>CM052813.1:60915876-61020934 GCA_028533885.1 Nasua narica | reverse complement strand
GTGTGTGGGGGGGTGTAGAAGACAGTCCCGGTAGAACAGGACTGCCAGCAGGTGGCGACTGTGTGTGTGTGTGTGTGTGTGTGTGTGTGTGTGTAGAAGGCAGTCCCAGTAGAACAGGACTGCCAGCAGGTGGCAACAGTGTGTGTGTGTGGGGGGGGGGGGAAATGTGTGTGACTGTGGGGGGGTGTGGGTGTGATTTTTTTTTTCTTTGCCAAAAAGCTCCTGAGAGTCAGCCACTTTGATAAATAGCTGATGGAAACCCTAAATCTTAACACCTTCTTAAGTGAAAAAGAATTCTTTAATATTAAAATGGGGGGTGAGTGAAATGGGTAAAGGGGATTAAAAGTATCCTTGAGCATTTGATGAGTAACATAGAGAATTATTGAATCACTGTATTATACACCTGAAACTGATAAAACACTATATGTTAACTCTACTAGAATTAAAATTAAATAAGTAAATAAAATATGCAAGAATCACTGCAGGAGTTAGTGTTTCATGGCCCCACCTATATCTCCCCCTATAAATTAACTCATTTAAAAACTGCTTCCTTGTGGACTCTGTTCAGTGGGGAGCCTGCTTCTCCCTCTCCCTTTGCCTGCTGTTCTGCCTGCTTATGCTCTCTCTCTCTCACTTTCTCTTTTTCTCTGTCAAATAAATAAATAAAATCTTTTTAAAAAATAAATAAAAAATATTCCTAATGAATATTTAGGAATTCCTAATGAACTGCACAGGACTATTCGAGATTAGTCGTTTCAGTGTTTGTGACATCTTATAAAATACAAATGTCCCAAATAATAGCTAGATCTTGACAACTCTGGGTTTTTTTCCTTTAACAATTAAACAAGTAATGCATTATCACCATATAAAACTAGAAAATGAAAATGAAAAATATATTTCAGGGGTGCGTGGGTGGGTCAGTCAGTTAAGCGGCTGCCTTCAGCTCGGATCATGATTCCAGGGTTCTGAGATTGAGCCCCGCATCAGGCCCCCTGCTCTGTAATGTGTCTGCTTCTCCCTCTGCCCCTCCTCGGCTTGTGCTCAGTCACACACTCTCTCTGTCTCTCTCCCACCACCCTGAGATCACGACCCGAGCTGAAACCAAGAGTTAAATGCTTAACTGCCTGTGCAACCCAGGCACCCCTCCTAGGTATCCATTCTGGAGAGAAAAGTACATGTTAAATTTTTGCCATCTTGTAGTTCTCTTTTTATGAAAGAAATATAGTATTACAAATATAGTAAGGAGCCGTTCTCATCACTTTGCCATTCTCCTCAAAGTAACAAAGGTGCATTTTTGTCCTTATTCCATATGTTCCCATAAACATTCTATTGATTTATGTGTTTTAATTTTTATATATGTTACCTTTACTCTGTCCTTTTGAAGTTTGGGGTTTTTTTTAATATTTACCATGTGTTTTACATTTTTCTCTATTTATACATGTAAATTGATAGAAATCATTTTAATAGGTATATGGTATTCCCTTGGAAGAATGAGCTGTCTGTAAGTTACTGATTGCCTTACTGGTAGAAGGTTAGTTTATTTCTCCTTTATTTGCTGATGTAACAGTTCTTGTAAATTTCCTTGTACATGTCTCTTGGTACCTATGAGTATGACTATCTCTGGCCCAGACACTGAAAGTTGAAGTTGTTGAGTTATGAAATATGCTTATTTTAAACTTTATGAGGTAGTACTTGATATTTATCAGTCATTTCCTTTATGTTTTGTGTGGGCGTAGCAAATTTAAGAAATCATCCCTACCCCAAGGTCATACTGAATATCTTTGCCTTTTTCCTGAATGACTCAAAGATCTTGGAAAGCATGAATTCCATCCCCCTCTCATCTTAAATGTTTTATCACTGTCTGTATTTTATGTCCCTTTTAATTTACGACTATTCAAATTAGTCATTTTTAATATAGTCAGTGTTTATTTAGATTTACTCACATGTTTATTAATCTCTTTATCACCATTGCGTCTTGCATCCCATTCCGTCCTTTTGGGTTTAATATTTCTACTTCCTGAAGTATATCCATGACATGTTTTTTTTCAGCAAGTATCAGCATATTCTATAATCTTTTACTGAAAATAATAGGATTTTACCTTTGAATTACAGTTTAACTTGAATTACAGTTTAACTGAGTATACAAGTCTACATTAATAGTTTTCTTCCATAGACATTTTTAAAAATATTATTCCATTGCCTTATGGCTTCTCATGTTACTACTGAGGATGCCATCATCAATCTGTTAGTGGTCCTCAACCAGGGGTGGTGTTGCCCCACAGGGACATTTGGCCATGCCTGGAGACATTTTTGGTTGTCCCAGTTGAGGGGAAGGTGCTTCTCGCTCCCGTGGACAGAGTCCAGGGATACTGCTGAGCAGCCTACCATGCACACAGCAGTCCCCACAGCACAGAATTGTCTCGTCTCAGGTGCTGCTGAGATTGGGAAACTCTGCTTGAATTGTTGTTCCCTTCTAAGCAGTATCTTTTCCCTTTGGTTTTTATTTTTAATTTGTCTTTGTCATTCTGGTATCTCCTTATGATATGACTAAACATGTATTCATTGTCATTCATCTTGTTTAGGATTCATTATACTTCTTACATCTGAGAATTCTTACCTTTTACCAATTTGAGCATATTCTCAGCCATTTTCACTTCAAATATTCCCTCCTCTTCCCTTCTCTATTTCTTTAAGTCTTCTCTATTTCTTTAAGTCTTTTCTCTCTGTCTCTGTCTTTAGTAACCTGTCACATTTTCCATCACTTTATAAACTCGGGCTGCATTTGGGTATTTTTTAACATATCTTGTAGTGTACAGGGTTTTTTTCCTACTATCTGTAATCCGGTTTTAAATGTATTCATCAATTTTTTTGATCTTTACTTTCTCTAATTTTGCTTCTAGAATTTGTACATTTGTTTTTCAAATATTTCTTTTAAAATAATCTCTTTTTTTTTAATAGGATTTTGAGTCTTTTTTCTTTAATTACGTCAACATACTTATCTCATATAATTTTTTAGATTTTAGATCACTTTTCTGCTATCTCAATTTTGTTGGTGCTCTAATCTTGCTGTTTGTTTTTCCTGCTGCCTCACTCATGATAGAAAACATGCTTGTGTATGTTTTATCATTTCAAATTGTGCCCTTATAGTAAGCAGGACTTGTTTTATCTGTGATAGTCCCTTATGAATTATTTTTTTCTACCAGGAACCGATGGAATATCACCAAGTAAGAAACCAATTTTACATTAATTTATAAGTTTGAAGGCTTTCCATACAAAGTAAATGGCATACATTCTAACCCCAAATCCACAGGAAATGGGACCTGGGAATGGCTACCTTAGCAGGGACTTGATTTTCCTGCCCAAAGCCCTGACAAATACAGAGGTCTCACTTGTCCTGTCACTGGGCCTCCGGGTGGCATTTTTCTACTTTTCTACTTTGTCCTTCTAAGACAAAGGTTCATGCCAGAGACTCAGCTGTTACTCTCAACTCCAGAGTTGTGTTTCCTACCATCTCTTCTGCCCTTCCCTGTTCAGTCCGACAGCAATCACAGCCTTCAGTTACAGGCTTACTTCTCTGTTCTTAGTTTCCTCTTTATTTCGGGCATGTGCATCTACAGTAGCTTCTGTTATATTTCATCAAGTATGATACAGGGAAAGTTTTCAGACTCTGGTATAGCCAGAACTAGAAGTTCTCTCCCTTCACTCCTCTTCTCTTTCTTCCCCGCAAGGAATTGATTGGCGTAGCCAACATGCACGGTATCTGTTCTTTTCTGGGATGGTGTCACTGTGTTCAAGTCATGGCTTTTGTGCAATAGGCCTGTTTGGGCAGTGGGCCTGCTGTCTCCTTCAGCTTCCTGAGATGCTGTTGGCTTGATATGAGGGTTAGAGCCCCTTTTCTCTCCAGTGATCTCAACTCCCACCGCCCTGCGCGGGCCACGCCCACCTGCTTCTTGAGTGCACATACACACATTCTTGCTTGGGCCCAATGTTGTTTCTTCTCATATTGCTGTTGTGTTATGCATAGACTCTCCCTTGAAATAAGGGGGGAAGAACCTCTCTTAACAGTAGGATGGAAGAGCAAGTACTTTCGGAGACAGAAGTAGTAAGATGAATGCCAGGAAGGAAAGAAGCAGAAGTACATTTCTGCCTCCTGTCCTAAAATGGACCTTCCACGTTCACCTTTTATCAAAACGCTAGGCTGGAATTTCGCAGCTGTTTGCCCAAATAAATAAAATGATAACTTTTTTCCCATTTTCCTTTTCATCCTTATGTGTCTCCTCTCTTAGTGAGAAGCTCAGGGGAAAGGAAGGGTCCTTGAAACCCTAAAATCCTCACAGAATGTTCCCCTTTGATTCTTCTTATATGTAGATTTTTAAATGCAATTACTGAATGTACTAAAATAAAATTTTTTATCATTTTTAGTTGAGAACAGAATTAACTGCTGATGCAGATTTCTACTTTCCATTGCTCTTATTGAATTGCAGCTCTTTACCTATCTAGTATGCTGCTCTTTTAAGGCTCTTAGAAGGTTCTTTGAAAAGGGAAGAGCTAATAATCCACCTCTCATAAAGCTTCCCACATGCTCATTAGTTGGCTTTCACTCAATGTGTGAATCAAATCACTGAAAATTGTATCTGAAGATTACTCTGCCCATTCTCTTAAGAATTTTTCAATATTATCCCAGAAAATAATATGTATGGCCTGATTTTAAATAATTGCAATAGCGTTCCCAGTGTCTCTCAAATGAGAATGCAAAATATCACAGAATAAAATTAAATATTGCAGCATTTTAGATTTGGGCCAATACCAATTTTTCCTGCTTTGGTAGCCGACATTTATAGGATGTATGTCATCATTTATATAAGACTTTATCATTTTTTAAATGATTTTTTTTGAGAGAGAGTGAGTGAGTGTATGTGTGAGTAGGGAGGGGCAGAGGGAGAAGAAGAGAATCTCAAGCAGGTTGTACACCCAGTGTGGGACCCAGCTCAGGGCTCGATTTTACAGCCCTGAGATCATGACCTGAACCAAAATCAAGTCAGATGCTTAGCCAACTGAGTCACCCAGGCGCCCCAAATGATTCTTTTAAACAAGTAAGCAGGTAAAATTTGTTCCACAGAAATTATAACAGACTTTCAGACTTCTAACATAAGGAAATAATACAGCAGTTGGATCAGTTACCAGTCATAGTTCAATCTAGGCAATAGCTCACAATTCCTTACTTTTTGTGATTTGGAATATATATACTTCTTTAGCATCTTCAAAGACTAACTGATGTATTTTGGAAGAGTTATTTTTAGTAGACCTCAGTCCTCATCTTTACTGAGCATTTTATCTAGTCTAAAGTACTGGCTTTGGTTCCACCTCTTGAAACCGCTCTGTGTACATTTCTCTGCACCAGTGAAATGCCAGCCATTCAAGTCTTCATAGCTTGGTCCTGAGGTTCTCCTCCTAGTGGATCAGTGGAGCTAAGTGAGAGGCTTCTGTGAAAGTTCTCAGCCCTTCACACGTCTCGTGACTGAGAGATGATCACTCACGCTGGCGCAGGGAGACCAGCCTTTCAGCCGGTTCAGCCTCCAACCCGCACTTCTTTCTCATAAGTGAACGTGATTCTGAGTCTGTTCCTCTCACAATTATTCTGAGCCTTTTCCAGTAGGTCTTTCATCCATTTTCAATTGTGGTACCCAAAGCTGAATGTATACTGATACATGCAAGTTAGAATATGGCGGAGAGAAAAACACCACATGTAGGGGCTGATATACATACTCGTACAGAGGTAACAATTTATTTCATTTCTCTTTTTCTCTGTCTAAATAAATGAGTTTCACCCTTTCAGGATGCCACCATTGACTCATTCAACTTAATTTCAATAGAACTCTGAAGTCTTTCATATTGGCTGTCACTAAGCCGGGTGTTCCATCTATGCTGTTTTTCTTTACTGTGTATATGCGGCATGTTCCATCTTATCTTTATTAAATATTATCCTGTAAGATTAGAAACATTGAACGGGACCATAAACACCCTACTCCCCACCCTACAGTTACATGTTGCTTACAAATTAATAGACGTAGGGACTAAGGACCGTTTTATGGCATTCACAAGATATGAAACTCCCAGCGCGGTTATTTGTAGATGTAGATCAGTACTGTTTGGGTCATCCACTTAACAAACCACTTAAATATCTTTCTGTCCTAGCGGCAGTTTGCTAAAATCTTATGAGAGTCCTTGTAAAAGAAACTGTCACAAAGCATTTCCAGTTCACCTGTGCCTGCCACATCTCTACCCATCAACCGTCACAAAGTGTCAAAACACACAAAATCCTAGTGATCATCGCTTCCTTGTTCAGGTGTTCAGTTGCCATTCCTAACTATTTGTAAGTCCTCAGAATGCCCCAGCCGTATCACCCTGCAAGCTCTTTGTTCACGTTACTTCTCAGTCTTGAATGATTCCTTTTCTACTCCTCTCTCATGACTCCTCTCAAAAGCCATTTCCACAGGGAAGCCTTTTCTCCCCTTTCCATTCTTGAGGTAGAATTAAGCATTTCTCCTTTAAGCAACTGTTGTAGGTGTGAAAGGGCCTGCAATGCACCAGACAGTGGATGGGGTAAGGAGGGCGGGATGGACACAGATGTGTAAACAAGCAAATGCATGAACATTGCATTGTGCACTAAGGAAGTGACTCTAGCCCATAGCATGGTCCTTGGGAATTATTTAATGAAAGACTAAATGTTGATTGAGGTCATAAAGAAAAGTCAAGATCTTAGGTCAGAGAAAGAGACAGTGTAGGTTCTAAGAAATTACAGGTAGTGATGAAAATGCATTCTTCAATTCATTTATTCATAATACATATATTTAGTGGTAATCTTCCATTACTTTACGGAAGAGCTTTGCTGTGGTTTTTCATTAGGAAAGAGTAGTTGGTGGGGGTCAGAGACCTAACAAAGGGCTGCCAAATTACTACACACAATTTTTGTATCCTTAAAAGACTTCAAAGAATAAGGAAGGTTCTGGAGGAAGATGCTCCTACCTCAAAGTAGCCTGGTCCATGAAATAAAGGGGGCATTTTATAGATGGCACAATGGATCCTATAAATCAGGGAGGTCTCAGGTGGTGTCTGTGAACTTTCACCAATGAAATATGCTAGCAGCATCAGGGGACCCATGAAAATAATGATGCATGGTTCAAAGTGTACAGAGGATGTAAATTGTGCTATAAAAATATAAAACATCAGGAGTCTCTATAAATGGAACTTCTTCTACTCAGCACATTCTACACAGGAACAGTATAATCTGGGCACTCAGACCTGGGATAATGGATTTTTTAATAATAAAATTATGCCTTTAGCATATTGTCTTTATATGCCTTCTTATATCCTCCTAGACAAAAGCCATCTAAAAACTTAACTAAATTTGAATTCTAATAGGAAGAGCAAAGTTTACCCATAACCACGAATTGTAGCAGACCCTAATTAGAGACTGCACAGAGTTGTCAGAGACATCTATGAGGATTTTGAAACCAATACTTCTGTCCATAGCAGGATAAATGACCCTAAGTAAAGTGGATGCATACATCTCTGCTGATGCTCTACCATTTTCTCCTTGATCTTTCTACTTCCTATAGATTTCCTGAATCTGGCCAGTGAGGGGGACATACTCCAACCTCTCTATTGTAGCAGATCCCTTATAAAACTGAAAGGGACCTCACGAGGAATGTTTGCTAACTAATGACTTAAGAATCTTTGCTGAGGGCACCTGCGTGGCTCAGTTGGTTGAGTAACTGTCTTCGACTCCAGTCATGATCCTGGAGTCCCGAGATCGAGTCCCCCACTGGGCTCCCTGCTCAGTGGAGGGTCTGCTTCTCCCTCTGACCTTCCCCCCTCATGCTCGCTTGCTCTCATTGTCTCTTTCTCTCAAATAAATAAATAAAATATTTTTTAAAAAAAGAATCTTTGATGAAAGGTGGATCAGACAATTTGTACTAGGTGGCACTGCAATGCAGTTTCCACAGGGTACCCGCAAATTATGATCTACCTCATTTTAAAAAGAGAAAGGGAGGGGCAACAACAATGTCATGGAAAAGGGTAAGTATTGGAATCTTGTAAATCAAATGCAATTTTTTTTTAAGATTTTTATTTATTTATTTGAGATAGAGACAGTGAGAGAGAGCATGAGAGGGGAGAAGGTCAGAGGGAGAAGCAGACTTCCCGTGGAGCTGGGAGCCTGATGTGGGACTCGATCCCAGGACTCCGGGATCATGACCTGAGCCGAAGGCAGTTGCTTAACCAACTGAGCCACCCAGGCGCCCTCAAATGCAATTTTTTAACTCAGCTGCTTGCAACTGTGTGACTCCAGACTGGGCCCTTAGCCTGTGGAACCACCATTCACTCATCTGTAAAATGAAATTAATATGTCTGAAAAGGATTAAATTAGGTGCCTAATTATTTTCATCCCCTTATCTTTCATTAGTATCAAAATTACAGATGGCTCAGGTGTTAGACATTCTTTTAAAATTCTGTCATCTTGGGGCACCTGGGTGGCTCAGTGGGTTAAATCCTCTGCCTTCGGCTCAGGTCATGATCTCAGGGTCCTGGGATCAAGTCCCGAATCGAGCTCTCTGCTCAGCAGGGAGCCTGCTTCCCCCTCTCTCTCTGCCTGCCTCTCTGCCTACTTGTGATCTCTCTCTCTGTCAAATAAATAAAATCTTTTAAAAAATTCTGTCATCTTTCTCTTCAGTAAGAAAGCAAGAATCGAGTTAAGAATGACTCACGTGTAATTATTCTAATGCTACATATCGTAATGTTTTGTTCTCCTTCATTGAGAGGGCGCTTGAGAATAATTTCAGATTTTTGCAAGTCATCAATCTGTCATACCTTCTGTGAGAAAATATCTGTTAAAAGCGTAAAGAAAGACTGAGAGTTATTAAGCAAAACTGATTCATACAGGTTGAATTAGCAGAGCCATATGCAGAAGACAGCTCAATATGCTAACACTTGGTTGGATAAGGATTTAGGAAACCCTGGAGACTAAAATTACATCATTACTTTAAATTTCATTGACTATAAGTAAGTACGTGAGTTATGTGTGGGCTACTTATGGTTCATTAGTGCTTTTGTTTCAAGGACTAGTGATAAAATCAACCAACTAAAATCATCTACAGACAGATGGCATTCTAAGTTTAAACTGAGTCATTCTAATTTTTAAAGAAACGTGCAACAATTTTTAGAAGTCCTTAAATAGCAAAAAATTTAAATTCACTTCCCTTTCTAAATAAGCATTACTATTAATATCAGGATGTATTTCTATTTCTTAAAGGAAGGTCATTTGATCAGTAAACTCAGTATTCAAGCAGTAAATATTTTCTTTTCTTTCCAAGTTTCTATTTAAATTCCAGTTAGTTAACATACAGTGTAAATTTAGTTTCAGGTATAGAATTTAATGATTTAACATTTACATACAACACCTGGTGCTCATCACAAGTGCACTCCTCAATCCGCATCATGTAGTCAACCCATCCCCCGCCCACCTCCCCTCTGGTAACCATCAGTTTGTTCTCTATAGTTAAGGGTCTGTTTCTTGGTTTTCTTTTTTTTTCTCCCCTATATTCATTTATTTCGCTTCTTAAATTCCACCTGTGAGTGAAATCATATGGTATTTGTCTTTCTCTGAGTTACTTTGCTTAGCATACTCTAGTTCCATCCATGTCGATGCAAATGGCAAGATTTCCTTCTTTTTTATGGCTGAGCAATATTCTACTGTATATGTATACACCACATCTTCTTTATCCATTCATTAGTTGGTAGACATTTGGGCTCTTCAGTAATTTGGCTGTTGTTGATAATGGTGCTATGAATATCAGGGTGCATGTATCCCTTCAAATTAGCATTCCTTTGGGTAAATACTCAGTAGTGTAATTGCTGGATCATAGGGTAGTTCTATTTTTAACTTTTTGAAGAAACTACATGCTATATTCTAGAGCAGCCGTACCAGCTTGCTTTTCCACCAACAGTGCAAGAGTGTTCCTTTTTACTCTCTACATACTCACCAATATTTGTTGTTTCTTGTGTGTGTGTGTGTGTGTGGTGTGTGTTTATTTTAGCTCTTCTGACAGGTGTGAGATGATATCTCATTGTAGTTTTGATTTGTATTTCCCTGATGATGAGTGATGTTGAGCATCTTTTCATGTGTCTGGCCATCTATATGTCTTCTTAGGGAAAATGTCATGTCTTCTGCCCATTTTTAATTGAATTATTTTGGGGGGGTATCAATTCATATAAGTTCCTTATATATTTTGGATACTAACCCTTTATTGGGTATTCATTTGCAAATACCTTCTCCCATTTCATAGGTTGCCTTTTAGTTTTGCTGATGTTTCCTCCACTATGCAGAAGTTTTTTTATTTTGATGTGGTCCCAATAGTTTATTTTTGCTTTTGTTTCTCTTGCCCAAGGGAACCTACCTAGAAAGATGTTATATGGCTGATATCAAAAAGACTACTGCCTGTGTTTTCTTCTAGGAATTTTATGGTTTCAGGTCTCACATTTAGGTCTTTAATCCATTTTCAATTTATTTTTGTGTATGGTTTAAGAAGTGGTCCAGTTTCATTCTTTTACATGTTGCTCTCCAGTTTTCTCAACACCCTTTGTTGAAGAGACTGTTTTTCCATTGTGTATTCTTTCCTGCTCATGAAAGATTAATTGAACACATAATTGTGGGTTTATTTTTGGATTTTTTTGTTCTGTTTCTTTGATCTATTTGTCTATTTTTGGGCCAGTACCATACTGTTTTCATGACTATAGCTTTGTAATATAACTTGAAGTCTGGAATTGTGATGCCTCCAGCTTTGCTTTTTTATTTCAAGTTTGCTCTGGCTTCTTGGGGTCTCCTGTGGTTCCATAAAAACTTTAGGATTGTTCTAGCTCTGTAAGAATGTTGGTGTTATTTTGATAGAGATTGCATTAAATCTAGAGATTGCTTTGGGTAATATGGACATCTTAACAATATTTGTTCTAATCCATGAGCATGGAATGTTTTTCCATTTCTTTGTATCCTCTTCAATTTGTTTCATAAGTGTTCTGTGGTTTTCAGAGTACTGATATTTTACCTCTTTTGTTAGGTTTATTCCTAGGTAGCTTATGGGTTTTTGGCACAATTGTAAATGGGATTGATTTCTTGATTTCTCTTTCTACTGCTTCACTAAGGGGTGCATAGAAATGCAACAGATTTCTGTATATTGCTTTTGTATCCTCTGACTTTTACTGAGTTCATGTATCAGTTCTAGCAATTTTTTGGTGGAGTATTTTGAGTTTTCTATATAATATCATATCATCTGCAAATAGTGGAAGTTTGACTTCTTCCTTACCAGTTTGGATGCCTTTTATTTCTTTGTGTTGTCTGTTTTCTGTGGCTAGGATTTCCAGTACTATGTAAAATAATAATGGTGAGAGTGGACATCCTTGTCTTGTTCTTGACTGTAGAGGAAAAGCTCTGTTTTTTTCCCATTGAAGATGATATTAGCTGTGGGGTCTTTGAGGTATGTTGAGGTATATTCCCTCTAACCCTACTTTGTTAAGGGTTTTTATCATGAGTGGATGTAGTACTTTGTCAAATGCTTTTTCTCTATCTATATTTCTCTATCTATATTGAGAGGTTCTTACCCTTTCTTTTATTAATGTGCTGTATCACATTGATTGATTTGTGAATATTGAACCACCCTTGCAGCCCAAGAAATTTCCATTGATTGTGGCCAGTGATTCTTTTAATGTACTGTTGGATTCAATTTGCTAGTTATTTTATTGAGAATTTTTGCATCCATGTTCATCAGGGATATTGGCCCTTAGTTTTCTTTTTTGTGGAGTCTATCTGGTTTTATTATCAGGGTAATGCTGGATTCATAGAATGAATTTGGAAGTTTTCCTTCTTTTCCTATTTTTTGGAATAGTTTGAGAAGAATAGGTATTAACTCTTCTTTAAGGGTCTGGTAGAATTCACCTGTGAAGCCATCTGGGCCTGGACTTTTGTTTTTTGGGAGTTTTGGGGTTACTGATTCATCTACTTGGCTGATTATCTGTCTGTTCAAGTTTTCTATTTCTTCCCATTTCAGTGTTAGTAATTTATATGTTTCTAAGAATTTACCATTCCTTCCAGGTTGTCTAACTTGTTGGCATATAATTTTTCATAGTATTCTCTTATAATTGTTTGTATTTCTGCGGTGTTGGTTGTTACTTCTCTTCTCTCATTTGCAATTTTATTTATTTGAGTCCTTTCTCATTTCTTTTTGCTAAGTCTGGCTAGGGGTTTATCAACTTTATTGATTTTTACAAAGAACTGGCTTAAGGCTTCGTTGATCTATTCTATTGTTTTTTTAGTTTCTATATCATTTAGTTCTGCTCTAATCTTTATTATTCCCTTCTTTCTGTTGGTTTTAGATTTTGTTTGTTGTTCTTTTTCTAGGTCCTTTAGGTGTAAGGTTAGGTTGTTCATGTGAGATTTTTCTTGCTTCTTGAGGTAGTCCTGTACTGCTATAAACTTCCCTCTTAGGACCAGCACTTCTGGTCCATCCAACAGTTTTGAATCAGTGTGTCTTCATATTCATTTGTTTCCCTGTGTTTTTTTAGTTCTTCTTTTATTTTCTGGTGACCACACTCATTGTCTGGTAGCATGTTGTTTAAATGCCGTGCCATTTGTGGTTTTTCCAGATTTTTTCTTGCCCTTGGCTTCCATTTTTGTGGCATGGTGGTCAAAAAAGATGCATGTTATGACTTCAATCTTTTTGAATTTGTTGAGGCTTGTTTCCTGGCCTAATACGTGATCTATTCTGGAGAATGTTCCATGCGTACTTAAAAAGAATGTATTCTGCTGTTTTAGGATGGAATGTTCTGACTCTATTTGTTAAATCCATTTGTTCCAGTGTGTCATCCAAAGCCATTGTTTCCTTGTTGATTTTCTGTTTAGATGATCTGTCCATTGATGTAAGTGGAGTGTTAAAGACCCCTATAATTATTGTATTATTATCAATTAGCTCCTTTATGTTTGTCATTACCTGTTTTATGTATTTAGATGCTGTTTGCATTTGTTAGATCTTCTCGTTGGATAGTCCCCTTTATAATGATATAGGGATCATATATAGGGATAGTCCCCTTTATAATGATTCATCTCTTTTTACAGTCTTTGGTTTAAAATATAGTTTGTCTGGTATAAGTATAGCTACTCTGGCTTTCTTTTGACACTTGTGTGCATGATAATGACAAAAGTTTTCATCCCCTCATTTTCAATCTGTAGGTGTTTTTAGGTCTAAAATGAATGTCTTGTAGGCAGCATACAGATGGGTCTTATTTTCTTATCTGTTCTGACACTTTGTGTCTTTTGATTGGAGCATTTAATCTATCTACATTCAGAGTAATAATTGATAGATTTGTATTTGGTGCCATCTTATTACTTATTTTGTTACTGTGTCTGGAGATTTTCTCTGTTCCTTTCTTATCTTTGTCACTTTTGGTCTTTCCTTTCCACTCAAAGGGTCCCCTTTAATATTTCTTACATGGGTGGTTTAGTGGTCACAAACTTCTTTAGTTTTTGTTTGTCTTGGGAATTCTTTCTCTCTCCTTCTAATAGACTTGCTATCATTGGATAGAGTATTCTTGGCTGTAGAGTTTTCTCATTTAGCACATTGAATGTCATGCCACTCTTTTCTGGCTTGCCAACTTTCTGTTGAGAGATCTGCAGTTAGCCTTATGGGTCTTCCCCTGTAAGTTAGGGACTTCTTTTGTCTTGCTGCTGTAGGATTTTTTCTTTATCATATATTTTGCAAATTTAATATGTCTTGATGTTGGCCTGCTTTTGTTGATTTTGTCGGGAGTTCTCTGTGCCTCCTGGATCTGGATGTCTGTTTCCTTCCTCAGATTAGAGAAGTTTTCAGCTATTATTTCCTCAAATAAATTTTCTGCCCTCTTTTCTCTCTCTTCTTCTTCTGGAACTCCTATGACATGAATGTAATTACATGTGATGGCATCACTGAGTTCTCTAAGTCTATTCCCATGATCCATAATTCTTTCTCTCTTTTATTCTGCTTCCTTATTTTCCATAATTTTATCTTCTATGTCACTAATTTGTACCTTGGCTTCTTCCAGCCTTGTGTTCATTACATCGCGTCTGTTTTTAATCTCAGTTATTACATTTTTCACTTCTGACTGATTGGGGTTTTTTTTTTTTTTACCTCTTTTATCTCTGTGATAAGGGCCTCCCTGAAGTCTTCCATTCTTCTCTCTAGCCCAGTGAGTATCCTTATGATTGTTGCTTTACATTCTCCATCAGGCATATTACTTATATTTGTTTCAATTACATCTCTGACCCTGACCTTATCTTGTTGCTTCATTTGGGATGAATTCCACCATCTTAGTGTTTTGTCTAAGCCTCTGTCTTTTTTTCTGTGTTAGAAAAGCCCTTATATGTCCTGCTTTTGAGAGTAATGGCTTTTTGTAGAAGTGGTCACATAGTATCCAGGGCCTGGTGCTTCAGGGATTGTGTCCAGTGTGTGCTGTGTGCCCTCTGCTGCTGTGTTTGGGCTGCTCTCTCCTTCAGGCCACTTGTCTACAGAGATTCTCCTTGCCTGCAGTGGGCAGGGTTTGATCCTTGGCCAGAGGGTGGCAAGTTTTAACTAGATGTGCTCTGCTCTGCTTGTTAAATGAGACCTAATACTATTTCTACTAGAACCGAAGCCTTGTAGAGCTCTGGCTGGGAGACAGGGCATGGATGGGGGTTCTGCTGGTCTTCTGGGGAAGGGGTCTGCCGCACTGGCACTGAGGCGCATTTGCCCAAGAAGGGCAGTCCTGGCAGAGCACAGGGGTTTGCGACCTGGTGTAAGCAGGTCAGGCAGCCAGCGTTGATGCTGTGATATTAACAGCAAGTGTCTCTGCGTTTATGCCGGGGCAGGGGGGAGCGGGTGGTGAAGAAAGGCGCCTGCCAGCTCTTTTGTCCCTGGAGAGGCAACTCTGCAAATGCTGCCTCTCACAGATGCTCTCTAAGAAGAGCAAACAGTCTGCCCATGTGACCTAGACATTCCTCAGATGGCCGTCTGCCCTCCTCCCTGGGCTGCTTGCTTGTCTTCCCTCCAGGAGTAGGGCAGTGCCTCAGTTCTCTCTACCAACCAAGCCTTCCATCCTTTCAAACTCCAGTCTTCGAGCCCCACTGGTTACAAAAACTCACAAAACTCAACCTCTCTCATTTTCCCAGTGAATGGCTGTAGGGAAGTGTTCTCATGGGCATTCCCCTGAGTATTCCTTTTTTTCTCACCTTTGTCTGAGACCAAGGCTCCCTTCCCTCCACAGTACCCACCATCCATTTCTCCCCCACACCATGGCTCTGCACTTCCTTGCTGTGGCTTCTTCTCTCCCTTTAGTTGTGCAGTTTGTTCTGTCCATCCTCAGGTCGATTTCTTGGGTATTCAGAGTGATTTGATAATTATCTAGTTGTGTTTGAGGTATGAAACAAGCCTGTAGAGTTCTCCTACTCACACCTCCATCTTAATAAATATTATTTTAAAGAATAACAATTAAAAGTAGTCATTGTTGGAAAGAGTAAAAAAATAAAAACAGAATTATGAAGACACAAACACCTTTTCTCAAATATTGTGCTTAGTTATTGTTCCTTTCCTCCCAATCCCATAGCTATACCCTTGCTGGTCCTGACACCATTGAATGCCTGGCCAATGGCAAGTGGAATGGAAGTAACCAACAGTGTCTAGCTGTCTCCTGCGATGAGCCCCCCAACGTGGAACATGCTTCTCCAGAGACTGCCCATCGGTTATTTGGAGACATTGCCTTCTACTATTGCTCAGATGGCTACAGCCTGGCAGACAATTCCCAGCTCCTTTGCAATGCCCAGGGCAAGTGGGTTCCCCCAGAAGGTCAGGCCATGCCCCGTTGTATAGCTCATTTCTGTGAAAAGCCCCCATCTGTTTCCTATAGCATCTTAGAATCTGTAAGCAAAGCAAAATTTGCAACAGGGTCCGTTGTGAGCTTTAAATGCACAGAAGGTTTTGTATTGAACACCTCGGCGAAGATTGAATGTTTGAGAGGTGGACAGTGGAACCCTTCCCCCATGTCCATCCAGTGCATCCCCGTGCGGTGTGGAGAGCCTCCAAGCATCATGAATGGCTATGCAAGTGGATCAAACTACAGCTTTGGGGCCATGGTGGCTTATAGCTGCAACAAAGGGTTCTACATCAAAGGGGAGAAGAAGAGCACCTGCGAAGCCACAGGACAGTGGAGTAGCCCCATACCCACATGCCACCCTGTGGCTTGCAATGAACCACCTAAGGTTGAGAATGGCTTTTTGGAGGTAAGAGACTAATGAACGAGTGGTCTATGGCTTCCATCACTGACAGCCGGGCCCCTGTGGCTAACCTGGGATTCAGAAGCAGGACACTGAACAGATTAACTATTGAAAACCACAAGTGGCTAGACCTATAGGTAGTGAATATGGGAGGGAAGTTGATAGAAATTAGTAATCCTTTTAATATAGAGCTTTCTACCTTCTGCTAGCATATAGACATTTGAAGTGCTTTGTAGCAATACCTTAGCCTTAACTAGGAAGGTAGAATAAACCAATTTTAATACAATATTGTTTTCCTTTATAGAAGTTATTCCAAGATGGATGTGTATTTTATAGAAAGCAAGGTCTGTGGAACCTAGAAAAATCTAGTATCATTTCCAATTTTTAGACCAAAGAGGGGATGAATCATCCATTCGCTGTGATGCAGTTATTACAGTTTTCTTTCAGTGGACCTAAAGAGGGGGTATAGCTCAGGGGTAGAGCATTTGACTGCAGTGAACCTAAAGGTAGTTTCACCAGGACCAAGAGTTCTATCAGATCCACACCTACTCTCCTTTCACCTTAACATGTGCCTAATCTATTTCCTCAAATCAAGGGCTATTTTAAAGAGACAATAGTCTAGTTAAATATTATGTAAAAACCTGCACGTACGTAATACCTTTTCTCCTTTATATTCTAAACAATAGTAAACACCTTCCATTTAACACCTCTGCTCTGATGTACTAGAGAGTTCCATTGGAAGAGGGCATATGTAAATAAGGAGGCTTCCTTCATTTGTTCATTTAGCAAATATCTCTGGAGCTCCTACTAGGTGCCAGGTAAGCATTGGAGAGCTGGTATTTAACACAGATTAGGTCTATGATGGCATGGCGCTTACCTGTGTGTGGTACCCAAGAAATAAATTTTAAAAATAATAATTATGTCTACTAGAACAAGAAGTTCGCTATAGCATGCAAGATAAACTTTACCATGATAATCTTTTTAAAGTTTTCATGACTAATTCATGTTTGGTTCTGCCTAAAAACGACCTGTTATTAGTCCCTTATTTATTTAAATGTTGAGATCATGAATATTAACTTTGTTTAAAAGATAAGATACTGCTTTTTAACTTCCCATCTTTAGAGCAGCAATTTTTAAAAGTATGTTGAGAATGAACAGAAAACTTTGTACTCTTTGGAATATAGCCATGAAAAATATTTTATTTACTTTTTTTGACAATATTAACAAATTAACGTAGGTTGTATGTGTAGGTTTCCTTCTCTGGGGTTAAAGCGACAAACTACAGCATTGCTTTAGTGAGCAAGATTTTTTTGAACTTACTAAGTAATTCACGATTTTTGGTAGTCTACCAAATCATCAATTTAAAAATATTGACCTTTTTCTTATTATAGGCTCAGCCCTATAGTAAACATTTCTGCAATAGGGATTCCGAATTTGACCTGTCCTTTTCCCTTACTAAAAATAGAATAGATGTAATGAAAAAAACGTAAATCCTTATTTGCTTATGTCTTAACTGATTTAACATAGGCACTTTAGTCTATTTTTTTGTATTGTTATTCAATGTCTTTAATTATATTATTTATTATACAAATTATACTTAATTGTTTTCTCCTTATACAGCATACAACTGGCAGGATCTTTGAGAGTGAAGCGAGATATCGGTGTAATCCAGGCTATAAGTCAGTTGGAAGTCTCGTATTTGTCTGCCAAGCCAATCGCCACTGGCACAGTGAATCCCCTCTGTCATGTGTCCCTCTCAACTGTGGAAAACCTCCCCCGATCCAGAATGGCTACGTGAAAGGAGAAAATTTTGAAGTTGGATCCAAGGTTCAGTTTTTCTGTAATGAAGGTTATGAGCTTATCGGTGATAATTCTTGGACATGCCAGAAATCTGGCAAATGGAATAAGAAGCCAAACCAGAGGTGTGTGCCTGCCAAGTGCCCAGAGCCTCCCCTCTTGGAAAACCAGCTCGTCCTGAAGGAGTCAACTACTGAAGTAGGAGTGGTGACATTTTCTTGTAAAGAAGGACATGCCCTTCAGGGCCCCTCTGTCCTGAAATGTTTGCCATCACAGCAATGGAATGATTCTTTTCCTGTTTGTAAGTTGGTTCTTTGCCTCCCACCTCCCCTCATCTCCTTTGGTGTCCCCGCTCCTTCTTCTGCTCTACATTTTGGAAGTACTGTCAAGTATTCTTGCGTGGATGGATTTTTCCTGAGAGGGGATCCTACCACCTCCTGCCGAGCTGATGGTACCTGGAGCTCTCCACTGCCAGAATGTGTCCCTGTGGAATGTCCCCACCCTGAGGAAATTCTCAATGGCATCATCGATGTACAAGGTCTTGCCTATCTCAGCACAGCTCTATATACCTGCAAGCCCGGCTTTGAGTTGGTGGGGAATACTACCATCCTTTGTGGAGAAAATGGTCACTGGCTAGGAGGAAAACCCATCTGTAAACCCATTGAGTGCCCAATGCCCAAGGAGATTTCAAATGGCAAATTCTCTTACACAAACCTACACTATGGGCAAACCATTACATACTCCTGTGACCGAGGCTTCAGGCTGGAAGGTCCCAAATCCTTGACTTGTTTAGAGACAGGCAATTGGGATATGGATGTCCCGTCATGCAGTGCCATCCACTGTAATCCCCCACAGCCCATCGAAAATGGTTTCGTAGAAGGCGCAGATTACAGCTACGGGGCCATGATCATCTACAGCTGCTTACCTGGGTTCCAGGTAGCTGGTCATGCCATGCAGACGTGCGAAGAATCAGGATGGTCAAGCTTCATACCGACATGTGTACCCATAGACTGTGGTCTCCCGCCTCATATTGATTTTGGAGAATGTACTAAGGTCAAAGATGGTCAGGGCTATTATGAAGAAGATATGATGGAAGTTCCATATCTGACTCCTCGCCCTCCTTACCATCTGACAGCAGGGGCTAAAGCCGGGGAAAGCACCAAAGGATCTCCTACTCCACATTCCACAAGCTTTCTATATGGCACCATTGTTTCCTACACCTGTAATGCAGGATATGAACTTCTAGGGAGCCCTACACTGATGTGCCAGGAAGATGGCACTTGGAATGGCAGTGCACCATCCTGCATTTCCATTGAATGTGACTTGCCCGTTGCTCCTGAAAATGGCATTTTGCATTTTACAGAGACGACCATGGGCAATGCTGTACAGTATAGCTGCAAACCTGGACACGTTCTGCTGGGCTCCGACATAAGGTTTTGTCTGCAGAATAAAGAATGGAGTGGTGCTCCCCCAAGATGTGAGGCCATTTCGTGCAAAACACCAAATCCCATTATGAATGGCTCCATCAAAGGGAGCAACTACACATACCTGAGTGTGTTGTACTATGTGTGCAATCCTGGCTATGTGTTGAATGGCTCGGAGAGGAGAACGTGCCAACAAAATAAAAATTGGGATGAGACTGAGCCAGCGTGCGTTCCTGTGGACTGTGGGTCACCTCCAGCCCCAGCCAATGGCCAGGTGAAAGGAAATGAATATACATTCCAAAAAGAGATTGAGTATACTTGCAACGTAGGGTTCTTACTTGAGGGAGCCAGCAGTCGTGTTTGCCTTGCCAATGGAAGTTGGAGTGGAACCACTCCTGTCTGTGTGCCTGCCAGATGTGCCACCCCACCGCAGGTGGAAAATGGAGTGATGGATGGCCTGGACTATGGCTTTGGAAAGGAAGTGATGTTCCACTGTCAGGAGGGCTACATGTTGCACGGCGCTCCAAAACTAACCTGTCAGTCCGATGGCAACTGGGACGCAGAGTTCCCTTTATGTAAACCAGCCAGCTGTGACCCTCCCGAAGATCCTCCCCATGGCTTTTCTAATGGCTTCTCCTTTTATCACGGGGGGCATATACAGTATCAGTGCTTTCCTGGTTATAAGCTCCATGGAAGCCCGTCAAGAAGGTGTCTTTCCAATGGCTCCTGGAGCGGCAGCCCGCCTTCCTGCCTGCCTTGCAGGTGTTCCACGCCGGTGATTCAGAACGGGGCTGTCAATGGGACAGATTTTGGCTGCGGAAAGGCAGCCCAGATTCTGTGCTTCAAAGGCTTCAAGCTCCACGGAGTTTCTGAAATCACCTGTGAAGCCAATGGCCAGTGGAGCTCTGGCTTCCCATACTGTGAACACGTTTCTTGTGGTTCTCTCCCAACGATACCGAATGCATTCATCAGTGAGAGCGGCTCTTCGGAGGAAAATGTGGTAACTTACAACTGCAGGTCTGGGTATATCTTACAAGGCAGTTCGGATCTGGTTTGTACCGAGAAAGGGATATGGAGCCAGCCTTATCCAGTCTGTGAGCCCTTGTCCTGTGGACCTCCGCCATCTGTCGCCAATGCAGTGGCCACTGGAGAGGCGCACACTTTTGAAAGTAAAGTGAAACTCAGGTAATACCGTGGCTCTAGAGTCTCCAAAGGGTACAGACAGGAGGATTGTCTAGGTCAAAAATTAAGCTAATTGGGAAAATACTGTCTCTGGACTGCTCTCCAAAAACTGAAGCTTTCCACACATGTCCTTATTCTATTCATAATTGTTTAGAAATCCATTTGACTACAAAAAAATCAGCTTCTACATTTTCAGCTTGTAGTCCCTCATGTAATTATCATGATTATTATATTCTGTTGACCTTTATGAAACTGAGATTCTCTGGCTGGCTTTTGTATATCTTAAGTCATCAGGCCCTTTTTTCTTTTAAACACCATGCTGGTAAATTTCTTTATGGTACCACTCTGTGCTTATATTCATACAAGCAAATATTGGGGAAATAAGGCAAAAGCTCAAGAATTCAGGTCAAAAAGCACATACTTTCATAGATCAGTATATATAGGAAGATGTCTTTTTTTAAAGATTTTATTTATTTATTTGACAGAGAGATAGATGACAAGTAGGTAGAGAGGCAGGCCGAGAGAGAGTAGGAAGCAGGTTCCCCGCTGAGCAGAGAGCCCGATGCAGGGCTCGATCCCAGGACCCTGGGATTATGACCTGAGCCAAAGGCAGAGGCTTTAATCCACTGAGCCTCCCAGGAACCCCTGTAGGAAGATATCTTAAGTAAACTTCCAACCTATGCTATTTGAACAAACTATCTAATGCACAAATAGTGATTTTTTTTTTGCTATAAAGTTATCTATAATGCATTATTAAAAAGAAGAGAATATGGAATAAATTTATAATTAAATTTTTATTAGAATAAATGCTCATAAGATATCTCAACCCTCTAAATCGATTTAGATTTTACTGATGTCTCTGAAGGAGTTATGGGTTATCCTTCACATACTGGATTTTTAGATTTTAATAATTCAGTCACTCTTCATAAACATGTCTATTGTGGACATTTTAGCCCTACCTTCATTCTCTCCTAATTGCAGTAAGGAGGAGACCCAAGGGAGTATCATCAATGATAAGAAAGCTGAAGAGTTGTTGATCATGCACCAAGAAGAAAAACAAAAATTATCCGTTACTTTTGAAATACATTTTCAATTTTGTCTTCAGATGTTGATGTGTGAGATCTTTTTTTTTTTTTTTTTTAAGATTTAACCTATCTACCCAACAGAGAGAGAGAGAGAGAGATCACAAGTAGGCAGAGAGGCAGGCAGAGAGAGACAGGGAAGCAGGCTCCCGCCAAGCAGAGAGCCAGGCAGGGGCTTGATCCCAGGACCCTGAGATCATGACCTGAGCTGAAGGCAGAGGCTTTAACCCACTGAGCCACCCAGGAGCCCCTAATGTGTGAGATATCTCGAGAAATCACAATATCATCTGCTTCTCAAGAGCCCCCCCCATTTGTTACGCCTTGTCATTTGTTGATTATGTTTCAGATCTTTACTTGTAGTAAACAGATTACAAGTTTGCAAAACCTGTGACTCCTGTCTAGCCTGGTGATTTGTGAAATTTAAAAAAATATATCCTCCTAATAAATGTTAGTTAGCTAAACGCTTTAATTTAAAAGGCAGTGTAGTATAGTAATGAAAGCATGGATTCGAGAACCAGAGTCCCTAGGCAGGAATCTCAGCTCTGTCACTTCCTGGGGAAGTTATTTAGTGTCTCTGATATCAGTTTCACCATCTGCCAAATGGGAATAAAGATAATAATCATACCTACTCATAGGGTTGTCATGAGAATTAAATGAATTAATATTTGTAGGACACTTAGTGGCTAGAATTTAATAAGTGCCATGTAAATATTTGCTGAATAAATAAATCCAAATTTTATAAAACTATAGAGCCAGGTTGATTTGAGTTTGAACACCAATCCTGATGTTACATAATAATATCTACTACTCAGGATTAAAAGAAATACCCTATATAAAGGACTTAGAACAATGCTTGGCACAAAGTAGATTCTCAATAAACATTACTTACGTTATATCCTTACTAGTATCTGAGTCTATGTTGTGCTTTGTCTGGAATGTTTTGAACTGTTAGCTATTTTCAGAATAAAAGTGAATTCATTGTTGATATTATCCACAACAAGGGTAAACAACGTCAACAACATTTAAATCAACTTTAGGCTTGGCTAATCCTTAATGTGGACAGCTAAGGACTGATCTGCTTGTCATTGTTATGTTGGTGTTTTTGCATGGCAATGCCATTCCTTTGACATTCGAATCAGTTTCAAAATATCACATAAAATGTCTACTAAGCTTTGTAACAGCATCTTAAATCCAAGAATAAGTCACCAACTGTATTGTACTCTCTTTAAGGCACTTATTTTGCTTTTCCATTGCAGATGTCTAGAAGGTTATGTGATGGATACAGATACAGACACATTTACCTGTCAGAGAGATGGTCATTGGTTTCCCGAGAGAATCTTCTGCAGCCCTAAAAAATGCCCTCTTCCAGCAAATATAACACATATACATGTTCATGGGGATGATTTCAGGGTGAATAAGCAAGTTTCTGTGTCCTGTGCAGAAGGTTATCTCTACGAGGGAGTTAACACATCAACCTGTCAGGTGAGAGTCTCTGTCCTAGAATGCATATGTGCATCTCATTTACATAGATTTACATAGATTAAGTGTGTGTGTGTGTGTGTGTGTGTGTGTGTGTGTGTTGACAGTAGTATCTTGCTCAAGTTTCGAGTTGTGTCAAGAATTTGAGGAGCTCTATGGTAGAAATATTATAACACATATCTTTCTTTTCAATAGCCCCATTTTTTAAACTTAAGAAAATGCCAAGAGTAGATGAAAAGCGCCAAAGTGAGGTAAAATGTTAAAATATCTATAACAAAAAAAATCTATAACAAAATATTCATGGAAAATTAACCACAAGTCAGATGGCCTCCACATAAATGTTAAGAGTGTCCTTGTGTGGGAGAGGAGCCCTGACTGATACCAAGTGTTTCCAGTTTTAGTAGAAAAACCAAAGGTTACAGAAACAGACAGCAACTTAGAGTCAAATCCTATCTCTGCTACCTACTACTTGTGTGATTTTAAGAAAGTCACTTAAAATGTCTGAGCTTCAGATTCCTTATTTGAAAAAATGTGTCTAATAATATATGTCTTGTATGGTCAGAATGAGAAACTGGAGAGTAAACAGGGGGAAATGACTAGATCAGCACCATAGAGAACAGCTATCCCTAGCACATCCCCTTCCCCTGGCTTCCATAAGATAAACCAGAGAAAGAAAAATAAAGTGAGTCATCAATATGTTCTTCCATTGCCGGAGTTGGGGGAGAGAGAAGGTGAAAGCCAGGACAGGCTGTATGGTATATCGATGACTGTATCGCCTTAAACAGTCCTCCATCTCGGATATTGATGGGTCCACTGACAATCTATCCCCCCTCCCTGCCTTTATTTGTAAATCTGTAATTGGAAGGATTAAATTACTTAATGTTTATAAAGCATCTAGTGCATGCCTGACGTTTAGTAGGGACTCAAGAACTATTTCATAGTCTTCCCAGTTTTCCATTTATAAATCATGCATACTCAATGGTTCGTTGCTACCAAACCTAGAAACAGGAACATCACCGGAAGCAGGTCAGATGACTGTCAGAGTTACTGGGCTCTCAAAATTGGTATCTTTCCAGATGGTCCCTTCTAGATTTAGAGCTGAAGCAGTTTGAGGGGCAACTTTTTCAGAGACTCTGAGCGGTTTGAAATAAGCTTACAGGAAGTTTGTCCCACCATGCTTAGGGAATTACTTCAACGTTCTCCCAGAGCTTCTCCAACCTGGAGAAGTGTGGTGTGTGGATAACTGGGTCCTCCTCCATGTGCCCTGGAGGACCCTGATGTACTGGTGACTGTTTTGGGGGTTTTGTTGTTTTTGGAGTCAGTAATTTATTTTTGACAACCCTCATTACTTTCTCCACATAAGGTAAACAACTGAGTTTGAGGTTGAATTTTGGTCTGAAAGGTAGACTAAACCCATTCATTCTAAGTGTTTAAATGCAGAAATTATCTAAAACTATGCTCAGTGCCTAGGAACATTTATTTGTAAATATTTATTTTGATACAACAAAATGACTCTGTACTACATAGAACAAATAAATGGGTGAGAAGATCAATATGAATTTTGAAGAATGAATATTGAAGGAGATCCAGCCCTTCCTGTAAGACATGTTACAGAATTACAAAGGTCCTATCAGTGTGGCGTATAGATTCAGCAGACAGGAAAATGAGTGGAATAGAAGAAATAAACCAAAAGTACATCCTGATAAAGAATCATCACATGTCCATGGAGAAAGGAATCATTAGTAAAGAAATTATTCTGATATAATGAAGTAAACATTACAGGGAAAAACTAAAATGTGCCAAAACAGATTCCAGATGTATCAAAAGAAACCAATACTACATAGTTTTTAAAAGTTAATAGTAATGCCCAGAATAATTTATGCAGAAAGATATATTTATTGATGCATTATTCACAGTATTGAAAAATTACATACAACTTAAATTTCTGACATTAGGGAAATGGTTAATTATGAGGCAGACACATATATAAAATTAATTCTGCCTCATATTGGACTAAATGACCCGTTTTAGACCGTTATCCAGCTCATGCTTTTCTTTTCTCAAAGAAAACAGAAAAATATTAGCAAAAGAATAACAGTCTTTGAGGGAAACATCTGGGTATGCCTCACTTCACCCAAACAGAAAGATGCTGAAAGATGTTAAATCTGACTTGGGCAGGGGATCTGGGGTGAGTGAAGGGAAACGTAAGGATGGATTCGTAGAAGTCATGGAATATTTGTGTCAACCTTCCAGTCCTCCTTCTTTGTAATGAAAACATACTTCTTGGTGTTCTTGATTTTTTAAGGATTCTTTTAGGAAGAAAATGCCTGTTTTATGTGTTAGAGAAATGTCTGAAATTGTTCAGCAATAACTAGGAAGGCCATCTAATATTTAATGTGTTTTTTTAAGGCCACAGATAATACGTGTCAGAAGTAGAACCAAATTCTAGGTTCTTTTGACCAACGTATTGGGAATTATCTTCTATGCCAACATTTGCAAATTTCTTCATTCATATGTATTAACTCCTAAATGTAAGTTCGAATCTGTCATTTGTTATTTAGCTTGATGGCACCTGGGAGCCACCATTTTCTGATGAATCCTGCAGCCCAGTCTCCTGTGGGAAACCTGAAAGTCCAGACCATGGGTTTGTACTTGGCACTAAATACAGCTTTGAAAGCACAATTATTTATCAGTGTGAACCTGGCTATGAATTAGAGGTAAGTGAATACATTGGTTGACTAGAATAAATTTGTTTTTCTAATATACTTGGGAACACTTTTAGTTTTAACCCCAATTTGTTTCACTGATTTTGGTCCTAAAAGATTTTTTATACTTTGTTACCGTATATCCTAACACTTACCCAGAAATATTTAAAGTGACTTACAATTTTAAAAAACAAAGCAAGTCTAAAATTCAAAACATCGAAGCCATGAAAAAGAAGAGGAAGCTGGAATACCAGCCACAAGGCTGATACTGGTACTTTAGTTGGCCATTTAAACCTGTGTTTTGGCCTCCTGTTAATGCTTCAGTGTAACAGGGGAGTCCATCTGTCACTGTGGGGAGGTGACCACAGGGACTTAGGTATGCAAACTAAGGCTTCCTCAAGCAATGCGTTTAAATACCTTGGTGGGTTCTTCGTTGAAATGCCAGGTTGCCATATGACAAGCCGTGGCCTGAAAATCCTCAGAGCAGTTCTAACCAGATACTGGGTTAGGTCTCAAGACCACTCCTGGTTTGTAATATTAAAACCCCATCAGGGGCACCTGGGTGGCTCAGTCGTTAAGCATCTGCCTTCAGCTCAGGTCATGATCCCAGGGTCCTGGGATCGAGCCCCACATCAGGCTCTCTACTCAGCAGGAAGCCTGCTTCTCCCTCTCCCACTCCCCCTACTTGTATATCCTCTCTCACTGTGTCTCTCTCTGTCAAATAAATAAATAAATATTTAATTAAAAAAATCAGCAACACCTGTGTGTCCCTATTTACTTTGGTGGGAAGGCTCTCTCTCTCTCTGTTTTCCCCTTTGTTCACTTGTTTCTTAAATTGCACATATGAGTAAAATCGTATGATATTTGTCTTTATGTAACTGACTTATTTCACTTGGTTAGCATCCATGTCATTCCAAATGGCAGGATTTCACTCTTTTTTATGGCTGAATAATATTCCATTGTAATATATACCACATCTTCTTTATCCATTCATCAGTTGATGGACACTTGGGCTACTGCTGTGTCTTGGCTATTGTAAACAATGCTACAATAAATGTAGGGGTGCATATACCCCTTTGAATTAGTGTTCTTGTATTCTTTGGGTAAATACCCAGTAGTGTGATTGCTGGATTATAGGGTGGTTCTACTTTCAACTTTTTGAGGAAACTCCATAATGTTTTCCAGAGTGGCTGCACGACTTTATTTTCCACCAACAGTGCAAGAGGTTTCCTTATTCTCCACACACTCACCAATACTTGTTGTTTCTTGTGTTTTTTATTTTAGTTATTCTGACAGGTGTGAGATGTTATCTCCTTGTGGTTTGGATTTGTATTTCCTTGGTGATGAGTGATGTGACACATCTTATCATGTGTCTTTTGGCCATCTGTATGTCTTCTGTGGAGAAATACCTGTTCATGTCTTCTGCCCATTTTTAATTGAATCATTTGTTTTTTGGGCATTGAGTTCTTTATGTATTTTGGATACTAACCCTTTATCAGCTATGTCATTTGCAAATATCTTCTCCCATCCCATAGGTTGTCTTTCAGTTTTGTTGATTGTTTTGTTCACTGTACAAAATCTTTTTTTTAAAGATTTCTTTTTAAAGATTTTATTCATTACTTGACAGAGAGAGACACAGCGAGAGAGGAAACACAAGCAGGGGGAGTGGGAGAGGGAGAAGCAGGCTTCCTGCTGAGCTGAGAGCCCGATGCAGGGCTCGATCCCAGGACTCCGGGATCATGACCCAAGCCAAAGGCAGATGCTTAACGACTGAGCCACCCAGGTGCCCCAAGATTTTTATTTTTAAATAGTCTCTACATCCAACATTTTTCATAATATCCTAATTTTTTTCTGTTTTTATTTCTGTGTTGTTGGTTGTTATTTCTCTTTTCTCATTTATAATTTTATTTATTTCAGTCCTTTCTCTTTTCTTTTTTGATAAGTCTGGTTAGGAGTTTTTTTTCCTGATATAAGTATTGATACTCTGGCTTTCTTTTGATATCCAGGTGCATGAGAGATGTTTCTCCATCTCCTTACTTTCAATCTGCAGGCGTCTTTAGGTCTAAAATGAGTCTCTTGTTGGCAGTATATATAGATGGGTCTTGGTTTTTATCCATTCTGTCACCCTTTGTCTTTTGATTGGAGCATTTAGTTCAGATAGATATGTATTTATTGCCATTTTATTACTTGTTTTGTGGTTATTTCTGAACTTTTTCTCTTATCCTTTCTTATCTAATTCTCTTTCATATTTTGCTGATTTTCTTTAGCAATACATTTGGATTTCTTTCTCTTCATTCTTTGCATATTTATTAGTGGTTTTTGATTTGTGGTTACCACTAGTTTTGTATATAACATCTTCTGCATATAGCAGCCTAAATTGATAGCTATCTCAGTTTGAATCCATTCTTTCTTCCTCACCTCCCCACATTTTAGGTATACGGTGTCATATTTTACATTCTTCCATGTGATTAACTTGATTGATTTTTCGCAAAAATATTCATTTTTATTGCTTTGTGTTTCCTACCTTCATTATGTCATTTTTGGTCTATCCTTTCCACTGAAAGAATCTCCTTTAATATTTCTTGCAAGGCTGGTTTAATGGTCATGAAATCCTTTACTTTTTGTTTATCTGGGAAACTCTTTATCTCTCCTTCTATTCTGAGTGATAGCCTTACTGGATAGAGTGTTCTTGGGTATAGAATTTTCTCATTCAGCACTTTGAATATATCTTTCAATTCCCTTCTGCCTTGAAAAGTTTCTGTTAAAAAAATCCACTGATGGCCATATAGGGTTTCCTTTGTATGGAACTGTCTTCTTTTGTCTTGCTGCTTTTAATATTTTTCTTTCTCACTATATTTTGCCATTTTAGTCACAATGTCTTGGTGTAGATCTGCTTTTGTTGATTTTGTTGTGCCTCCTGGATCTGGCTATCTCTTTCTGTCCCCAGATGTAGGAAAGTTCTCAGCTATTACTTCTTCAAATAAATACTCTACCACCTTCTCTCTCTCTTCTTCTGGGATTCCAATAATACAAATGTTACTTTGTTTGATGTAGTCACTGAGTTCCCTAAATCTGTTCTCATTTTACATAATTCTTTTTTCTACTGATTACTTTCCATTACTCTGTCTTCTGTGTCATTATTTCTTTCCTTGCTTCTTCCAGCTTCTTCCTTCTGTTAAACTTGTTGCTCATTTTGTTTATTGAGCTCTTTATCTCTGCTATGTTATTCCTTATCTTTTTGTTAATGGTCTCACTGATGTCCTCCATTATTTTGTCAAGTCCAGTGAGTATCCTTATGATCATTGCTTTAAATTCTCCATCAGGCATGTTATTTATTTATCTGTTTTGCTTAGATCTTTGGATGTGACCTTGTCCAGTATTTTCATTTAGGACAAAATCCTCTATTTTCTCATTTTATCTAACTCTCTGTGCCTGTTTCTCTGTGGTAAGAATCCTATGTCTCTTGAGGGTAATGGCTTTATGAAGAAGACGTCCTATAGTGCCCTGCAGTGTAGTGTCCCTTGTTCCCCAGGTCCTGGTGCTTCTGAGAGTGTCTCCAGTGTGTGTTGCATGTGCTCTGCTTTTGTGTCTTGGTTGCTTTATCCTTCAGACCAATGGTCTGCAGAGGTTCTCTTTGCCAGTTGTGAGCAGTGTTTGTCCCCGGCCTAAACGTGGTACATTTTCACTAGGTGTGCTCTGGTCTCTTTGTGAAATGAGACCTGTCACCATCACCACCAGAACTGAGGCCTTGTCAAACTCCCAGGTCAGGAGGTGCAGTGTTGGCAGGGATTTAGTCTGGTCTTCTGGAGTAGGAGACCCGTTGCACTGGGGACTGAGGCAAGGACTGGGAAGGAGGGTTCTTCTGGAGTGCAGGATGGCAGGGTTGGTATAAGTAAGTTACCTAGTGAGTGTCGGCACTGTGCTCGTTCCTGCAGGTGGCCCTGTGCTTCTGCTGAGGGGTGGGGGAGGCAAATGGTGTCTGCCAGTTCCTTTGTTCCCAGAGGGGTCTCTCCGTGAATGCTGCCTGAGACACACTCTGAGATGAGCAGCTAACCTCCCCACTGTGTGCCCCAGTCATTCTTCAGATCACTCTGTCCATGCTCTATGTTATTCTGGGGATGTTTGCCTGTCTTCTCTCTAAGAACCAACCCAGTATCCTCCACGTTCTTCCAGAGCCAAGCACACTGATGTTTAAATCTCTAGGCTTTAAGCCCACCAGAACTCATGAAATTCAAGCCCTCTTGCTTTCCAAGCCAATTGCTGTGGGGATTCATCCTCCCCGTGTGGTCCCCTGTGTGCTAGTCTGTCTTTCACCCTTGTCTGCTACTACAGCTCCTTCCCCACTGCAGCGGCCATGATCTTTTTCTCTCCCAAAACACATCTCTGCACTTCCTACCTTCTTCATCATGGCCTCTTCTCTACCTTTAGTTGTGGAGTGTGTTCTGCCAGTGTTCAAATTGATTTGGGTGGTATTTAGTATGATTTGATAGTTATCTAGTTGTATTTGTGGGATGAGGCAAGTCTAGGGTCCTCCTACTCCACTACCACCCTCCCCTCCTATCTGGAGTCAATTTTGCTGAAGCACTGATCATATCATCAAACTTCAAATTTAAGAGGCTTGCTTATATTTCCTGATGTCATCATATGGTTTTTCAGGAAACTTCTTCCTGGTTTTTTGTTGTAGCAGTATTTAAATGTGGGTTTTACAGAAATATTCGCTGCCTGTAATTTGTTAAATTTGTATTGTACAGTCCATTATTTTTCGACAATGCATTCAGAGAATTGTCATAAGATAGGTCCATGAAAACTGGAACTAGACTTATGTGGATTTTATTTCATTTCCTTAGAAGATTTTAAAAGAAGAAAAAAAGAAGTGTGATACGGTAATGGTTGATTGCAGTTGGAGAGTTTTTCTGTATTTAAAATTTATTTTTTCATGTGAGAGTATTAATCTTGCAATTTGTTAAGAAGTAAAATATAAATTTTAAACTTATGAATTTATTTTTTTAAACTTATGAATTTAAATTTAATATTTAGTAACTAGATTGGTCGTTAAATTTGAGGAAGTAGATAATTTACGTCAAAAAATGTTGAGAATATCCTAGTGTTAACTACGAAATTGAGAAAAGTGCTATAGCAATAGTTCTCATTCTAAGCTACCTGTTAGAATCATCTTAGGAACTTTTAAAAAATATTAATTAATATTATTATTAATGCCAGGTGGGTGACATGAAATATAAAAGATTAGCCTAGAAGAATTTGTCATGTGAGATATTAGGGAACCTATCAAAGACTATATGTTAAAAAGACTTGGCGGCCAACTGGGTGAGGTTCCCACAGGCCAACAGGAGACCATTTGGGTTTCAATAAGGCAATAACTTTAATGGACTAAACACATTAAATCTGTCATGAATAACAGTAGATTCATAAAGACACAAGAAAACTAGTTGGTAACTATTAGATGATGCTCATGAGCAAATTCATTATTTTGAAAACAGACAGTGAAAGGGAAAGATTTGTCTTTTCCATGCTAACTGGATGATAAGAAAACCAACAGTAAATTGAACAGAAGTTTCCTTTATAGAAGTATTTCGGTCCATAAGTTGTAGAATTTAAATCTCAGAGTTTACAGCTCGTACGGACTAGTGGATTTAGGTCATCATCATCGTGCCTACTTGTGTTAGAAAAAATAGAGGCAACCAGAGATTATGTGCCTCTGGATGGAAAAATACACCATATGAAAAAGTCTTTCCAAAAAGAAGAAAAAGTGAATTTGAATCTTATCAAATCTCTAAATCTGACCAGTACTTGCTAAGAGATGCTCTGATGAGGCAATCAGTAAAATTCTGTCTGTAGAAATAGCTACAGAACAACGACACAGTTTTCCAGTTTCTGAAACAAGTTGACAGGGGAAGGGGGGAAGAAATAGAAGGAACCTATATTTTAGAGAGGTACATAAACCATGTAGACCTTATTTTGGTCCAGAATCAAGGGAACTGTAAAGCAATAAATTATAAAGTTTATGCAACAGTTGGAAATTTGACCACTAACAAGATTGTTACTAATATTAAAGAATTGTTACTTTTAAGCTGTGATAGTGATTTTGGTTGTTGGGGTTATAGTTTCAAGAGCACTCATCTTTTAGAGATTCGTACTGAAATAATCACTGGTAAATGATTTGATGTCTGGGATTTGCTTCAGAATGATGTGCATTCTCAGGAGGGAGGTAGGGCTTAGATAAAACAAGGTTGGCCTTGAATTAATCCTATAAGATGGGTTGTAGCTATTTGGGAGTTTGTTACTTTTCTTTCTCCTGTTGTATTCTGCATGTGCTTGAGTTCTTCTCAATGCTTTAAATTCCTTACCTACTATAAAATAGTAAATAAAATAAAATTTTATAATACATGTTTAAAAAGATTGGGTTCTAAGTGAGGTATTAGGAGGCTTGATTATAAGTCAATATATGCACAAAGATTCTGTACCTGTTTCTTCATTGCTCGGAGTCCGAGATAGCCTACATAGCCATCCAGGGCTATGGGATATTGAAGAATGTTCAAAAATATATTCAGAATAATAATTATAAATAATTTTTCAAGTATATGTCTGCCGAAGTGAGCACAATAATTTTTCAAGTAAATTATACTCATTTTACTTTATTTCTGGAGGCAGGGAAGTAAAATTTAAGATTTTTACTCTAAATATGTAAAATTTTAAATGCTTGGGCCCTTAATAGTGTAAGTTTATCTTTAATGGATAAGTTACATTGTCAAAAAATTCAGTCCTCATACCAATAAGATAAGTCAAGACTTGTTTCACGTTCAAAGGTATAAAAAAAAACAATTCCCATTCTTTGCTGTACCTCTCAGGTATTGAAAAATAAATTTCAATTCAAAATATTTTGAAAATTTACTCAACAAACATACCTCCTGGATATTTCAGACACATTCCTCATCAACTTTTGCTATTGGTTATAATCAGTTGTCACTTGACTAGAAAGTAAAACAAAGTCCGTCCTTTAATTATACTGGTCAGTCTGGGTATGAATTTTGAAGTAAACTGGTGAAAGCATTTTTGAAAGTCTAAGCCTCATCCTTAAACCATATTTATTTAATGAATTCATTTAGCATTACAGTGCTGGGAGATAGTTAAGATAGTTAAGATAACTTTGCATTCCCTTATTATCTTTTCATCACTGAGGTATAATTCTGGCAATAACCTTTTTTGTTCATTGATTCCCAGGGGAACAAGGAACGTGTCTGTCAGAAGAACAGAATGTGGAGTGGAGACGTCGCAAAGTGTAAAAGTAAGTCACATGACATTTAGCAGCCCCAGAGATAATACTGATGACTCATAATAACAGTGTGGCCACATTTCCTTTATAAATCAGTGATTCAATTAAAAAAATTTTTTTCTAATCATCTCCACAAACTGTATGAGACTCTTCAATGGGCTTTCACTCAAGGGCACCAAACCAACAAATGGGTCAAAAATTGTCGTAGAGATTATCTGGTTAAGCAGTTTCTTAGGCGAGTCAGCTGGCTTAGACTGGACTTAGTCAGGATCAGCTAGATTTATTTATCTTGCTAAATAAGTAAATAGGGGATGAGGAGAAGTGAAATGACCTGCCCAATATCATAAATTAAGTTACTGGCAAAGCTGACAGTAGGACTCGAGGTATGCAGAGCTTTGCTCACTGGTTTTAACTATATCTTCTGGGGTAGATTAATGACTTGATTTTTACATATACAGGAATCTTAACTTCTTAAAGGAATATTATATAGCTAAAACTCAGTGGAGAATATATGACTGTTTTTAGTTCTCAAAAACTTGTATAAGTATTATACAGGAAAATATTTTTAAAAGCATCGAGTAACATCTTAAGTCACAGAAAGGCATCATCGGGTATTACCGAAGTAGCATTTTTTTTTTATGTCAGCTGTTCATGATCAAAAAATGTATGAACATATTTGCTGGGAAGGAGAGAGGGGAGTGAAAAGGAAACTCGTATGTCTGGCATAGGAACCCACCACGGGGCTGGTGATGGGACTATTTCAGTTCTGTGGCAGGTTTTGTTCAAACTGCAATGACGACGGTTTGTATAATTGCTCTCTACAAAATGCAAGATAGTAATAAAAAGTTCTATATGAATCCTATTCTTTTTTTTTTTTTTTTGGAAAGATTTATTTATTTATTTATTTGAGAGATCGGGAGAGAAGGCACGGAGGGAGAGAATCTCCAGCAGGTTCCACGTTGAGCACGGAGCCCAGCACAGGACACGATCTCAGAACCCTTAGATCACAACCTGAGACAAAACCAAGGTCTGGATGCTCAACCAACTGCACCACCCAGGCGTCCTTATACAAATCCTATTCTTTTATCTGTGGATTTTTTTCTTTTTCTTTCTAAATTATCAAATCAAACATACTGATATCTGTATCAGTCTGTTTTCAGGAAACTCTGTTCACTGATAGATACAGAAATCAATATAGGTAATAATTTAATAAATTATATAGGAATCTTTCAAATCAGGTTGCTCAGTATGAGCACTTTTTCCCCTCAGAAATATTTGCATTTTTATATGCCTCAAGAAAAAAGTGTATAGTAAAATATATATAAAAATATCAAGTTTTATCCCTGAGTAGTAGCATTAAAACTATTATTTTCTTTTTGCTTATATGTGTTTTCTAATTTTCTACAAAGAATTTGTACCATGTATTTAATAATTTAGAAAGAAAAAGAAAAAATCCCATAGAGAAGACTAGGATTTGCATTTTAACAAAATCCCTAGATGATTTATTTCTAATTTTCTACAAAGAATTTGTACCATGTATTTAATAATTTAGAAAGAAAAAGAAAAAATCCCATAGAGAAGAATAGGATTTGCATTTTAACAAAATCCCTAGATGATTTATTTTTTTGAAGATTTTATTTATTTGTTTGAGAGAGAGCGAGCGAGAGAGTGGTGTGAAGGGCAGAGGGAGAAGCAGATTCCCTGATGAGCAGGGAACTTGATGCGGGATGTGTTCCTGGGATTCCAGGATCATGACTTTTTTTTTTTAAGATTTTATTTATTTATTTGACAGAGAGGAGAGAGATCACAAGTAGGCAGAGAGGCAGGCAGAGAGAGGAGGGGGAAGCAGGCTCCCTGCTGAGCAGAGAGCCCAACGCAGGGCTTGATCCCAGGACCCTGAGATCATGACCTGAGCCGACGGCAGAGGCTTTAACTCACTGAGCCACCCAGGCGCCCCTCCAGGATCATGACTTGAGCCAAAGACAGATGCCCAACCAACCGAGCCACCCAAGCCACCCAGGCACCCTCCCTAGATGACTTCTAAGCACATTAGTTTGGAAGCACTGCCTTAGACCTATGACTTTTAGCCTTTGGCACCTCAGAGCAGCCTACGGAGCTTTGAAAAATTCCTTGCCCAGATAAATCAGTTAAGTCAGAATCTCTGGGGGTGGGACCCCACTTCAGTATGTTTTTAAAGCTCCCAGATGATTCCAAGATCCATGATCCCGGTTTCGGAGTCCTCACCAGGCTGGCTGAAGCCCAGAGGAGTCAGTTAGCATCGAATCCACTGCCTCTTAACCCTGAGTGACCGTTAGAAATCATATGGGGGAGCTTTTAATACCAGAAGCTGGGCCACAATGCAGAGATTCCGACTCATTTGGTCTGAGAGAGGGCTTGCTCATTTATACCCCCAGCATTATTAACAACAAAAGGTGGCAATATACATAAAAATAGCTAGAGTCAACATGCAAAATACCAATCTTTAATTGCCTACAGGCATAAAGCGAAACTTACACATGCTAGGGTTTTTTCAAGCGTATCCTTGTGTCTCACATAGGAGTAGGCTTTAATATTTTATATGATGCATTGAGTAGCTTTAGCAATTGCAGCAAAGGAAGGAAGGAGGATTGGAAGAAGTGTTTAATACGAGACTTTCATTTTTCTTTCTAGAGACCAGGTGTGAAGCTCCACTTGGGTTTCTAAACGGGGAAGCCAAAGTTGAAAACACCACTACTGGACCCCGGGTGCTGTATTCCTGCAATAGAGGGTACAGCCTTGAAGGGGCACCTGAGGCTTACTGCACTGAACACGGAGCTTGGAGCCACCCACTTCCTCTCTGCAAACGTGTGTGTTGACTCTAGAGGTTTTCTTCAGCTTCAGTTTTGTGATTAGTTTCCCAAATGTCTAAACATAGAGAAAACTCCACTGAGTGAGATTGGCTCAGAGAAAGCAATCTATGCATATCCAAACCAAATATTATGGGGTATTTTTTTTAAGATTTTATTTATTTATGTGAGAGAGAGAGTGAGAGGGAGAGAGCATGAGCAAGGGGGAGGGGCAGAGGAAGAGGAAGAGAGAGAAACAGACTCCCCGCTGAGCAGGGAACCAGACCATCCCAGGATCTGGAGATCACAACCTGAGCCAAAGGCAGACGCTTAACCAACTTAACCTTAGCCTTAACCAGGCACCCCTACTATGGGGTATTTTAAAAATCTATTCATGTGATCTGAAATACCCAGTCCAAGAATCAGCTTTCATCAGATTCCTTGGATGATTATAGGCAGTCCAAGGCACTAATAAAAAAATGCAGCTTAATGAAAAAAATTTGACCCAAATATATAAGGAATTTGTTTAAGGATGTGAAAAGGGTGAAGAAAAACTATATTAAGGTGCAATTTTAATACAGTAAAGTATGTATAAATATAGTGAAGATAATTATCAACATTAGAATGAAAACAATACTCACATGCAAGATCTAAATCGACAGAGCTCTGGTTATTGTTTAAAGGATTATAATGCACTAAATGAGTCTTTAGGATTTAGCTGATGCCTGCTTCACTCATACAGACTTTTTTTTTAAGATTTATTTATTTATTTATTTATTTGACACCGAGAGAGAGAGAGAGAGAGAGAGAGAGAGAGAGAAATCACAAGTAGGAAGAGAGGGGGAACCAGACTCCCCGCCGAGCAGAGAGCCCGATACGGGGCCCAATCCCCGGACCCTGAGACCATGACCCGAGCCAAAGGCAAAGGCTTTAACCCACTGAGCCACCCAGGCACCCTCAGACTTCTTTGAAAAATCAAAAAAACCGAAACTGCTGAAATATGTTGATGTATGCCACACACTTGCACTAAGAAATCCTGGTGCTGTAATCATTTTATGTTTTTGCTTCACATGTACAAAATGAACCCATTTTTATGAATAAGCCTTTCAATCTCTACAATTTAAGTTACATTATCCTGTTTAGTATGAGTCTGAAGTTTAATTCAGCTTACTTAGAAAAGTCTGATGCTTCTCTGGGGTATCCTTCTAAGGGATGTTCAATAAAAGAAAATAAAGTGACAGTGAGAAGCATTTAATCTGCATTCTTAATATTCTTCCAAAACCAAGGGAATGTTAATGCACTCCCTGATTCCTAGCACACTTCCTCTTTCCCCATTGTTAGGCCATAATTTCAAACAACTATTTAATTTGCCACCTTAGAATTTTAGGACAAGGTGTTAGTGGTTGAATAACTTGAGGTTTTCAAATCTGATCTGCTCTTATCCTTAAAAATAATTTCATCCAGATGCAAAATACATTTTTTAAAAATGTTTGAAGTTCTGTATTTTTAAGCCTCGTATGATCCTCACTGAAAACCCGGCTCCAGAGGGCTCATCATAGTCTGCCTTTAAAGAAATAAATTAAGAAGGAGAATATCAGTAAGCATTTTTTTTTTCTGTTTAACAGCAAATCCATGCCCTGTTCCTTTTGTGATTCCCGAGAATGCTGTGCTTTCTGAAAAGGAGTTTTATGTTGATCAGAACGTGTCCATCAGGTGTAGGGAAGGCTTCCTGCTCCAAGGCCAAAGCATCATTACATGTAACCCTGACGAGACGTGGACGCTGACAAGTGCCAAATGTGAAAGTAAGTAAATGGACTGGTGGATTCCAGTTCCTTTCATTAGTGCAGGACGTTTTCTCATCCTTTTCAGTCAAGTAACCTAAATGTAAATTTTAGATATCTGTCTGGTGGTTATTAGTTTCTGTATTGACAATTTTTTAAATTAAAAAAAAATCTTTGAATTCCAAACATAAAAAGAAAAAACTTTCCAGAAGTAGGCTAAAACCTACCTGGCTAGGATTCACTGAACAGATTTCCAAAATATGTTCTAGGAATGAGCAAAATAGTAAATCTAAAATATATGTATTTTTTCCAGGGCACCTGGCTGACTCCGTCAGTAGAGCATGCAGCTCTTGATCCTCAGGGTCATGATCTCGAGCCCCAGGTTGAACATAGAGATTACTTTTTAAAAAGTTAAATAAAATAAAATACATATTTTTTCCCATATTCTGAGCATCTCCAAACTATCCTTTAATAGGCTATGGATGCTTTGCAATACAAAAAATTATTCCACAGTGATTTTCCAACTTGAACTACCTGGAAGACTTGTTTAAAACAGATTTCTAGGCTCTTCCTTTGAATGTCTGGTTCAGTAGTCTGGGACGAGGCCTGAGAATTTGTATTTCAAACAAGTTCCCAGGTATTGCTGCTGATGCCGGTCCCGGAACCACAGTTTGAGAACCTCTGGGCTGGCACCATTTTGATACAGAACATAGAATCTGGCAGCATCACTTGCTGCCTTGTGATAACTTAAAACATCTCCCCTGCCCAACATCCTACCCTCCAGCTCCCTTGTCGTCCAAGCTCCTCTCTTCATAGCAATTAGTTAACAAACACTCATCAAGTCTAACTGAATGCAGGACACTGGGCTGCGTAGTCTAAGAATGTGTCATGCCCACAATGACCATCTTCAGAACACTTCCACTCCAGTTAAGGAGAAATGTGTGTGTCAAGGCCACGAGGATTGCGGAGTCAGAGAAGACCTGGATTTGAATTCTGTCCTCAAAACTTTCTAAGTCAAAACTTAACGCCCGTGCCCTAACTTCTCTGAACCCTTGGGCTCTCGAGTGTTAATGACCCCGATAACACCTATGTTACAGGTTTGTTCGGAAAAATCAGTGAATCAGTGTATTTGGTTCAGCAGTGTCCCCTGACAGCCCAAGTGCAACCAGCAGCCTAGCACAGCTTTAGAATTTTGATTTTACTCCAGGAAATATATACTGTACTTTTAGCCGTATAAAATCGACTCCAAGCGAAATGGGAAGAACTACGTATGTGTAAGCTTTGGCCAGCAGCCTGAACTAAGGCAGGCCAAGGGCCCTGATTCTGCGCACATCTCCCCACGTTGGTCTCGGCTCCCTGAGACGTACCACGCGGAGCCCGGGACGCCGAGCAGGGAGAGACATGCGCTGCGGTGGGTGCTTCATTATTCCTCCGTACTCTCTAAGAGGCTCGGGTTGCCTTGGAGAGGAGACAGTTTCTACTCTCGTTGGCTATCCTCAATCCTCTTTTGCATTTTTTATTACACAGAAAGCCTCTGGCTTAGAAGACAATCTCTTCCCTGAGGGACGTGAGCAACAACTTACCTCATTCTTTTCACCTCGTCCTGATACTTATCTTTACAAATTAGTCATTAAAATTTATCATGTATGGGAATCACCTAGTGAGGGCGGGTAGGATGCAGACTCACAAACTAGAAACTCCGAAATTTTCACTTTCAGTGAGAACCCAAGGCGATTCCCACATAAGTGACCGTGCCTTGGTCACTTCAGGAACCCAGCCATCAGCTTACTGTGACCTTTCTACCTGAGGCTCCCCCAGCCTGGAAGCTCTTTCCCTCTGAGCCACTCAAGCTCTAGAGCCTAGTCCAAAGGCCACTTTCACTGTGATTTGTGCCCTGATAATCCTAAGTATTATCAGTCACATTCACCTTGATTTTCCTCTAGGATAGCATCCAGCTCTTTTTAAGTTGTCCATCATTCTGCTCCTTGTCCAAACAAAGGGACAGCATTTTCTTCATTGGTTTCTTTCCAGTTTCTGATCCACAGAAGGCATTAATACATATTTGATACCTGACTCACTGAATTAATGTTTGTAACCACCTTGAAGGAAAAGAAAATTTAGAAAAATCATACACATTGGTCATCCCCTCTGACAAGTTCTTAACAGTCTTATGACCACCACGTGACCTCTTAGACTTCACGGAGAGTCATCCAAAAGTTAGACTTCTACAAACAGGACACTGTTTGGAGTCCCAGCTCCAGTCCAGTCGTTGTCTTGTGAGCCACCCCAGAATAACTCTAGTTATCTCAAGGCAAAATCAGTTACAAAATTTTTTATTTAAATATACGGTACATGTCATTTCTAAAAGAGAGGATTATCATTATATCTCATGTATTTCAAAAGAGAAGAGTCACTGGGTTACAGTCTTGAAAAGAAGGAAACTGATGGGAAACCTTGAAACCTTGAATGTCATAAATCTCATCAAAGGACATAAACTGAGTCTGGGCAGGCTAAAGAAATACTCACTCGTTTTTCGAACGTGTTTCTAGAGTCCACTGCATAGGACATGCTGTCCTAGGCACCAATACCGTGGTCTGGATGGAGTGTACAGTACTGAAATTCATGAGCTTTACTCTGAAACAGTAGACTTCAAATAACTCCCGTTCTGATTTGATCAACATCCTGCACAAACATTCTCTCGGAAGCCCCCTCTTTGGCAATCCACAAAAGCTCATTCTTGGGCTCCTAGAGACTTGTTGCCTGAGTTGGGGGGCGGGGGGGAAAGCAGCTCAGCTTCAGCCTTTGAATCAGAAGACAAAACCTTTGATCCTGCACATCTCATTTTTTCTAGACAGCAGCAGATTATGCTTTTAGTTCCTAGTATCTCTTAGTTATTATACAGGTGAAAGGTAACTTTATATGTTTTATCTTTGCTCCTTAAATCAATTCAGTCTTTGAGAGGAGACGGTGTTCTCTTCCATCCCCTGGCCGGGTTAGTAGCACAGGCTTCACGGTGCTTCTGTTTTCCTGTAGAAATATCCTGTGGTCCGCCAACTCATGTGGAAAACGCGATTGCTCGGGGCGTACGTTACCAGTATGGGGACATGATCACCTACTCGTGTTACAGTGGCTACATGCTAGAGGGTTCCCTAAGGAGTGTTTGCCTAGGGAATGGAACCTGGACATCACCTCCCATTTGCAGAGGTAAGGGAATCTTTGAATGGCTTTTTCTCAGGGAAGCTGTAGGGAAATGTGAATGAAAGTCTGATAAGGCCAGCAGCTAGTATGAATGCTCCTTTACTTCTCCTTGGCTTTAAAGATTCTCTTGACATCTGTGTCATTTTCCTTAACTTGATGGGTTTGAGTTTTGAAAGCTTTCATATAGAACTCTGGCCCAGCGCACGGCCTCGTCCTGAGTCCATCTCGGCTCTCAGTCCAAGTGTTCTCTCGGAGTGTTCTCCAGCTGCGGGGGGAGCTGTGTCATGTGTGAGCCATGAGGGCACTTCCTGGACAGTCAGGTAGTTTCAGCAGATTCCAGTTCTTCCCCCGTCCTGGAAGACCCCTAGCCCCGCTGGAGATGGGGTAGCCCACCCCGTGGGCAGAGTAAGACACAAGAGGTACTGGGCAGCCCCAGGGAGGTGGAGCCCACCCCAGGGTCTCCCTGGCCATGCTGGGGGCTGGTGACGAGCACTCCATCCATGCTTATATCAGCACTGCTGTCCCTTCACTCGCTGGATTGAATTTGCCAACCCAAGGATCAATTGTGTGTGTGCAGTCAATAAAATCTTGAGGGAACAAGGGAACAAGGTTCTCTGCTTAAAATTCTGCAAAATTGAAAGAGGTAGATAACGAGGCATCCCAGTAGGTCCTAAAATTTACACCTTTCTGATAAAACCGCATTCTTTTTTACAAACTATAACGATTGGTCCAGTCTGCAAATACTTACTGAAAGTCAAGAGCCATGCTAGTGAACAAGCAAACATAACCAAGGAACTAAAAGAAAAATCAGACTGTTGAGTGGCTTGGCCACATGGCCACATGGGCCACAGTCAGATTTGGAGTGGTGGTGGAAAGGCCAGAGTCTTTAATGACCCATCAGGGCTGGGAGAATTGAGGAAATCAATGGATGAATGCTGTACGCCTCCAAAGAGGCAAGGGTGATTGCAGGAGAAGGGAGATGAATTGTCCGAAAGCAGCAATGAGAAACGGGATCACTAACACATGGGACGTAAGAGAATGAGAGGGCCTAGAGTCGCCCAGGCTTCACTTCAGATCAGAAGTCAGACGAGAGATGTGTCTGCCGGCTGGCTTGTTTGTTCCTCCATGTGCTGGTTTTGAGGCACTCAGTGACAATGGCAGCACCAAAGAGCTGTTGACCATCAAAGGGCACCTTTGGAAGGGCATCCTCAGATCTTCTGAAAGAGGCTTTTCCCCTGGTCCAGACCAAAAGAGAGTACCTTCTGTCTAAACCACCTTGTCCCTTCTGCCCTGAAGCCCCAGACTACTAAAATTTTGAAAGCCGCATTCTCAGAACTACCCAAGCTTATCTATGCCCCTTTCTGAGAGCCTTCACGTTTGTCCCTGACTGAACCTTGAGGTGCGGTTTTGTTTCTCTTCCGTAAAGCTTGACTCTGAGAGATGTTATGTAATGTAAGTGAGGAATCCTATTTTCCAAAAATACCCTTCCATAATTCCCTGGGTTTATGATCCATGTGCTTCTTTTCTAGCTGTCTGTCGGTTCCCATGTCAGAATGGAGGGATCTGTCAACGCCCCAACGCTTGTTCCTGTCCGGATGGCTGGATGGGGCGCCTATGTGAAGAACGTGAGTCTGTCCTCAAACCTTCCATGTTATGTCCTTAAATCTTGCTTTGAGTCCTGATAATTTGCGTGGAGTTACTCGGAATTGGCTTTACTGTTAGAAGGAATTCACTTGCTTAAATCCGGCAGCTGACCAGCCAAGAGGGCCTAGAGTCGATCTGAATATGTCAATTAGTTGCAAAAGATCTAGACTATCAATGACCTTGAAAATGTGGTAATTGCGATCCATCCAGAGCCATCTCCACATGCCACCTACCACACATTCCCAGGAATCCTCTTGAGAAGGACCTTAGAGTAGAGGGTTTCCTGGCCTCTGTCTTCCCTAGCCCAAGTCCACTTATGTGCTGTGTCTCTCATTGCCGCAGTTGGAATAAACTCACGGCATTGCAGAACACTGTACTTTGTATTGTATTGTATATGTATTGTATGTAACTGTATTTGCAGCCCACCATTCACTCTTTTTCCTTAGGGGTGGTTCTTCCCAACTAAGAAAATAGGGAAAGTTGGCACTCCAGTATCTATACAATGCTTAGTAAATTAATATAGAAATTTGATCCTTATAAAAATATGTTTGAATTTGAACTTTCAGGAAAATGGAAATAAGTGGTTTTAAACTCTTTTTAATGTCTGAACTACATTGTTTCAATATCTTAAAACATGTAAATGAGGAAAGAGTGATTTCATATTTTGTTGGGAGTGGTGTCTGTAAATCCCATTAAGAGTCATTTGGGTGACAGCCATTGGTCTGTATCAGTTTTCTTGAAAGCCACACATGTAACAAGAGATTCTAAAACTGTTTTAAGTGTAACTCTTGCAACTAACCTAGAAAGGAAAATACATAATGGAAATAAATTTGACTGCTGACAACTCCCCGAAGTGATTAAGAAAGAAGAGAAATTATGTTTTTCCTCCCTCTTCTCTCCAATCATTCCTTCCCATTTAGGGCTCCCAAACTTGACCTGCCAAAATGCTAAGAGTCCAGAGACCAGGGAAACATTTCCCCTGGGGGCCTAGGCGAGCCCACTGAGCATGTGGCCGCCCTCCTGCATTAGACCAGGGCTTCCTGAGCTTTAACGTGCGTACAAACCACCTGTGAGGTGTTAAATGCAGATCCTGATTCAGTGGTTCTGGGTTGGGACCTGAGAATCTGCATTTCTAGCCAACTCCTAGGTAATGCCAGTGCTTTTGGCTTGAGAACTGTGCTTCGAGCAGCAAACCAAGAGACTACCCCACTCCTTTTAAACACACTGTTCCTCTTTAAAGAGCTCGGTAATTTCTAGGAAGAACGATTGCCATGGAGGGTGTAAGGGAGGCCTGATTCAGTCACCATCAGGCCTCTGGTCCAAGGAAATAAAGGGTGAGTTGTCCCATCACTGCTGACGTGTTGCCGAAACCAGCCTCCGGGACAGCCCCTCTGACCCCATTCGTACATTTAATTCAAGACAGTGAGAGAGCCTCGAGACGGCCAAACCCTGCTGAGCACTTCTTGTAATTTGAAAAGGAGATTTGAAATGGTAATAAATGGAGAACATTTTGCTTATTCTGTGAGGAGAAAGCAAAGCACTTAGCAGACATCGATTACGGTATGTCGGTATGTCCGCTCTGAAAGAGTGCATTTGGCACTAGCGTCATTTCGCGAGGCTAAAGGCCCACCCTTACTTTCCTGATTGTGTTTACTGATTAATAAACAGAACACATCCAGGGAGATTTATCTGGTGGGTCATTCAAGGTTTTCCTCCTCCTGGAAAAAGTTTTTTGAACACTCGAATGTGTCTGAGTGTGTGTGTTTTGATTAAATCCGTCTTGCTCTCCTTTCCAGCAATATGCATTCTCCCCTGTTTGAATGGTGGGCGCTGTGTGGCCCCTTATCGGTGTGACTGCCCCCCCGGCTGGACGGGGACCCGCTGTCATACAGGTAGGCCTTCTCTCACAGTGTGTTTTCTGGTGGACTTGGCTCCATGAGGCCTTGAGGACAGTGTTGAGTGTCCCAGAGCTGGCAGGGAAACAAAATGATGCCACAGCCTCTCAGGATTCCTCAAGACGGTCTCTCGGACGATGGTCTCAACGCTGAGCTCTGGGGCTCCTTCAGAGGCGCCTGTCAGGGTTGCAAACCAAAGACAGGAATCTCAGGCAACTCTGTTGTCAGCCTTCTTCACGTCATCTGCTCGACTTTGCAGAATATCGAGAAAACATGCAGAGGTTCAGAAGAATGTTTCTTTTAATCTCTATGAAACTAAATTACTAACTTTGTGGTAACTATTTAGAAAGAACAGGGCTCTAAATAACTACCATTTAGGATAAATCAAAGAGATGGTTCCTTCATGGACAGCAGTAACAAACTGTTGTTGAATGGTGACAAAATACACCCCCGTAGCCCCTCTGACCTATATCTCAAATATGACATTTGCTCTTCTGTACTTTGAGGTCTTAGTTGTTGGGTGACCCATCCATCCTTGCCCCCACTAGATTATATGCCGCTTGAGGACAGCATCTCTTTGTGATCATTGCATGCCCAGTACCTAGCACAGCGCCTGCGTATGATGGGTTTCTCATGGTGAAGAGACGAATCAGTTTAAAATGACAGGTTTTGACCTTTTTAAAGTCTGTTATTTTTACGTGACTATTAAAAGAAGAGAACTCGCTGTATTTATTTGGTATTAATCCTAGCACTCCACTGTCCCTCCTGTGAACAATATTCATATCACCCGTCTGATGGGGTAAAACATCGAGTAAAACACGCATGTTGGCTCCAGAGCTTGTCATGAGCTCTAGGGCTGGGGGCCCATCTAATTTAGCTTTCAAACTAAGACATTTCTGAGAGCAAAAGGGGTACTATTGATAAGTAAACTAAGGAAATGGGAGTGCCACGTACTGTCACAGGCAAGATCAGATGTATCGTCCCTGTACCCCCGAGACAGCTGTCCGTGAATATAGGAAAGGAAAAATCTCCTGGAGGTTAAATGTGAAGCCCTTATTTGAAACTCTAAAAGCAATCTGTAGACTGTTTGCTTTATAACCCATCCACCTGGAGGTTTTGTCTGCATTTCCCAAATTGAAGTCTCAGGCAGACGCTTCTGCCCGTTGCCCAGCCGTCTTACTTTGCGTGTGGTGGCCCCGCTGTTCCAGGTGCAGGTGCCCCTGATTCTCCCGCCCCATCCACAGAGATTCCCGGTATCGGCACCTTTCTGTTTCTCTCTGCACAGTACCTCCTCATCCTATTCTGTCCCCACTGTCACCAGCTAGTAAAAGATCTCTCCTTGGAATCACCGTCAGAGTGTACTGGTTGATCTTCCTGTCGTTCCATTTCCAAGCTAAACATCATTACGTACTCCCTTTTGGTGTACCTTTTTGCCCTATTTCAGAACCTAAAATGGTTCCCTGTTGTCTCCTCATCCAGCCCAAATTTTTTAGCACAGATTCTTCTGACTGCCAAGGCTCTGCATAGACTAGCTGCAGCACACCTGGTAAAACTCAACTTCCCGCCAGCCAATCACACGCTGTCCCCTGCGGTGATGGCTTCGTCGTTACCCCATCGCTCAGCACAAGCTCGTGGTTTTCCTCTTTCCCCTACCTCTTCAAACCTTACCCAACCTCACGAGCCCTGCCCAAGTTTCCTCTTGTCTCCAAACTTGCTAGGACACAGTTAGGTACAACCATGCAGTTTAAAGCTCCACTGATCTGATTTATTGGTATTTCTTTGAGCTCCGTGGCTCCCGAACTGGCATAAGCTCCCTAATGACGCGAAGCCATGCAGTGTTCCTTTCTTGTAGCAGCTTCCTCCGCACACATCCCGCTCACACACCCTACATACTAAGCATACCACGGCATATGAAACGGGAGCTCCTGCCCTCCAGAATTTAATCTAGAAAAGCAGAAAGGACATAGAAGGGCCTATAAGTAGCTAACTAGAGGATAACTGAATTCTCTGAAAGGGGCCATGACAACGATGAAGATAGGTACACTAACCGAGTGCAGACGTTCCAAAGTCTTCGCAAGCACCGACTCAGAAGAGCAAGAGCAGTCACCAGAGGAAGATCATTCTGGTCAAAGGCATGGAAGCATAACACAGGTGTGTTCAGCACAGGAGAGCTGAAGCCAGAGAGGGGACGTAGGGGTGTGACTGGAAATGAGGCTGTCAAGGTGGGCAGAGCCAGAGAAGGACACGCATTGTGTGCCAAGTTCAAGATGCTAGATTATGTCCTATGAGTAACAGAAGCCATGGAAGGATTTTAAGCAGGAAAATCATGTGATGAGATTTTCTTTTAAAAAAGTGATTGTGGCGGCAGTATGGAAAATGGCAGAAAGCAAGACTTGCAATTGGGAGTCCCCTTAGGAAGTTAACAAAAAAGAATTGGCAAGATATAATGAAGTCTGCAAAAATGAGAACTGAGAAGGGTGGGTTTGAGAGAAGTTGGGAGGTGGCTCGCTGCTTGGTTATAGATTTACTATGGGAGTAAAAGTCTGAGATGAATCAAGACTGATACATGTTTTGGGCCCCTGAGGGGAAGGTGCTGCCATTTACTGAGATAGAGAACCCAAGAGATGTAGATTTGAAGGTACGGATGAGGAGTTAAGTGTGTACGTGCCGAGTTCGAGGAGCCTGTGAAACATTCAAGGGAGAGGTCTGATAGGCAGTCGAATGATGCTTTGGGTTCCCAGAAGATCCATCTAGATTGAGGATAGCAATATATAAGTCATCACTGAAAAACACTCATGGAGAAAGACGTAAGATCGTACAGAAGGCACATCGCATGAGAAGGTAGCCCAAAATGGACCACTGGGGGCGTGCTGTTAGAGGGAAGGGGGAGGGGTTAAGCTGTTAGGGAAGGAAGTGAAATGAATTTGTTGATACAGTCGGAAAGCACTAAATCATCATGCTTCTGAAAAGGAGTGGGGCACCTGCATGGTTCAGTCAGTTGAGCTTCCAACTCCTGATTTCAGCTCAGGTCATGATCTCAGGGTTGTAAAGTCGAGCCTTACATCGGGCTCCACGCTCAGCGTGGAGTATGCCTGAGATTCTCTCTCCCTTTCCCTCCGCCTCTCCCCCTCACTCTTGCATGCTCTTTCTCTCTTTTTATTAGTAAGCAGAATCTGTGGAGAGTTCGTTTTCAATGACTGGGTTTTATTTTTGCTATTTTTAATCCTGGGCTTTGTTTCATAATTCCCTCTTTATTATGTGGCAGATACACGCATTCTGTTGGCACACTCCTACTCTTTAACTCCCCACGGGAGCTCCCCAGGGGTGAAGATGGGGTTTTATATGTCCTCTCTCTTCCCGCCCAGTGCTTGCTTATCAAGCTGGATAAATGATTAAAGAAATGACATTTACTTCTATCTCACCAAAGATGAGTTTTTCATCTGGGAAGCCTTCTTTTCCATGCTGTAATGAGCCTGAAACCTTTCTGATTTCCAACCTTCTTTCAGCAGGAATTTCATTTTCTTCCTAGAGGAAGTTCTCCTTTTTCTTTGTTATGTTAAACTTAATGAGTGTTAGGTCTTCATCAGTTTTTAGCATCCATAAGTTTTTTAACAAGTAGGTCCATGCATTTGAAGAGTGTGGTTATTACGCAGTGGATTTGTGAGAAAGATGCCTGGATACTAAACCTTTTGGTGTTCACTCAGGGTTGTATCTGTGGCTAATTTTTAATTCTATTCCAGGTTCTGTAATTCCAGTTAAAGATGGTCAAGGCCATGAAATGTGTTTTCTAGCAAAATACGAAGAACTTTTGAATCATCTGCTATTGTTATTTATTTGTTTGTTCTGCTTTTGGTTATTTTAGACAATCTGTATGTCTGATTGATTATCTTAAGAGTTGGTGTCTGGTGTAACGACTCCATCAGTCATAGAATTCACTGCTAGCTCTCTCACGTGATAGAGTCTAATGGAGCATCTGGAAAATTTGCGGCTCAAAACTGTGTATGTCAGATTGGTTGCATAAAGAATACATGAGAAAAATCAGTGGATTTAATGTTATCAGCAAAGGTTTCAATACACAGGTGTAGGACTTAACCTGGAGCTTAAATATGAGAACTGACTGGCTTGGAGGGAAACAGGGAAAGGGTGGTAACGACATGAGGTCAAACGAAGTGGCAGGAATGTGTGATACAAATGGTCGGTGGGGAATGGCAGTGGCCAGAGCAGAAAGCAGAGTCCGATCTTAGTCTACATGCCTCTGTGGAACATCGTTCAACTTGCTAAGTATTAATTAACTAAATGCATGAATTTCTCATCCTAGCTGTTTGCCAGTCTCCCTGCTTAAATGGTGGAAAATGCATACGACCAAACCGGTGTCATTGTCTCTCAGCTTGGACAGGACATGACTGCTCCAGGTAAGGTAATTAAAAATGAATATTTATCTACAACACAAAGAGGTCAAAACTCAAGGAGCATTTGTCCCAAGAGCCAGAAGGTAACTCTACTTTAAATATGATCTTTTTACGTCCAAAAATGTCCGTCTTCAGATACTCTCTAAATTTGAACCAGAGCCAACACGAAATATCAGTTAAGAAAACAATATCTCAAAAACAAACAGTCTTGTGCTCACTTTGGCAGCATGTAAACTAAAACTGGAACAATGCAGAGAAGGTTAGCATGGCCCCTTTAAAAGGATGACATGCAAATTCACGAAACATTCCATATTTTTCCACCAAAAAAAGGGTTAATTAAACAAATAAATTAACTGCCCTCTTGAACAGAAGATTGCATCATTCATATGTAAGGATATAAAATAAATAATAAACTCAATACATGGTATTGCTGTTCACTTGCATTCCTGATTACAATAAAAAAATGGTATTGAAATTGATAAGAAATGTTTGTTTTTAAAATCAAAAATCTTGTTTCGTATATCTAGGGTATGTATATGCAGTATTTAGTTGGCAAAAAAAGTTTATGTAGAAATATGTCTGTCAACTGGTTTTTCATTTCTAACCAGGTAAGTATCATAGTTGAGAAAAGATTTTCACAAAAATAAGTCTAAGGAAAAATGGTTAAAAATAAATTTTTTTTACTGAAGTATAATTGCTATCCATTATATTAATTTTAGGTATACAATATAATGATTTCATATTTGTATATATATTGCAAAATGATTATCACAATAGATCTAGTAAGCCTCCATCACCGCCCATTTACAAAATCTTTTTCTCCTGATAAGAACTTTTAAGATTTACTGTCTTAGCAACTTTCAAATATACAATACAGTGTTATTATCTGTAGTCACCGTGCTGTACATGACATCTCTGTGACTTATTTATTTTATAACTGGAAGTTTGCACCTTTTGACTCCTTTTACACATTTCGCCCACCCCCCACTCCCTGCCTCTGGCAACCACCAATCTGTCCTCTGTATCTGTGAAGGGGTTTTTTTGGTTGTATGGTTATTTGGAGTGAGACCATATAGTATTTGTCTTCTTCTGTCCAACTTATTTCCCTTAATATAATGTCCCCGGGGGCCATCCACATTGTTGTAAATGGCAAGATTACATTTTTTAATGACTGAACAATATTCCTCTGTGTGTGTGTGTGTGTGTGTATGTGTTTGTGTGTGTGTGTGTATCACATTTTCTTGATCTATTCATCCATCAGTAGACCTTTAGGTTGTTTTCATATCTCGACTATTGTAAATAATGCTGCAAAGAACATGGTGATACAGTTATCTTTTCGAGTTAGTATTTTAATTTTCTTCAGAGAACTACCCAGAAGTAGAAGTAGAACTCTTGGGTTGTATGGCAGTTCTATTTTTAATTTTTTGTTTTTTGAGGAACCTCCATACTGTTTTGCATAGTGGCGGCACCGACTTCCATCCTACCAACAGTGCATTAGTGTTCTCTTTTCTCCACGTTCTTGCCAGAACTTGTTAGTTCTTATCTTTTTGATAATAGCCACTCTAACAGGTGTGAGGTGATACCTCATTGCAGTTTTGATTTGCATTTCCCTGATGATTGAGGATGTTGAGCATCTTTTTATGTACCTGTTGGCCTCCTATATGTCATCTTTGGAAATAAGTCTATTCAGATCCTCTATTTTATAATCTAATTGTTTGGGTTGTTTTTTGGTTTGGGTTTTGGGGTTTTGGGTTTTGGGTTTTTGTTTTGTTTTGTTTTTGCTATTGGGTTGTATAAGCTCTTAACAGATCTATGATCCCATTCAGTGGGTCGCCTTTTCATCTTGTTGATGGTTTCCTTTGCTGTGCAGAAGCTTTTAGTTTGATGTAGACCCACTTGTTGATTTTTGCTTTTGTTGCCTTTGCTTTTGCTGTCAAATCCAAAAAATTCATCACCAAGACCAATGGCCAAGGAGCTTGCCACCTATGTTTTCTTCTAGGAGTCTTATGGTTTCAACTCTTATATTCAAGTCTTTAATCCATTTTGGGTTAATTTTTATGTATGATTAAGAAAGTGGTCCAGTTTCATCCTTTAGCATGTGGCTGTCCTATTTCCCCAACACCATTTGTTGAAGAGATTATTCTTTCCTCAGTGTATATTCTTAGCTCTTTTGCCATAAATTAATTAACCATCTATGCATGGGCTTTTCCTGGGCTCTTTATTCTGTTTCATTGATCTATGTGTCTGTTTTTATGCCAACACCATACTGTTTTGATTACCATAGCTTTGTGATATAGTTTGAAACCAGAGAACATGCACCTCTAGCTTTGTTCTTCTCTCTCAAGATTTAAGCTTTTTTAAACTTCAAGAAATGTCAGAAACACTGCATCATGCAGTGGATAAAATATCTTCAATACTATAGCACTGTCCTCACAAACATTGAAATGGTGGAATATTACCAGCTGTATTTTAAGACTTTCAATATGTGTTATTGTATTAATCACTTAGATTTGTATTATGTATATTTACTTCCATCTTTATAGTAATCATTAAAAACAAATGGATATTTTCATATTCACCTTAAAAACTGGGAAATTCGGTTAACTGAAAACAGCTCTAATTTTTCCATTTCCTTTTATTTCATTATGATTAGAAACTTGCAAAGACAAAAATTTATTTAAGTACAAACTTCATTAAAAAAATCAGTCTTGTGCCAATGAATTTCTTCACATCATCCCATGTATATGCCATCTTTGCACAGAGAAAAAATAAATTAAACCTCAGATTTGGATTGTATATGTAGAAGCTTCCAAGATAAAAATGATAGTTTTACCTACGAGCAGAGTTGAAAGAATTTAAGAGAACAAAAATCAAACTGAAATGGATTTCTGGGGAAAAAAGAAAAAGAGAGAGAGGGAAAAAAAAGATTAAAGGAATAAGAATGGCAGTGACTCAAAAAGGAACAGGAATTATAACATCCTTATAATTTTAGACTTTCTATTTCAACTCCTTCATCTTATAGATAAGAAAAGGATACCCAGAGTTGTTTGTGTGGTTCCCTAATATCAAAATACTCCCATAAGAGTTCTTTCTCAACTAGGGAAAGAATAATTGTTAGCTTTTATGAAAATACTTTCTATTAATAAAGAAAAGAAAATCTAGATATTCTTATGCAAAAGTTTAATAAAGGAATCTGAATGTATATATTCAGCAATCAGCAAAATAAGCTACAAGGCATATCCCACATTCAAGGAAAGGTCATCATCAACCCAGAAGACTGGGCCAGCCCCTGCCTCCTTGTACTGTGATCGATTATTCAAGGAGAAACACACCAGTTAGGACTCTCTTACCGCAACTCTTAACTAGCTTAATTAAAGAAAGGAATATGTTGTCACAATAGAAGGACCTTCATAGAACCCAAAGACGTGAGGAGGCTAAGCATTAGTACGACCAGACTGAGGACTGGGAAAACCATGTAGAGCCTCTCTACCTCTTCTCTCCGGTGCCCACTCCGTCTCCCCTCTTCTCTCCGGTGCCCACTCCGTCCTCTGCAGTATGGTTTTTCTGCCATTCAGTTCAAGTGGAAGGACAGAACTGCTTAGAGCGTCCACATTTTACATGTCATACCACAGCATCCACAGAGATCGTGTGCCGACCAGTTTAAAAATCCAGGAGAAGAACTGACTACTTCAGATCCATTCAAAGGCCCACCGTGGAGCAGTGAACCCTAGTACTAAGTTGAGTTATGTTGTACTAATGTGAAGAGTCATTCTGTCAAAATCTTTACCTTACTTTTGGGTCAAGGGGAGAGGAGGCTGGCAATTCCCAGAAGAAAGAAACATGTAGTATGATGCCCTAAATGGGAAGAGGAGAAAGCTTTTCTGAGAAATCAAAACGGTAAATGTTCCCAAACATTTTTTTTTAATTCCTTCTCTCCCGCAAGATTGAGTGCCTTGAAGATTGGCCCCCATGTACTTAGTCCAGGCACACAAAAAGATGCTCAGTAAAGCTTGTTCACAGATGGAGCCATTTCCAGGCATCAGTGATAGCAGGCGGAGAAACACCCTGTGGTATCCATTAAATCCCTCAACCTATAACCTTCTCTGCTGATGACTAAGACGGACCCGCTATTATTCCCAGTGGGTTTCATCCTTAAGAAAGAGAGTGTGTTTCCTCTGCTCTCTATGGGCATCTTCAGAAAATTGATCCTAAATAAATGGCATAAATAAAAACCCTAAACTGTTAATACTGTAAGGGAACTTCAGATTCTCGAAGACCAAACTCATCATTTTACAGATAAGAGGATGATCAGATAGGAGACTGGAGACAGAGCCAGGATCAAAACTTGGGTTCTGCTGATTCTCAGATCTTTTCCTAAGGTTGGCATGTGTTCTCTCAAGGCATGACCCCCATCCATACAAACGATGTTGCGGAGGATGCCCAGGGCGTCTGAGGCTTTCGATCCCGCTTTCATCAGCCCCTAAGCTTTTATCTCTTCGCTCTAGATCTCCTGTTGAATCTCTGTTTTTTGTTCCAGGAAAAGGAGGCCTGGGTTTTAACCACTGCACAACCGACCAGCTCTCCTAAAAGCAGGATCATCTCTTCCTGGTAGCCCTGGGCATCCTGGAACTTATGCAAAGAAATTCCAACATGGTGCTGGGTCTTGTTTTGTTTCGTAAACTTGTTATTTGGGGTTTACCTTTGTATTTTGTGTTATATTTTGTTATCCCTTGTGACATACTTTCTTACATGTTTCCGTTTTTAAATATGCTTGTATTTTCGATATAAAAGTATATTAAATAGATGCTGCTCCACTCACAAAATGTACATACTCTGCTATCTACTGGGGAAGTTCCTGCTACACGTTTTTCTTCGGTTACTTAAAATGATTTTTCAATTAAAATCTATTTTGCTATTAAATAATATTTGGCTGCATAGTGCCATTTTGTGCGATGTCCCAGAAATAATGAAGAGGATAATGATCTTTCATCTATGCTGCTGGCCCAATACAGGATCACGTGCAGTGTACCAAGAAATCACAGTACCTCATTTTCGTTCCATCTTCTTTACAGTATGTGAAACAATAAAGGTTCTTTTTATTGAATCAGCAGGTAGCTGTTGGACCTTACCACCCACCACATAGAATGCTGAAGCTGGTACTGAGGAATAGCCTGGTTCATTCTTTCCCCAGCAATTGGAAAGCTATAGGCCATCAAGTTAGTGGATGGAGGAAAAACAGTATGGTCATAGCTCACAAAGCAAAGTGGTTCCCTTCCTTCTCACAGCTGGAATAAGAAATGCAAGAACTGGAAGATGAACAGAGAGCCCACTACTGGGTCATAATCCCACAACTCCCTGCTTTGGGAGATAGGAAAAAGCAGGACAAAGAAAGGGAAGGAAAAAGGCAAATGAGAGAAGTTCCCCCAAACTGTGTTCCTGGTCTCACTTGCAAAAAAGAATCGATGCTGTCTGAAGCAGAGCTGAGCTCCCCCTCAATCCCCACTCAACTCCATCACTGTACTTCTGCCAGGATAAAGACTTCCCCAGACCTCTGGAACATAAAGCCAAACGCTAGCTTCTGTTTAAAACAGGAAAATCATAATCAACTCACCTTCATCCTGGGAGAAATGCTCCCAAATCGGGCATGAGGTGCATTGTAACACTATGAAGATATGCAGGAACAATGAAAAAGATCTCAGTTGTCCTAGTGGTTCTCTTCACTGCCCTGCACTCCTCAGCTGTTGACGTCTTCTTTCTCCTGACATTAACTTTCTTGACCAATTTTACATGCTTATCAGTATACCTTTTATTTAGCTTATTGGTGTCCCATCAACTTCCAAACTATGATCTTCATCATTTATAATCATTGAACTATAAAATAAAAGCCAAGTCATAAAAAGATTCTACCAGAAAATAGAAGCTAGGGAAAGCTACTGCATTTGAAAACAAATCTCAGCTCTGAAAGTGTACCTACTAAGTGGAATTTGTATTGGGTTACTTTGAATAAGTGAAAAGATCTTTATTTCACAGTAAGTCAAATTATTTGCGTTATGTAGGCAGTACAGTGAGGTAAAGCATCATGCAAATGAGGTTTGCAAATGATATTTCATATCGAGAAATATGAGTCACAGTAGAAACTCAAAAGTCGCTAAAGAATGTTATTTTTTTAAATCTTCAATACTGCATATATTCACAGTGAATTCTTAAATTTCTAAAAAGGAAGTAAGGATGCTTTTCCAGCATACTAAAGCATATCTGTTTCAAACCAACAATAACCAGTTCTATAGTGAAGTATATTAAATGTTTACCTTTAAAATCAGAAATGAAGCCAGAAAAGCTATCCCCATTGATGTTGAACATTATTCTGTGAGTTCTAGCCAAAACAGTAAAACATAAACTTATCAAATAAATGAAAGGTGTAAAGATGAGAAAACTAAGAGTCACAATTTTCATATTGACAGAAGGAGTGGTGATGTAACTTATAAAATAAAAAGCCAGAGGCATGAAAATCCATTAAAAACACTGAGTCCCATAAACTGAATGGTTACAGATAAATATACAAAAGATTTCCTGAATGTCATTTAAAAATAGAAAATACAGTAAAAAAGATCCTATTCACAATATTAGTATATACATACATAGATCTTTATGTATGTGTGTATGTATTATATAAATAAGAAATGTATGAGACCTCAAGGAAGAATATTACAAAATCATACCTATAAACATTTATAAATGCTTGAATAATGAGAAGCATGCCATCTCTTCGGTGAGAGAATAACATATCTTAAAGATGTTGATTTTTCCCAAATAAAATTATAGGCATAATTTAATTCCAAACATACCTGCCATATTGATTTTTTTGAACTATGACCAAATTATTTATTTTAATGTTCATTGGGGAAAAAAGTGGAAACCTAAAATATTTTAAAGAAAAATAATGAAAAGGCCCACTTTACTAAAAGTCGAAATAATGAAAAGCTGCACTAATTAAAATAGTGCAAGATAAGAATCACAAAAGCATCAGTGTGATAGTCTGGACACATAAATTCAAATATTCTACTTAAAAACTTTTACATGACCACTGGCATTTTTGTCACTAAGTATTAGAAAGTGAGAGAGAGGAGTATGGAGTGACTGGTATTAAACAATTGGTAGAAAGGTGAAAATCTTTTAATTTCTGTTCTCACCACATAACAAAAGTAAATTCAGGACAGATTTGGGAGTGAAATACCAATATTAAGACCATAAAGATGGCTTTTATAATTAATTTTTCATAATGATTTGAAGATTTTAAAAAACCTAAACCTATAAGTCACAGAAAATTCATGATAGGGATGATGGGCAGATTTGATAGCATAAGTAAATGGAAAAGTTCTGGTGTCATTTTAAAAATCGTTACCAAAATGGGAAGACACATTCTTATGGCAGACCAAGGAATAGTGCCTTTATTATAATGTCTTACTGTGTAAATTGAAAAAGATTTATGGAACTCAAGAGCACAGATGACTCACCAAACAAATGTAGTAAATTCATTGCATATGAGAAAATGTTGGACCTTACCAATGCAGCATGCAAATTCAACAATAGTGAGAAACCATTTGTTTATCAGATTAGCAGTGATTTATTTTTAACGTTAATAAACAATGTGAGCAAATGTAGGATGACATAGGGAGTTTTATACATTGTCAGTGAGAATGTAAATCCGTATAATAATTTTGGAAAGCACTTTGACAATATGTATCCTTAAAAGTGTTTTTATACACTGAGCTAATATAAAGGTCAGGCTCTGCACTCAGCAGGGAGTTGGCTTGAGGATTCCCTCCCTCTCCTTCTGCCCCTCCCCCTGCTCAAGCACACATTTCTCTCTCTCTAAAATAAGTAAATCTTTTTTTAAAAAATCTGACTTAGTGGCAAATATTTATATACAAAGACCTCACAGCATTTTTGATGTTAAAAATCAGCAACAGCTTTCATGACTAAAAACCCTATAATTGGTTATAGAATTCATGGTATATTTATAGGATTGAATATTATGAAGCCATTAAATATTATATTTACAAAAAGTTTTAATAACATGAAAAATCATTATGACATAACGTTCAGTGGAAAATAGTATATGAAATGTGCTTATGGGGGTGCATGGCTGGCTCAGTGAGTGGAGCATGCCACTCTTGATCTCAGGGTTGCGAGTTCAAGCCTGATGTTGGGTGTGGAGATTACTTAAAAATAAAAATTCTCTAAAAGCAACCAAAAAATTGCTTATAGCGTGTTCGCCATTGCCTAGAATATGCATATACAGTATGCGTAGAAAGAGATTTGCCCAACTTTATTAGTAATGATTTTCCCCAAGACATGGAACATTGGAAAACTTTTATCCCTTATCCAAATTTCCCCTTTACTTCTAACTTTTCTTTTTTTGCTGAAACATGCAGAGAATTTTTATTTATTATGTATGTTAATACTTACATTTATTTAAAGAACAGCTTCACAGATAGAAGGGCAGGCAAGGTGTTAGTCGGGTTCAAGGAGCAACAGCGATGAAATACATTACCTCGGCATGATGGCGACAGTTTCCGACTTGTTTCCCAAGAAAATATATTACTTTTATATTCATAAGCATACTTTCATACTCACCGAAAGGAATCTTAAATTCATAAAAATTAGTGGAAGTAAAAGCCCCACACCAATGTGTAGGTCATCTTTCTGTCTACCCTAATTAATCTGGCGTTTGCATTTGCATCAGTAAATTGAAAGATCGTGCCTCCATGTAGTTTTGTTTAAACACCTCCTCAGGAATCTTTAGAGAAGAATTCAGATCAGGGTGATCATGAGGTTAATATAAAGATGGAAACTGCTACCAAGAGGCAATATCCATAAATTTGGAGCTATGTTTCTACACAGAAGGAAAATATTTGCCGATGATCAAATTAAGGGATTTAACTAGTTAATTATTGAGACTGGCAGTGTATTTTTACCACATGCCTTGTGTTTCCCGCCCCAGCTGAATGCATGAGTCCGGCACAAGGTTGCAAATTTACTGGCCAGATTACATCAGAATTACTTTCTTATGCTTCCTTAACCACCAACATAGCAACAGCAATACTCTTTTTTTTTTTTCCAAGGGCTTACACCTAATGACTCATGATTTCCTCCTAACTCTGACCTTAAGGCAGCGACAGCAACTTCAGACTTCTATTTCTTTTTTTTTCCTAATGATCTTACAGAGCAGCCATTCCAGGGAACCCGGGCCCAAAATGTAGGCTTGGGTGGCGCCGGAATGAAATGGAAGTGGTTTGAAAGTAGCGGAAAGCTGCAATCCTGTTGTGAGGGCCGCGCGTCTGCGCGTCCTTAGCGGCAGCCACTAGGGGGCAAAGCCACTTGAAATACATGCCCTTCCAGGGGAGCGTTGCCGGGCTGTTGAGTTTTGTGAAGGAAGCCACCCTGCTTTAAGGAGACCCACACAGAGCGCGGCTGTGTGGGTGTCCGTAAGAGTCCAGTACAGACTGCTCTCCTGTCCCGGGCAGGGGGGAGAGGCCGATCACACCCACCCCTCCTAGGATTCTGGTGTGTTCCCTCCACCCTCATGAGTCCCGACCTGTCTAATTACACACCTGATCCTCGCCCTTCTGAATCACTGAGATTCCCCTTTCATTATGGCCATGGGATATCTTCCCTCCCCGGCAGAGTGCTTCAAGCTACTTTATGCCTCTGTAAGTTTAAGTGCCGCCGATCAGCAAAGGCAATAAAGAGTGCGAACAGACAAACTAGAAAAACCTGAAAGAATGGATTACGGTGAAGACCACAAAAAAGAAGCAAAAATGAAGTGCATGCATTTCTCAATTATACCACATTCTTCAGAACGGTTGTTGAGACTCTATGAAGTATACAATCAAAGGGGAAGTATTTCCAGACTCTTTTTTGCAGGCCTTATAGTTGGCATGCTGCTTTGTCATTTAAAATGTACTTTCTCCTAGGCTGTCTTGAAATGTTGTGAGAGTTAGAAGTTATGTGGATGCCTTCTATCAACCAGTGGCTGAGTAAATGTTCGAGTCCCTCCCTCGAACTTTCTTTAGTTCCCTTAAGTCCCTCCCTTAGCCTTTCCCCAACCCTTCTTGAACAATTCTGCAAAATTCTGTGGCCCTAGCAAAACTGAGGCACAGAGAAGCAATGCCTAGATCTAGAAATGATGAACCAACACCTGAAGTCCAAGGCTAGGGTCCAGAGTACTCAGCCACAGCACTTTCTAGACAACAAACCTTAGCCAGAATATGGCTGGCATTTTCAACTCCAAATAAGCTTTATAACTCTGGTAGTTTATTATGACAGCCTATGTTTCTGGTGTTTGCAAAAAAAAGAAAAAATGTTCCTAATCACAAAGCAGCCTTGGTTTTTGTGAGAGTCCCACCAAATAACTCTAGGCTATGTTTAAAGGGCAGCCCAAAATCTTCCATAAGTCATAATTGCCACATTGAGAAAACTTCATGATGAATGGCTTTCAGTTCTCTGAATGCCCGCGTTGTCATCTCAAGGCCTTTTCACAAGTCATTCCCTTTACCTGTGTCACTGTTCTCTACTCCCAGTTCTGACCTAACCCCACCAGGGTAATCAGCATACCCCACACTGTTCTTTCTGTCATTTGTTCTTTGGTTCTCAGATGCTGTTAACTTCACCCTCAACTCCATTGCCTCCACCCCAAAGTCAACCTCACAGGACACAGGGGGAGTGAGTTCTGCCCTTTCTCATTTCAATATTCCCTCTAGTCAGCAGTGCCAATGAGTAGAACAGGCACACCAATGTGGAAATCCAACTACAGAATGAATATACTCTGCGTGTGTGTGTGTGTGTGTGTGATAGTAAGATTCAGAAGAAGAAGCAATAGGCCAGATATATCCAGAGGCTCTCTTAAACACACACATAAACACACCACAAACCTTTTTATTCCTGTTAAAACCATCCATGATGTTGGTCTTAAGCCACTGCCCAGCTCGCTACACTCAAACCTTGGGTAAATCCAAAAATACAGAAATGGAACCTTAGCAGCTCAAGAATATGCCTATACTTTAATGGGATTTTTGTAGCCACTTCCTCAGCAGTTCTAACCTTGGCATGTGCTGTTTTGTTTCTGTCATTACCAAGCATTTGTTCTTCGACCTACGTAGCGGCTCTAACCTTATAAATAAAGTTATGTGATCTATGAAAATTGGTCACTTTATTTTTGTTTCCTAACAACCTACATGGCTCCTCAGAAAGGTTGAGTCTTTGCACATATGCCAGGATAGAACTGAGAGAGAAAACTGTCTACCTATGTTCTATGCAAAAGAAGTGAAAGTTCTTCTATTAAAAGCGTGTTTGTTAATCAGGAAAAATTAGACACACGCTGAATATCAGATGAATATTTGGAATTGTTGATTTCTTTGGTTGGCTTCATGGTATTTTCATTATTTTCTTAAGGCTTGGTATACTAGATAGTCATACTCAAGTGTTTACTAATGAAATTATATGGATGCTTGGATATGCTTTTAAAGGCTCCAGGAAAAAAAAAGTAGGGGTCAGGCAGGTACAGCTAAAAGCAGAACAGAATAATGTTGCTAACAGCTGAAGCTGAACAAAGGGTACTCGGGTCATTACACTGTCCTGTCTGCCTTTTGGTGTGGTTGAAATTTTCCACAACCAAACAATGTGTTTCCATCACATTTATTGCCTATTAGCTGAAGAACCTTGTGTTTGTTTGGTATCCCTGAGACCTTAAAGAAAAGGTCTTGCTGCTCAATCCACAAACAGGCAAATGTGTGCTGTCTAGGAAACCCATTGTGTGAGGTTATAGAACAATAAAAGGAGTCCCTTCTTAAAAAGCAAATTTTAACCAAAATTTGCAAAAAAAGCAAATTTTTAACCAGTACCAGACGTACTGGTTCGTTGTCAAGGTCACTTTTCATGTTATGTAAGATCCCTGAACGTAATACCTTCATGTTCTGAGCTCCCCAGCACTTTGTATACAAGTATCTATTAAGGCTATTTTCTCCTTATATCATGACTAGTTTATGTGTCTGAAGCTCCATAATGGCAAGAATTATTTCTTATTTATGGTTACAGTGATGAAAAGCGGAGGCTCTGGAATTCATCCAAATCCTGGCCCCTTCCCCTTATAAGCCACATCATCTGGGCAAGATCCTAGTCCAGAAGCCTTTCTTTCCTCATCCAAAAGCCTCTCTTTCCTCATCTACATAATGGAAGCAATAATAGGACCTACTCTAATTGCTCTTGTCGTGAGAATGACAAAGTCTCACAAGTAGGTGTTTGCACAGTTTACTGAATCAGTCCCTTTTCCTCAGTTGAGTAATGGGATTCCTTGTGAATCCCATTAACCATCCATGGGATTGTCACCCAGGCTCTTTTACTTTCTGACCCCACATTCTATCCAGGCAACCGGGCTAGACTGGAGGAAATATTACAATACCAAAAACCAAGCTCTTCAGAGGGAATACAGACAATGTCAGCCCCATTGCCATGTCACCCATCTTCTAGACTAGTAAATGAAGCATTTCATGGATCTTATGGATTTGATGCCTTGATGGCCCCGAACCTCTTCCACTAAAGAAGGAACAACATTGAGTAACTGCATAGTCCCGCCCTAGAACTGGCATTGAAGAGCACTCTAATCCTCGGCCCGCTGTTGGGGCTTGCGTATCGGTTTTCTGTATCCTACCACCCAGTGACCCTGCTACCAACAGAGCACAAGTGACTCTCCTCCACTTAGTTCCACTGGCTTGGCATTCAGCATTCTGACCCAGATATTAGAATAGGGCCTTAAGGATTAATGAAGTCTTGGCCAGAGTCTCCTGATACAACAGATACACCAGTGTCCAGTTAGACTTTAACGTAAACCACGATATTCAGCAGAGTTAGGACGCTTAACATGTTTCATTCATCCAAAATATAACATCTCTAAGATGGAAATGCATCTTACAATGGCATGCCATGATATAATTGTCAGTTTAATGGTATATCTTACCATCATAGTATCTTAGATTTAATAAGAAGCAATCAAATGACACCTTTGGTGTCCGACCCTATAGTAATATAATATGTGACACGTGGAAATTTATAGTCTTAGGTGAATTGCTGGCCCCAAGGTGCTAGAGGTGCTATCTGGGTCTGTGGAAAGCCTTTTGAGTCTCTGTGTGCTTTAAACTCTGCTATTGCTAATAGAAAATAAACATCAAGATAAAGGAAAAACATATGAGTTCTTTGAACCCTTGAACTTTGATTTGAAAAAGATCCTTTCCTAAACATCATTGTTTTCTATTGTATGTGTCATTATGGAGTGCCTCTTCAGATCCTGACCCTCCCCATCATGTCTATCGGCTTGCCTAGTAAGTGAGTGGAGACAATGGGAAAAAAGGAGTTGGCTAAATCCAGCTTCTTTCCTCCCTAAGATGCCTCATAACAGAATCATTCCCTTTCACACATGGAAACTACCTTCTCCAGCCATCATCAGCCTTGTCGTCAAGTTCCCTGGTGAGTCACATAAACAAACACTTAAGGGCCCATCTTTTTGGCAGTTGTATTTAGACTACACCCCTGCACCCTGACTTTGTCTCCCATCTTCCCATTGCTGATATGATCAAAATTCTCTTTTCTCCTGGTGCGCTGACCTTCAGTTTCATATTCCCATCTTCTAGGAAATAAGCCTTTTTCCAAATCAGCTTCTGCAGTAGCAGTCACAACTAGTCAGTCCCCTTGATGGCACAGCTTGCTGCAACATTGTCAAAACATTGTCATAACCAGAAGGGGAAAGGCCCTTGGAAAAGTTAAGGTCCTCAGGGGCCAGAGACTTTCTTGATTTTCAGATTTTAAAAATGAGACTCAGGGTTGAGGGACTTTCCCAGAGTGACACCATTAGGAATACCATGAGGACCACAACCTTGGCCACTACCTTAGCCCTTCCTCCAGGTAGTGTATGCCTCTTCCCTCAGTTTAGATTGTCTCCAACCGCAATCTCAGGAAGAGCAGATGAATTGCAACACTGGGAAGCTGTCATCTTTGTAGTGTTTCTGGATTATAATAAAAGGCTATGAGAATGTACTAGATATCACTGTTATAACCCAGAGAGTAGTGGCTTTAGAGGTGCAGCAATGTGGTTGGGAAATGGGGCTTGAAGGCACACCTGCAAATGACTTTTTTTAAGATCAAGAAAGAATCAGTTGTCCACATCAAAGACTGGAGGATGTATGGAAAGGATCAAAGCATGCCCCAAGCTATATCCTTGGCATCCTCACTCAACTGGGTGATAGCTTCCTCACCTTTGACCCTTTAAATGCCTTCTCCATTTGGGGATCTTCGTGGCTGGATTCATTCCTCATCTATTTTCTACAGTAAAATTATAAGACATTGACATTGACTTGGGGATGTATTCTCTTCCGCCTGCTATTGAACATCTTGGCTATGCTCCCTCTTGAGCAAAAGCATACACACATGGATCCAATAATTTTATCTCAAAAAAAGGTGATAAAATCAAAATTTAATGGACTCAGTGGTGAGAGAAGAGTTTCTCTTAATCTAGCTCTCTGGTCCTTTGCTCTCTAAAAGTGTGACACCTCCATGCTTAGATCTTCATATTGTCCTCTCTGAGATGTTTCCCAACACAGTGCAGAGAGGTCCAACCTAAACTTTCCCTTCTCTCCTCTTCCCGTTCTCCTTTAACATTTTTTTCCCTCCAGAAGTCTCACCTCTCTCCAGAAGTCCCAAGATGCTTCAAATGTCTTGTGCATTTTCAGTCTCCAGTTTAGCTGTTTTATCTTCCATCTTTTAAAACTGCTGCAAACAGCAGAAGGGGAGGCTTTTAGTTCCCAGGGAGAAAAGGAGGACATGTGGACTAAGGGCACAATTTCCTTTGCATTTTCTTTCTCTTTGGTTTGCTCCTAACTACTTCAAGGGTTAACTCCTTGCCAGTAGCGCTGACTCAGAAAAAAAGGTGATAAATCTAGTCCACCCAGCATAAAAGAAAGAATTTAATATGTGGCATTAAGCACTGACGCCTCCTCTGAAGGTCCACTGGGTCTCCCTTCTCTATTTTTGGAAGTGCATGAAATCTGGACTTGACAGTGGCCCATGTGTATTGTAGATGTGTTTCCTTCTAAGCATCTATTACTGTTGCAGAACCTCAGGCTCACCCCTCCAGACTGTGTTCTCAACCATTTCTGGAGGGCCTGAGCCTGTCCTACAGTTTTCCCAAATATGTAACATCTACCATTCTTTTTCTCTTTGACTCTGATCCTTAAAAGGAGACATCTCTACAGGGTGCATTGTGAAGGTCTTTCTGGAACTTGGCACCATTTCCCTTCCCACCACAAGGCATTCGTGCCCCTAAAGTTGACCTGGGTCCATCACATTGACTGGTGATACTCTACTAAAGAGGAGAAGTCTCTTTTCCCCCACACCCTTTGTAGCAGCAATCTAGCACCGTGATTGCAAGTAGCGCTGCTCACATTCTCAACATCCGATGAAGACTGTGAACTCCGGTCTTTTTTGAGGCACAGTTCCCCAGGGTGGGCCAGAGGACCCCCTTCTGAGACTCGGCTCCCTAAATCTGCCTCTTTCTCTCTACTTCCAGTTACTCCTAACCAGCTTCCGTGCCCTCCCGAATTAGCCAGTTAAGTATAGCCTTGTGTTTTATCTTGAAACCTTCAGTTCCTGTGGTTTTACATTTTTGAAGGTGGTAATATAATCTCCTAAACGTATCTGCATTGGTTTTGCTCATGTTTTGTCTTTATCTCTTGGGGGAGGAGGTTGGAGGGGAGAAAGGAAGAAAGACGATTAGGGAAGGGATAGGGGGAAAGGAGAGCAAAATGTTTCGATCAAGCACTGAAATGTTTTCCAGTGCCAGTACTGGCTGATTCACTACCGACTCCAGTGCCAAGGGAAGGCTCTCACAAGATGTTTTTGTCCCAGATTGTTCATTTAGGCCAGGTGGGAATTTCAGACTGTGTGCCTTTTCTACATCATGCCGCACATACAGAATATCATAGTAGAGTCCTCAGATTAGATCCTGGCATGTGTCCCAGTGAACATCTTTGAAAAGAATGACAGTGGGAAAGGTCTAGGGAGTTATAAGTGATTGAGCTACTTACCTAATCATCTAACAGCTTCTAGAAAAATCGACACTGAAATCTACCACTTCTGTGTTCCCAAACATACACATGCCATATTGCATGTATAAAAGCAAGGTTTGAGATTTTTTAAAAGAGGGGGAAGGAAGGAAGAAAGGAAGTGAGGGAGGGGAGAAAAGAGAAAGAGAAGGTGGTCTATTTAAAGAGCTATATACTCTGAATCCTCTATTTAAGTCGTTTTGCTTCTATAATGAAATTGCCATTATCAAAATCCAAAAGAGGATTTTGCCCAAGCAGGCTAAGGAGATACTCCATTTCAGTAAATTTAAGCTTCTATTTAACACTTAAATAGAACCTCTTCATTAGGGGTCATTCATCTGTAGGCCTCAGTATAAGTGCCCAATGACTTGCTCGGTGTTGGAAGGATGGCAGTAGTAATCCCATGGATTTGTGGAGCACTTAAAAGCCTTCAAAGCCAACTTCCATATATAATCTCATTTGATCCTCGAAACGACTCAGTGAGGTAGGGAGGCCAGGTCATCTTAGCCCCATTTTATAGATCAGCAGTTCTCAAACTATTTAGGTTTGGAGCCATCAGAGGTCACGGTACTCTTTAAGGGACAGTGTGAACTACTGTCATTTTAAATTACATAGAAACTAATTGTAGATTCTGAGGCAAGCAATGTCCAGCGATGGGTCAAGCAGAAACCATGTGGGCTCTGGGAAAGGAGGTGATTAGAGCCAGGACTTGGTTTAGGTGAGGGTAGAAGCAGAGTAGTGTCCCCAAGACAAAAGCAGACTTTTCTACAGAGGAGATTTGAAGCCTTTTTAGAGCCTAAATTCAAGAAGCAAGTTAGTAGGCTAAACTAGTCAAAGCAAGAGGCTCAGAGTAACAGACATGATAATGCAGAGAAAGGGGTCAAAAGGCCAGATATTTGGACTGTGAACAGGGTTGGAGTCCCTGAGTTCCCACTGATTTCGTGATGACCAAGTAGGAAACTGAAATTAGCCAAAAATTTGGAACCAAGATGCTGATGTCAGGTTAGTGTTAGTCATCTTTTACCCTGATGAAATGGGCTGGACTCATCCTTGAGGACCCTTCTCCAAGACCTAGATGTAGCATAAGAGAGGTTTGACCCTTGTCCTCCTTCTATATAAACTGATGTTAGATGATGCAGGGAAAGATGTTACGGTACAAAGCTGATGGCCAAGAAAGAATTCTTGAGATGTCTTTGGTGCAAAAAGGTGGTTTTATGAAAGCGTGGGGACAAGACCCTTGGCCAGAAAGAGCTGCACTGGGATCATGAGGAGTGGCCCATTATATACTTTCAAGTTGGGAGGGGTTTACGAATAGCCTAAGTCTCTCAGGAATTTGGAAGCAAGGTTTCCAGGACCTTGAGTGGGCTAGCTACTGTTGGGAAAATGTCATTTATTACTGTCTAATAAAACCTGAGTCATGGGACCCTTCAGATGTTTATCAGTGAGTCATATGCTTAGGGGATGATTGCCAACACATATCCTGGGGGGGGGGGGGGGAGGTAGAGATAAAGGAAGTTTTCAAAGGAATTGTTATATATTGAAGTAGACTTATAGGATCCTGGGGTTGGGCTAAGACTGCCTTCTGCCCTTAGCGAAGTACTAACATAGAGGCAGTTGAGTCCCTAAAGGAATGTCACTCTGCCTGTTTTAAGCATTTGTCAATGGGCTGTAGATAGTCAGGAAATTCTGCCTTTATTTCCCACATCAATAGAGACCTCTGGTGCAAAGTGCCCACATTAAAGCTTGTCCTGTGTGGGATGTGGGGAGAGTGGAGGGAAGCTAAGACCCCCGATAAGTCAGAGCACATGAACAGTGATCACAATTGGACTCCTCATCCAAGGATTGATGGACCAAAAACAGTCCTCCCAGGAATGTGTGGATTCCCCTCAGAAGTTACTGTAGAGAAAAATGACAAGGACAGTTTCTTAAGAGGGTTAGTAATGGGGAGTTGAGTGGGAAAAGGATATGCAACAGTCCACACAATGGGAGAAAATGTTCCCATTTTGGCTGGTAGTATTAGTACCTCTTCAAGATATAAGGCTTATAACAGTGGCATTCTCTGACTCTCTTCTGTCCTTTATATACCTAGAGTATATGCGAACTTGACAAGTATTCGTTGAGTGGATGCCTTGGTTCTCTCTTATATGTGAAGAGAACATTGCCTTCTGCTGCATTGCCACTCTTGTAAAATCCCTCCTTCTATCACAAATGAATTTCTGTAATTCCCAGTATGCTTTTCTGAACCTAGTGTTCCTGCCTCTAGCCTATAGAACATTAGCATACTAATGGCTTTTCCTAGTCCTTGTCCCCACTCCAGAACCCTTAAGGCTCCTTCTTCGTTGCTTGTTAACCTCAAAGTTCTCCCCTTGAAGTCCCTCCATAGTCTGTCCCCAATTTGCTTATCATCAAACCTTAGTTTTCTAATGTATCACCTCCAACCTGCCCTGCATAGGGGAATTCAATGTTCAAATGTTTAAATGTCTTATACCTCGAATCTGTTAGTATATGTCATATACTAGCACTTTGTTGTCTTTCATGTGCAAAAGTGTTTTTTATTTTCAAAAATGCTTATTATTACCAACTTTGATATTTTCTCAGAACTTTTTTTCAGAGCTAAGTTGGCAAAGAGCAATTAATCATATTAGCTTTTATATTTTCATTAAATGTATAATGAATAAATGTGATTCTGAGGCCAGAGTAAACACACAAGCCACTGGGGGAAAAAATGCTTAACATGCTCTGTGAGATAGGACTTCAGTAGGTTATTCAGGAAAGATTGCAAGGCAATGGAGAAAGATTGATCAACACTCAGTAAATTGACTCTAGAGAAACGTATGTGTATCCTCCTCTCTTCCCATAACAGTAAATAGTGAAAGATTAAAAATGTACATGGACACAACAGGGAGGCAGTGTATATAGTATTTTATTCGTTGAGAGGTAGGTACATCTTTTATCCTTTATGCTGTTAAAAAGAAAACTGGGGGCACCTGGGTGGCTCAGTGGGTTAAAGCTTCTGCCTTCCGCTCAGGTCATGATCTCAGGGTCCTGGGATCGAGCCCGCGGGGAGCCCGCTTCCTCCTCTCTCTGCCTGCCTCTCTGCCTACTTGTGATCTCTCTCCCTCTGTCAAATAAATAAATAAGATATTTAAAAAAAAAAAAAAGAAAGAAAGAAAACTGTATGCCCAAAATGGCATCCCTTAGGTTAAGGCCCCAAGTCGGTAAACCAAGATTTAATACCTAACCTAACTGCAGTTTCAACCCCAGAGAAATGTAACCTTTAACCAGTCAGTTAGGGATTTTATAGTCAGTACCAATAAGGCACCTTATCTCCTAGGCCCTCTTCATCTGCTCAAAGGAGGATAAGGTAATCCACCTACTAAAACCCTTTTGTCATAATAATCCTTATGTTTATGACTTCCTGGGCCTGCCTTTAAAAACTTTTCACTTTCTGTAGCCCTTTGGAGTTCCCTCTACCTGGTAGATGGGACACTGCCAGAGTCATGGGTCATTTAATAAAGCCAATTAGATCTTCAAATTTACTTGATGAATTTTGTTTTTTAACAATGTATTTTGATTGTCTTAGGTTTTTAGAATGTATTTTAATTTAAACGGTTTAATGTAAAAACTAGAATTACTTTTGGTATTAGGAAAAATATGATATACATAAATAACCACAAAATAAGAGTATCTTTTCAATCATATAACCAATGCAAAAATGTCAAAAGATACAATAAATTTGACTGAAAAAATTTGATTTCTGTACTAAAAAAGAAACATTAATTACTAAAACACTTAAAATATAAAGCTCCTCTTCCAAGTTAAAAATTAAAGAGACCTAGTAAAAAAATTGGCAAATACTAGATAGTTTTATATTAAAAAATAGAAATGTGTTCAACCATATTAGTAATCAAGGAAATACAAACTAAAACTATAATAAGTTCATGGACTGCTAGCGTGTGCAAATTGGTATAAGCACTCCAGGCAGAAGTTTGACTCCAGACTGATGTTAATGTGTAAGTCATTACACATTAAAATCACTAACAATAGTTAAATTCCTAGGAAATCACTCTAAGAGAAATAAGAGTTTCCACAGTGGTTTATTAGACACTCATCACAGTGTTGTTTTTAAGATTGTAAGGTTGTAAAAGACTTAGTACAAAAAAGTTAATTAAAACATGATGCACTCAATTGAGAAAGTGGTTAAGTATGCAACGATTAAAACTCACGGTGGTGTGGGGGTGCCTGGGTCACTCAAGTTGGTTAAGCATCCAACACTTGATCTCAGCCCAGGTCTTGATCTCAGGGTCATGGGTTCAAGCGCTGCGTTGGGCTCCACTTAAAAAAAAAAAAAAAAATCATGTGGTCCAACTACATTAGATAATGGGAAAATGACCCTGGCATAACATTAAACCTTAAGGAGTAGAACAGATACAAAATCATGTAATAATATAAAGGCAATTCAGTGAAACTGAATTACACATATTGTGATACTGTGATGTATAATAAGAAATAAATATTTGCTCTTCTACCAGTTCCCAAAACCCTGTAATGACCTGTGATGTGATAAGGTCGGTAAAGGTGCTTTTGTTGTGCTAATGGAGTGACTTTTGGAAACCCCTCCCCCTGCCCCCCAGGTAACCTAATGCGGGGGCTGATTGCTGGGGCAACCAATCTTGCGGTAGGAGGTTTGGAATTTTCAGCACCACCTCCCTCCCCAAACTCGAGGAGGGGAGAGGGCCTGGAAGTCCACTGCACTACCAGTGGCCAATGATTTAATCAACCGTAACTATATAACGAGCCTCCATAAATACCCCAAAAGGACCAGATTCAGAGGAATTCCAGGTTGGTGACCAAGTGGACATTTAGGGAGACAGCAGCCCTGGAGATGGTGTGGGAGCTCCAGACCCTTTCTCCATTCCTTGCCCTGTGTATCTCTTCTGTCTGGCTGTTTCTGAGTTATATCCTTCTACAGTGAACTGGTCTTCTAGAAAGTAAGATGTTTCTCTGCTCTGTGAGCTGCTCTAGCAAATTAATCAAACCCAAGGAGAGGGTCATGGGAACTTCTCGTTCATAGCCAGTCAGAGCACAGGGAAGCCACTTGGGCTTGTGACTAGGGTCTGAAGGGGCAGGGTCTTTGGGGACTGAACCCTCCACTGTGGGATCTGACACTATCTCTGAGTAGTGTCAGAATTCGGTTGAATTATAGGACACTCTGTTCATGTCCCCAGAATTGCTTATTGGTGTGGGAACCCCCCCAAACACACACCTATTGCATATACGTGTGTGTGTGTGTGTGTGTGTGACATCCAAGTATAGCGTGTGATATCAAAGAATACGATCTTAGAGATCATGTATCCCAGTTGCTTTTCTACTTTCTAGTTTTCAGTAATTTCAAATGTTTTTCTAATAAAAGTAATCCGAAATACATAGTTAACTACAGATTTTTACAAGAAACATCGCATCTGTGAGAGAGATTGTAAGCCTCCTGTGGAAATGGGGGTGACACAGAGGAAATGAAGATTTCCAAAGTGTCACAGGGGTTTCCGCTTCTCACAGCACTGCAGACAGCCCACATGGGTTCCCCCTCTTGCCGGTGGGATTTGCTCGGTGCCCCAACTGCTGCCATAGCACTAAGTAACTCACTTACTGGTGTGAACACTCACTTGTGTGAACACTTTGCCCTGGCACAGTTTTCCACACTTACACTTTCGTTCACTTCCCTAAAGGCCCAGCGCAGGGGTTGAATGAAGAGTGAGAATGGTCCTTTTCCATCTGGGTCTTTCTTTTTCTCCACCTGACCCGGGATGTGTGCCCGTCGTGCTGTCCACCGTTGGGACTCCTGTCCCGTTCCCGTGAGCGAGTGCCAAGTGCCTTTCAAATCCTACATCTCCTTCCTGCTCTGTTCCTGAGATTAGCCATTGACTCAGGGACCTCACGCGGTTTTGCTTCCCCGTCGTCAAGGGATCACTGAACGTTATAAATTCCCATTTTAGTGCTGAAACTCCAAGCAAATATGGCTGGCTGTTTATTTTAAATAATTTTGGGGGGAGCCTGGTAAAGAACTTACACGTGAACCTTATAGTTGCCCACCAGATCTCTGGGAAGAGTTGTTACATTTCCCGTCAATATCACAAGGCTGACCTTGGGTCTGTACAGGCAGGAACAGCCAGTTTAACCAGTTGTTAAGTTACTGGCACATATAATGGCTGGTAAGTACCCTCTGCCCCCAGCCCCACCCTCACGTCCCAACCCACTGAGGCTCACTTATTCCCACCACTAGGACATTCCGGATCTCCCCCAAATCCAGCAACCGAAGATGTTAATACCCGGCAGAGCAGCCTTCATTCCCTTCCCTCCCCCCACCACTGAGCAGGTGCCCAGCTGTTGTCCATTCTGATTGATCAGCCGCCCAGTCACTCAGGGTGTTAAATATTTTGAATGATACTCTTGCATCGTCATGGTGTTGAAGACATGCTACCCCAGACCAACATAAATCACCCCCCCCCATTGTTTAAAATAGACTTCTAGCGCAGTGGTTCTCAAACTTGAGCTTGCCGCAGAATCACCTGGACTGCTTGTTAAAACCTCGCCGCCTGGGCCCCACCCTCACAGATTCTGATTCAGTAGGTCCTGGGTGGGGTCTGAGAATTTGCCTTTCTCATGATTCTCGGGCAATGCTAATGCTAGCGCTCCTGGTCCTGGGTTTGCCCACAGCTCCCTCATAGAAACACACCTTGGGAACACTGCTTTTCAAAATTGCACAAGAATCCCTTGCGGAACCTTCTAATACAGAATCTTATGCAGTGAATACGGGAAGGAGCCTGAAGTTCTCCACGTCTGTCAAGCTCCCAGGTGATCCCAGTGTTTACCAATGACCTTGACTAGCAAGGTCTTATAGCACTAAAGAGAATTCACCCTTCTCCTGCACATAAAGTCCTAGCTGTAAATCCTTTATCCTTTCTGTATAGAATTCCCTTTTCGTCCTCCTTCTTGCATTTATTATTTTTGTTGTTGTTGTTCCTGTAGCTCCTTTTCATCCCCCGCTAACAAATTCCCAGGTGATGCTGAGACTGTTGGCCTGTGGAGCGTACTGAGTGACAAGACTCTAGGAGTGGGGCCAGCTCTCTGCCTCTCCTGCAAAGCGCTTCAGAGAAGCCCCTCCGGTCCTTCCCTGGCGTAGATCCTTGAGCTACTCCCTCTCGGCGCTCACCCGAAGGCTAAACCTCCACAAAGAGGAAGATTTCACCAGGGCTTTTGGTAAGAGAATACAAAACTGACTTTTCCCCTTAGGATAAGACTATTAATGATCTGAGTTTTCTATTAGTTATTTACCTACTTCTGTGGTATTTAACATTCTTGCGAGGGCTGGTGGGGGGCTGTGGGAGATAGAGAATCTCAGCCAGGTTCCATGCCCACCACAGAGCCCTACGTGGGGCTCTAGCCCATGACCCTGAGATCATGACCTGAGCTGAAATCAAGAGTCAGATGCTTAACTGACTGAGCCACCCAGGCACCCCCACTTACCATCCTGATAGGCCTCTGTAAATTCTGAGGTGGAAACCAAATAATATATAGGAATGAATTAGCTATTTATTTTTTATTCTGTAAAAAAAATTGTTTTCCCTTTTTCCTCTTTTGCCCTTCCTCTCTCCCTTTTCCTCTCAACAACTTTTTTCTTCTTTCCTTCTCTTCTACCCACTCTTGTTTTTTCTTGTCAATTTTTTTCAAAGTTTAAAATTCCCAACCCACCCTCAGGATTCCACCCCTGAAACTATAAAATTCAGTTTATAGTTTATAAACTAAAACACACAAGCACACACAACACACACACATACCCCTGACTTCTCAAACGGAGACTCCACCCAGATTACATTCAAGCTTCCTGCTTCCAACAATGAGGTCAGAAATGAGTCTAGGAAAATACAAGTGAGTGCATGTCAAGAAAACAAAGAAAGCAGTCAAGTGCAAATTCCAGTTAAGAATAAACAGATTTCTGTGAGCTGTCAACTTGTATGCTGACTATACGAGCAAATTCTGAGGATAAGTCTACAAGTCCTGAAAGGCAGAATTACTGACCCTGCCTTGCTCAACTTCCAGGAACCCCAGATGGTGGCAGGAGTTTGTTGGTACTAAAGCCTGAGGTTTAATTCTGTACTACTTTCTTTACAAATGCAGTGGAGGAAAGTTCTGGAAGAGCTAATCCTATAAGAAAAGGAAGATAGAAATGATAGATATGGTCTTAATGCAGAGAAGAAAGAAATTCACTTCCCAAGTTCAGGTCATCCATTGCTAAATGGCTTTCTAGGAGACCTGCATATTTTAGCTGACCCCATGTTCCTCCCTGTGCGACAGTGATAGGTGACCCAGATTTGAATTCTAAACTCTGCCTGGGATAACTTGTCTAAACTCACAGTGCTGTACCTTGATCATCTCACCTGTAGAGCAGACGCGGTCACCTTAACTAACTGGGTACTTGCAAGGTAACCTAAATAAAGTGGTGCCTAGAACCGAGCCCACACTTCAAAGCAGTTGTTCCTAACTGGGGGCTTGGAGGATGTACAATATGTGTCACTATCTGTCTTTCCTTCTTGGATGAAAAAGAGAGAAAAGGAGAAGGAAATGATAAGATCTTCAATATATGGCCAGGGAAAAAAAAAATTCCTGGCCGTAATGGTAAAAACATCAGCATCAGGGGTTTCAAACTCAAACACCAACAGAAGCCAGCCAAGTAGGATAAGTAGGGACACCCTAGAGGCAAAGAGAAAGGAATGACATTAGAAATACTTCAAGTACCTGTTGTAGTAGAAGTCAAATAGCTGCACGCTCACAACAGAAGGGCACCTTGCCACTCCACCTTGAGTTCTTGAAGTGGTAAAAGATGGCGGGGATAGTGGTTAACCGGAAAGGGTACGCCCCCTCCAGAGGGGTAATCAGCACTCTCCACCCGCCGGTTATCACGCCATACCAGGACTGCAGGCCCAGGGATGCCAGAGCTTCCGACTTTTGTCAAGATGAATAAGAAGGCTTTGTTTATTCCTAAAATATTTGGTCCATAAATGTTGGCCAACACTATGGTATGGCCAACCTAGCATGCCACCCAAGGCTTGTGGACAGCTAGGTTATGTTTCTCTTTTTAGAGTTCTGCCAGCTCAAAAGGGAGCATGTTGAATTTCTGTTAGCTTTCTATTCACTAAGAGGTAAGAAAGCCCTCTCTGAAATATAAACTTGGGAATGAATGTCTCTGCCTGCTTGGGCTAGGAATTGTACACACTTGACCAGATTTTTTTTCATCTCTCTTCAGTCTCACTATATCTCTATGAGGTGGACATTATCCCCATTTCACAGATGAGGAAATAAGCAATAATTTGCCTGAGATCTCAGAAGAGCAGCACTCAGATTTGAAACCAAGTTCTTTTATCCAAGTGTAGTACCTGTCATATACCATGAAGTGGAAAATAACATTTTTCTGAACTCAAAAGCTCATGTTCCTTCCACGTTCTCCCTGGGCATTGCAGAGCATTAATGAATCTTTTGAGCCTGGATATATCGGAAATAAGAAATTAAATTCCCTGATCCTAACGTTAGATTTTGCTCTGTTACTGCATACCTTATGTGAGAAATTTTAAAACACCCATGATGATATTAGTCATAGTGCTTGCAGTTTGACTCAGGGGGAGAAATTTCTATAATATTGTATCCGAATACAATAGATAACTACCCAAAATCCCACCTTAATCCAGTTTAAACTATAAAGGAATTTACTGTGGAAATGAACATTTCAGACTTAGCTTGAGTTTCTGGCCATATTTAATCCCGTGGATCAAGGTATCACAAAACTCCCACTTTCCGCAGTGTCTCCTCACATCTTTGTGGAATACTGGCCTTCAACAAAGACTGGGTTCCTGTGTGTTTTGTGAGAGCTGCCAGCCAGAATCTTGTTTATATCCAGATGAGGAAAGAGAAAGTTTTGCTGACTCTCATACGTGCTAGAAATGGCATTCTCTTGCTTTCTTCTTCTCTCTTCATTAACTTTTGACCTAAAGACTGTTGGTTGGATTAAGATAATAAGGGCCTAACCCTGGATTTAGGGTTAGATTAATCCCACACAAACTGCATAGCTCCTATAAAATGAAGGAGGGATAAATTCATCCACAGGAAAATCAGTGTATTTTTGGTGGAAAGTGGAGGAAGCAGGTATTGGGGAGGGGACTGTTGATATGTGCTACAAAAGCCAAGTAGGCCTGTGGCCATACAGGAAATACTGTACTTTATACTTCATCTAATACATACAAAAAAGGAAAGGCAGGCAACTCCCATACCCGAGAGACCTGACTGGATGTATAGAAAAACCAGAAAGGAGGATTTTGCTATTTTTGTGTTTTTCTAGAATTCTGCAACTTCATTTTTCTTGTTATTCATCTGAAGACGATGAGGGGAACATTGGTCGTGGCCATGTTTGGGTTATTTCCTAAGGTTGAATTCTGAAAAATGACAAATTACCATGTGTAGGATTTGGAAAAATGCTGTTTTTTTTGTATGTCCCTCTGGCTAAGAATGGTTTTTGCATTCTTAAAAGATTATGAAAGCAAAGAATAGGCAACAAAGTCCAGGTGCATGTGGTCCAGAAAGCCCAAGTTATCTGGTTCTTTAAGAAAAAGATTGCCTACCCATGATCCAGTCCATGAATGTGAAATTTCATTACCTCCTAAATGATTAGAGCAAAATAACAAAGTTTAGGGAATCTATGACTCATAAAACCTAATTTGTAGGAAGCTTACAATCATAGGATTCAGGCTTTCATATTTTTCTCAACTGCAAAGTAATCCCTTCAAACTCCTAACTGAAAATAATCTTCATCTATTTAATATTAGCTTGCTTATTTCTCATTTGGTGGTTGCAGGGGTTGGAGAAGGATGAGGGGGTCATGGAAATAGATGACAGAAGATCAAAAGTAGAGAGACTCATTTATTGAGTCTGCACACGAGGCTTGCAGCTCTTGGCTGACTACACATTGACTACCTAGTCATGACATAAAAGTGAAATTCACTTCAAGTTTGCCAAAGTTCTAGGTTCTGAGATGTCATCTTTAATGATGTCATAGAGAAGAGACTCTTCTATCCCAGCTCAGATCCTTTCATGAGAGACCGCTACGGTGAGCCAACTGAACCAACAGGCAGGTTTCATCAGCAATTCCCAGTAAATCATGGTTCAGAGTATTAAAGACATGGCAAGTATTTATCTGGCTTCACTGATATTTCAAAAGAGACAACCTTGAGAACAGATTTGGTAAACTTTAAGAATGATTTCCTCTATTAGTACTCTTTCACTCTCTGTAGCAAGGGGAGATTTTTTTTTAAGTCTTGCTCTCTTTTTTGTTGCTCAAGAGATGGCACTATCTAGAGAGTAGCCAAGGGAAAAATCGATTGGAAAGGTTTTGTTCCTCTCTGATTCTCATTTCCTCCCCTGACTCTAGCTGAATCCAGGCCAACTCCTAACACATCCTGTCCTGTACCTGATCCCACTGATTCCACCTTAGTTGTACCTGGAACACTCTATGAAAGTAAAAGTCTGTATATTTCTTTTATCCTAGAAAACAGAAACCTCAGACATGCCTATGGAATAGGATAAGAAAAATGACAGCCAACAGTGTCAACAATTCCTTAGGTGGTATTTTATAAAGCCACTTTCTATCCATTGTCCAGTTTTACTGCCACAAAAAATCTAAATGTATGGATAGGCCAGGGAGAGTTCTTTATTTATAAAGAAGAAATTTAAGAGTGGTTAAGGTTCTACACCATTTAGGAGGGAAATGGGCATTAGGACCCACACATTCTGATGCCAGACCCTGTTACAGGAGGCGTGGACCTGGAGGGAAAGGGGAAGGCAAAGGACTCCGGCCTGCCATCCATCAGCACCCTCCAACTTATACTTTTGACATTTTCTCAAATGCAGCTATATATAAGGTCACACAAATGAGGCTACCCAAACTGAAAGATGCATTGCCATTAGATTTGCTATAAGAAAATGTTTTAAAATAGCGTATGTTTGCTAATGCATTTGGTACTTTTTTTCCCCCTGGGAATCTCACAGAATAACGCAGGATCTCACTATCCCTGTGAGATGCCCTCTCCATCTCCTCCTCAGAGACTTCTCCTGACGCCTATTGTCCCCTTTATGTCTGTATCCGAATGTCACCTTCTATTCAAGGTGAACCTTGACCACCCAGACTACAACTCATTTCCTTCCTTTCAGCTTTATCTTTCTCCTGTTTTCTTTATTTTTTTTAAAGATTTTATTTATTTATTTATTAGGAAAGAGAGAGAGTGAGAGAGAGCCTGAGAAGGGAGAAGGTCAGAGTGAGAAGCGGACTCCCCATGGCGCTGGGAGCCCGATGCGGGACTCGATCTCCGGACTCCGGGATCATGACCTGAGCCGAAGGCAGTTGCTCAACCAACTGCGCCACCCAGGTGCCCCACTCCTGTTTTCTTTATTAACAATGATCACTAACACGGAGCATATTTTACTTTTGAGCTTACCATTGGCTTCCGCTTCTAAACATAAGCTCCAGGAGCCCCTGGGTGGCTCAGATGGTTAAGCATCTGCCTTCGGCTCAGTTCACGATCAAGGTCATGATGGGATCAAGCCCTCCATTGAGCCCTCCATCAGGCTCCCTGCTCAGTAGGGAGCCTGCTTCTTCGTCTCCCTCGGCTTGTGCTCTCTGGCTCTCTCTATCTCTCTATCACATAAATAAAGTCTTAAAAAAAAAAAAAAAACTTCTAAAATAAATAAATAAGCTCCATGGAAGTAGGGAAATATTTGTCTGCTTTTTGCACACAGCTGTATCCTAGCGGTGTGTCCATTACTTGGCATAGCATCAGTCTTAATAGGTACTTGGCAAGTCAGTGTGTATCCTCTGGGGGTATTCCCTTCAGAGGACTTAGCCAAGTCAAATTCGCAGATCCAGCTAGGCTAGTTTATACCCTAGCAACTGCTGAGAAGTGAGGGTGTTGAGGGCTTCTGAGGATAACACCTACTGTATAATTTCACAAGCAAGTGAGAAATGGAAGCTTAGCATAGCTCTTTGAGGAGTTAAGTAACCCCCATCCTTGAGGAATATGGGTAAAGAAAGAGAGCATATCTTCTTTATTTTATCTGTTTCTTCTGCTTGAAACTAAATCAAATGGCAATATAATTGTCAAGATTCCCCTATTACAGAGCAGTGCGCCATTTGTATGGAATTAACCCCATCCTTAATTCAGTGATAGGCCCTGCTTGACTTGATCTAATTAATGATTCCATTCCCCCACATTAATGATCAGTCCAGGGATGAGTACATGATCGAATTAGGGCCAGTGAGAGGGAGAGTGAACCCCATTACTAGGAAGAACTCAGGAGAATATTTTGTGTAGTGCTTAGGGAAAGGGACCTCTGGATTAGGCTGCTTAGGTTAGCAGTCCCAACCAGCTGGTTGACCGGGAGAAAATTAGTAACCTTTTGTTTTTTTCAATCTGCAAAATGGAGATAAAACTAATACCCGCTCCAGAGGGTGGTAGTAAAGATTAAGGAGGAGGATACCAGGTGCAGAGTAAATTAGCTACTATCATCATTGCTATTCCGGTGAGAAAAGGAAAAGTAAATTTTGAACAGAACACTGCATATTAGCAAATCATTCATCAACTAAACAAATCATCAACTCTATGAGTACTTGCCACATGCCCAGTCAGAGGCCAAGGAAGTTATGATAAAACAACCTGAGGTTCTAGAAAGAGAAACCTTTACTTAAATGATCTGGAGGGTGCCTGGGTGGCTCAGTTGGGTTAAGCAACTGCCTTGGCTCAGGTTGTGATCCTGGAGTCCCAGGATCAAGTCCCAGGATCAAGTCCCATATCGGGCTCCCTGCTCTTGGGGAGCCTGCTTCTCCCTCTAACCTCTCCCCTCTCATGCTCTCTCTCTCTCTCTCAAATAAATAAAATTAAAAAAAATAAATCTTTAAATGATCTGGACAGCTGATCGAAAATTCACTGAAGATACTTAGAAGAATGTCAAATCTTTAAATGTATGGTTTGAATACAGCTTTGATAATGAAAAAACAAAGCAAAACAAAGCAAAACAAAAACAAGAAATGGATTCAAGGTGTTAGACGACTACTTCTCCTTTTAAATTTCACTATTAATGCATGTTTAGGTCCTTGTCAAAAAATTCAAATATAGATGTCCACCTTGGACAACTATCCACCACTACCCTGTACCCCTTATCTTTCATTGGTCAATCTTCTCCCCAGAGGTAACCTACCATTACGAACCACCACTTGATAAATACACTTCTAATCACTTTTTGCAGATTTATGGGTCACTTATGTATACTTAGATAAATATATGTGACCACAGGGACTTCTAGGAAAGGTATATCTCCTGGAAAACAATAGGTTGGGGTACCTTGTTAAGGTTTTCAAGAACTGGGGCGCCTGGGTGGCTCAGTTGGTTAAGCAACTGCCTTCGGCTCAGGTCATGATCCCGGAGTTCCGGGATCAAGTCCCATATCGGGCTCCCGGCTCTGCAGGAAGTCTGCTTCTCCCTCTGACCTTCTCCCCTCTCATTCTCTCTCTCTCTCTCAAATAAATAAATAAAATCTTTAAAAAAAAAAAAGGTTTTCAAGAACTAAAGTGTCGTTATCTGCAAGGTTTTATGAAATGCAGTGATTATGCATATTTCATTTATGCTCTGGTCTCAGGATGAATTAAGAACATTTTTGAAAGCTGCCGGAGGCAAACTTGTGGTGGTTGAATTCTCAGCAAAATGGTGTGGTCCTTGCCAAAGGATTTATCCTCTTGTTCATGTAAGTATCACCTATATATATTTCCCAGTTTTAGAACGTATTTTAAACCCCCTAATAATTTTCTCAATCTTAAAAGTTTGCACTTATGAGCCGTGTAGAATCATAGTTTTTTGAAGCTTCCTGATTTTCCTGATGATAACATACCAAGATCTAATAAGATCATTAGTACACACACTAGAAGATTAATACTACTTACCTATGGATAATTCTGCAAGGAACATCCAGATGTGCAAAAGAGTACAACTGTGCAAATGAATGGATTATTCCTAACAATGACATTTCACCAAAGTTCCAGAGTTCAGAACTTCTAAATATTGGAATAGTTTATAATAAAAATATGATACTTGTTTTTAACTATAATATAAAAGAATAAATTTCTCCCATCCTTCTACCGTACTATCAGAACTTATGTCTTACATATTCTTTCACATCTTTTCTACTTTATAAAATATTTTGGTAAAATATTCTAATTAGTTATAATCATATAATTTTAGTTGGGTCTTTTTTCCATGTACACATTCATTCATCTTTTTGTAAGGTCTCCAGATTATAACTTTGATATCTATACAGTATTTCATCTGGTTAATTTCCTTATTGCTCCATTTGAAAGTTTTCACCATTTTATTTTTGGTGTCACATGCCACATGTGACATGTGGCATGAAGGAACCTCAGGGCTTTTTCACTTCTCCTTATCATGGGGAATTTTCACACTTATGGTCAATTTTGTGAAATCTATTTCTTCAAATTTAAAGTTTTGATTTCTCTGCATGACTGAAAATACTCTGGTTTCTTTTAAGCAAGGTTTCTAACATTTCAATTTGTACTCTTTTTTTTTTTTTGAAATTTAAAATTTTTTTGTTTCTTCTCTGTTCTTTTTTTTATGTTCAGTTAGCCAATATATAGTACACTGTAAGTTTTTGCTGTAGTGTCTTGAATCTACCTGAATTCATTCTAACCACAGTCACAGCCTTTGACATTGATTTAAAAACAAACTTATATCCAAGTACAGAAATTGTCTACATGACATGCCAACATCCATTCTATGCCTAAAATTCTTGGACTATCCAGAGGAAACATTTTATTATCTCATGGGCCCTTTTATTCTGACACTCATAACTTAAAGAAAGAAAGTGTTCAGTGTTTGGCTTCCAGAGTATAAATATACTCACACGTCACACAGTTAAAGCTGATCAAATTCCAACAGCCAACATGTGACATTTCCAGACAGTGCAATGCTATCGAAGGCTTAGTAACTCCTCCCTTCATACCTTTGCCCTAAGGGCAGTAACAGCTCTGCCACTGTTTTGTCCAGGGTCCTGCAGCTCTTCCTATACCCATTCCTACCTTTACAGACCTAGTTAGCCCTTGGGAGATAAACCTCCCCAAATGATCCTAATTTGAATGTGCCATCTGTTTCCTGGTGGAATCCAGATTAATGAAAATATAGTTTTAAAATAAATTTTGGCACATTCGTACTGAAAGACTGTCCAGATGTTAAAAAGAATCAAGTAGACCCATATGGAATGGTGGCATTGTCTCCAAGACAATGTAGTATTAAGTAAAAAGAGTACAGTATAGAAACATGTATATAGGATAGTCCCATTTATGTAAAAGACACATACATGTGTGTGTGTGTGTGGATACACACACACACACATATATGTAGAGAGAAGGAGAAAAGAAGGATGCATATCAAAGAAGCTTTTTTTTTTCGCCAAAGGGGTGTTAATTTTGGATTCCTTTATCTTTCTTGTAAGGTTTGAAATTTTGCATAATAATGTATTCAGGTACCATGTGTGTAATTTTTTTAAACTAATATGTAAGGGGGTGGAGAAAGGGCTTTACTTATTCTAGGTCACTTTACTAGTCAGAGATCAAAGCAGGCAACAGAAACCAAATTAAACAGAAAAGAATTTTAATACAAGGAATTAATTGCTTTTAAAATTATTGAAAGATTAGATGAACAGGTTCCATGAATGATTCTTTCAGAATACCACATACCCACCTGTGAGGATCCTAACTTGGCCATAATCAGAAGTGAGGGGGGATGGGAGGCCACCCCCCTACCCCGGAAGGAAAAAAACAAATGACAATAGAGCATCCGTTGGGAATCAGAACCAGAATCATGAGGTTCCTGCTGTCACAAGTGCCTCTTGATGTCCAGGAAGCTGACGTCTGGGCACCAAAGCCTGAGTCTGGTTTCCACTGCTGCCTCCAGCAAAAACTCCTTCCATTACCCACAGTCTTGCTTTCCAGCAGGAACATCCAAAGATAAGAAGAAAGTAGATACTGTCTCACTTCCACCTTCCATGTCTCTCCTACATGTATCTCACGGGTAAAGCCAGTTTGCATCCAGGACTCTAGCTGTGAGGGAGCCCAAGGAAACTCTACCTCTCTTCCTTTCCAGGCTCTGCAGGAAGGTGGAATGGAAGTTAGCCAGCTAAACTTCTATAAAGGACAAGACAGTCACTATTTTCAAGTTTGCAGGCCCTGTGGTCTCTATGATAACTACTCAGCTTCACTGTTGTAGTGCAGAAGCATCCAGTGGCAATACACAAATGAACAGGCAAACCGTATTCTGATATGACTTAATTTACAAGACCATGTGGAGACCTGGCTTTGTTCTACGGGGTGCAGTTTTCCGACCCTGGACAAAGAGGATTACCAGGCATAAAACCCTGAAAAGAGCATTTCTGGGAAAGGAGAAATCATACCTCTGGGAAAGGATAATCATACCATTATACATTTTCATGGTATGATCATGGAAAAACAAATAGTCTGTGAGGCTAACTTACAGTGTACATGGTAGGCATGGTGACAAATGAGCTTCAGATAGAAAGTTGAGGCCAAATCAAGAAGGACCTTGTGTTATAATTTAATGAGTTGCTGTAGATAGTCAAAGCAGAAGACTTCTTATTTTATTTATTTGAGAGAGAGAGAGAGAGAAAGTGAGAGAGAGCATGAGAGGGGAGAAGGTCAGAGGGAGAAGCAGACTCCCTACAGAGCCGGGAGCCCGATGCGGGACTGGATCCTAGGTTTCCGGGATCATGACCTGAGCCGAAAGCAGCCGCACAACCAACTGAGCCACTCAGGCGCCCAAAAGAGAAGACTTTTAAAAAGGATTTTGCCATGATCAAATGGAGGTTGTAGAGAATATTTTTAGCCATGCTGTGTACAAATGGATGAGAAAGACTGAAGGCAGGTAACCCCAAGGTGACAACAATCTCAGTGATAGGTTTTCCAAAACTAGGGCAGTGGTTTTGGAAAAAGAAGGAAAGATCAAATTCAGGAGATATTTTAGAGTTAAGACCAACAGAATAGGTAACCAAATGGTAGCAGACTACATACAAGGAAGAACAGAGCAGAAGGAATAGTGGTTGGGGGTGGGGATAGGATCCTAGGTGGATGGAATGGGATAATGAGGGAAGGCAGTGTCCATAGGGGAACCCAACCTAGCAAAGAACCTGTATCTATCCCATGTATATGTACTACTTAATACAAAAATGCCATCTGCCAGAACCCTGTCCATTTCCTGGCAGAGTGGTGAGGCTGTGAAAGCTTCATAAATACAATTAGATGTCCACGTAGGTCAGACTCATTCCCATGACTCCCACTGGGGAACCTTCATATATCTTCATTCTAAAAGTACAAGTCAATTGCCCTAGAGTTCGTGGGCGATACCATTTTCTTGCCAGGCACAGAGATGCTGTTGACCAAAATCAGCTTCTCTTCTATCTGAAAAACACTCTGTTATCTAAGAGTTTTCCCCCATTTTCACAACCTTGATGGGCCACCGAAGAAAGAACTAGCACTTCGGTCACAACCCACAGACAACACCTGGAGAGAATTCCTACAACAGAAGAGTCTCTACTGTCTCTGGACACCTCATACCATCAGAAAGAAGTCCCATTTGAAATAGGTCACTGGAAATGCCTGAGATACGATGTGAAAGCAAACAAATCAAGACGCTATTAAGTGTCCTTCAAATATGAACACAGCTGTCTGAAAAAAAAAAAAAAAACAAGAGCTGACATTTACAGGCTGCCCCTGCATCCACTGTTCCCAGGCCCATTATCAACACCTTTGGCACCACTGCTGCCAAAGATTCTTTCAGAACAAAACAGATGCAGAAGAGAGGTGCTTCTTTCCTCTGTCCCTTCACCCTGCAGAGTAAATCTGGACCCACCACACACATGTCATGATTTCTTCGCTTCCTTTCCCAGCTTTGAAACTCTGATCTTCAGTCTGGTTCTTTAGACTCTGGTTCTGCCAGTGATCTTGGCTTGACCTTGGAATCATCCCGTATTTGACTTTGGGGCTTCAAGTTCCAGGGAGTAGTGAAATGCCAGAGTGATGCTCAGCTCTCTTGAACGATCTTTTTGTTCATTGTTTGTTTTTGCCAAGAGACAAATGTGTAACTCCCGTGTGTGATTTAGTATTAACGTTAAGCTAATAGGGAATTTTTATTCCTTTATTTCGAAGGCAATGTCTCTGCAGTACCGAAATGTAATGTTTGCTAACGTGGATGTGGATGATGCTCAGGTAAGAATCTTAAATCCTTCCATGGGGATACATAAAATCCAAATGCAATGTCATTGACAGCCCTGCCTTAGTGATTATATAGTCAATTTTAAGTCGAGTCGAATTTCATTCTTTTTTACTGATAATTGGTAGGAAACTTCCTCATAATATTCTTGTATGTTTTGTATTAATTTTAAAGTATGTGAGCAAGTATGTGACTCTCTTGCTGCCCTCTCCCCTCCCATATTATGGCAGACTTAAACATTTTTTCTCCACTTGCTCTCAGCTCTGCCCTAGAATCCCACTGAGCAGAATTGCTCCAAGCAGACAATACTAGTTGGGTGATGGTGGGCTCAAGGTGAAAAGTGGTTTTCGCCCTTGAAGTAAATTATTAATCAATTTCTAAAACTTTTCTCAATGCATTACAGACATTTTAATTAATATACCTTGCTTTCCTCTTGCTATGTTTTATGCTTTTTGTGGGTTTTTTTTTTAAACATTACAAGGAATTCCAAGAAATCCTTCATTTCCCTCCCTAGAGCCTTCTTTCCTCACCCCCCCAAAATAATCAGCCTCATGTCCTCAGTCAAAATGTGCCTTATGAGTATACACAAAGTATCTGAAAAATTATTCTTCCTAATATTTGTCCATTTATAACTCCGAAAAAAAAAAACAGTAACATGAGTCTTTGCACATACTGGATTGAATCTGAGCTTTAGAATAACAAAAAATCTGTTATCCACCCATCTTTTTCTTTAATAGTTTCGTGACTTCTTAATCACCTATAAACTTCAGTTTCTTCATCTGTAAAACAGGGCAAATAAAAGTGAGCAGAATATAAAATGAGATAAAATACATAAAATATATGACATAGTGCCCAAAACATAAGTTCCATTTCTCCATTTCCTTCAACTTCATCAAAGTGTGAGTGTTTAATTGCCCTTTAAGCTGAATCATATATTGTATGTTCAGAATACACCCAGGATCATTGTCTCTTTGTCCTGTCTTATATTCACAGAGTTGTGCAACTATCACTATCACCAATTTTAGAACATTTTACCACCCCAAAAAACAAAACAAAACAAAAACATTTTTTGGGTTCTAGTGGTCACCCCCATTTCCTTCTATCCCAAGTCTGGGCAACCATAAATCTATGTTCTATCTATAGATTTGCTTATTCTGAACATTTCATATAAATGGAGCCATCGAACACATGGTCATTTATGACGAGCTTCTTTCACTTAGCATGAGTTTTCAAGGTTCCTCCATGTTATAGCATGGATCAATATTTTACTCCTTCTTATTGCTGAATAATATTCCATTGTATGGCTACACGCCTTTTATTTAGCCATTCAGCCATTGATGGACATTTGGGTTGTTTGTACCTTTTGACTTTTATGAGTTATGCTAGTATAACACGTACATATATATTTTTCATTTCTCTTGAGTACATATCTAGGGGTGGAATTGTTGCGATATATTGTAACTCTATGTTTAACTTTTTGAGAAATGCAAAATGTTTTCTAAAACAGCTGCACCATGTTATATTTCCACCAGCAGTGTGTGAGGGTTCTCCACGTTTCTCCACATCCTCACTGATACATGTTATTGTCTGCCTTTTTGATTATAGCTCTTTCCCTTTTAAGGTGAAACAAAATGCACAATTTTCTTTAACAGTAATTTATTTATTACTTGTCATTGCTGTGGTCATGAAAATTATAATTTAATATGTATGGGTCTGTGTGTGCGTGCGGGTGTGCACACGCTCGTGTGTGTGTGTGTGATAGGTGGCAAGGGAGGAATTCACCCCATAAAATTATATATATATATTAGCGAGAAAAGTCCAGTTCTGTTGATCCTGTGGGTAGCTAATTTTCTTTTGACTTTTGAACAAGGTAAACAAAAACTAGCATTTGAAAGCAGATTGTAATGGATTATAACAATTGGAATTCTGACATATTTTTTTGGTTTTGGGTTCATCTTTCACAAACACAGGCAGTGAAGGGGGGAGTAAGGTTTAAAAGAAAGAGACCGTAAACCCTAACTGAAAATGCCAGACCAGTATTATCACCCCATGTCTCAAGTGTGTTTTGTAAAGATACCTTTACTCTTCCTTATTTTTGCAGTGTGCTGTCTCCATATTGGGTTCCCTTTGCAATCTTTCACAAGTTCTTTTAAATAGAGCTCATTTAGTCCTTCAACATCTGTTCTATTTTGGCCTCCATTTCTCAGTCCTCTCCCAGGGCTCTGGGAGGAGAAAGCTCAGGAATTCAGAGAGCAACCATTTTCTATTGTAACATTCCTAGAAGCTTTGACATCCCTTGGCAAGGGAATCTGCCAAGTCTTAGCTGTCCCTGGTCTTTCAGACATGCCTCCTGAGAAGTCACCAAGTTCCGGGCTCGGTGTAGAGTGAGGATACCAAAATTGTGACTTCATGCCATTTCTTTCCTTTCCCAGGAGTTGGCCCAAATTTATCATATCAAAGCAATACCCACATTTCAGATGTTCAAGCAGGCCCAGAAGGTATGTTTCCATGGTAACTGGCAGAGTTGAATTATAGAATCATCAGAATCTAAAAAAAGGCCTGGGGTATCCAGGATGGATGAAACAACTGCATTTATTTTTAATATTTAGCAATAGAATTCTTAGTTTCCGAACTTTTCATATTGGCAAGGAGTACAAAAAAAAAATGCATGACTTGTAATAAATATCCTCATTCAGACCATCTGAGATATCCAAATCCAAAGAAATATCTCACGATTGTCCCTATATTATCCGTTTTGATGGGGCAGAATCATCAAAAAAGAATCTTACAGAAAAGGACATGATGAAATTCTCACACAAATGTATACAAATGGTTGGCAACACTTGGGGAAATATTAATCAAAAACAATCACAAGGCAGTATCGCCTAGTGGTTAAGCATGGGCTTAACCACTTAACCATCCAGGGCTCTGGATGTAGGTTTCCATGGTTCAGATACCTGATCTACCACTTCCTAGCATGTTACTTAAAAACCTCTTTGATCTTAGTTTCTTTATCTGTAGAAACAAAGATTGTTAAGTTTTTCCCCTCATAGGGTGTTGGGAGAATTAAATGCAAATTAACATGACTCAAGTTTATAGACCCATCCTGACACACATAAGTGCTGAGCACATTACAGTAGTTGTTATCACAAAGATATTAATGAAATAAAATGTCTAAAATACTTAACGTGTGATGAAAGTAGTAATTCCACGTATGACTGGGAGCACTGACAATCGTACATACCTTATGAAAAGTGGCTTTGCAAGATGCTTAAGAGGAACAAAATCTTTATTCTCTTTCACATAATTATCCATTCTTGGAAACCTTGCTACCTCAAGGAAAAATAAGCCCCTAGGTGTATAGTAATTGTAGCATTACTTCTAATAAAATACAAAACCAACCTAAATGTTTTTTCTAGTAGACCTGCAAAGTGATTTGTGATACATCTACTGTATGAAAGAATATGCAATTAAAAGTGTTAGGAAGAACATATGTAAAGCAAAAATATTCAGGCTTAAACTTTGGGGAAGATTGTGTCTACAACATAAAAAATGAAAGCAGTTGGTAGGTTAACTATAGAATTTCATTTTCAGCTTCTATTTGTTGGGTATTTGCTATAATATAATTGGTGCAATAGATATAAATAATTCTTCAAAAAGAATTAATACCACCTATTCCCTCTCTTGAGTGTTTACTGGAAAATTGAAACTATTGAGCCTATGTATCCTCAACTCCCCATCCCCCGCATATCAGATTGTTTCTGTGTCATTTTTTATCTTCTTCTCTTCCATCTCAGAAATGAAAATGCTTCCTTCTTTTGAAATGGATTTCATCCATGGTACCTTGATTGCATTCCCTCCCTTGTCCTCCAGGCCTCTACCTTCTTTCAGACCTGGTGTTTGGACACTCGTTTTTGCTACTGACTGCCATTCTTCATTCTCTATCAAGAGTTTTTGATTTTCCTCCAGGGAACCATGCCCTTTCCCATTCTTGGTTCATGTGGTTCCTAAGGGCTCCATCTCCAGGCCCAGACCTACGAGTGAACTCCATCCCCATCAAGAATGGTCCCTTGAGGGGCACCTGGGTGGCTCAGTCGTTAAGCGGCTGCCTTCGGCTTGGGTCATGATCCCAGAGTCCTGGGATCGAGCCCCGCATCGGGCTCTCTGCTCGGCAGGGAGCCTGCTTCTCCCTCTCCCACTCCCTCTGCTTGTGTTCCCTCTCTCGCTGTGTCTCTCTCTGTCAAATAAATAAAAATCTTTTAAAAAAAAAAAAAAAAAGAATGGTCCCTTGACTCCAGTCAAGCCAGTCCAAGCCCAACCAGAGCTAATTCTAAGACAGCATAAGCAGCTAGGTAAAAGCCTTCTCTTTTGATTTCACTGGATTTGAACCTGGGGAGACATGAGGATGATGGTATACAACTAGTTGCCACCACAGGCATCCTGAAAAAGAAGCCACCGTACAGCAAAAGAGCAAAGTCAAACCAGGAAAATACCAGTGGCATTGATTGAACCCTGAATCTGTCCATGCCTGAAGCCTGAACTACCCCTGCAGATTCTTTAGTTATGTAAATCTAGGGTTGCTTTTGCTGTCACTTGGAACCAAAATATTTCTAATGACAAAAATCAATGTTTTCTCAAGACTACTCATGATCTTGAAAAAAGTAGGATATATTTACTGCCTTCAATTCTCATTTATAACTTATTACTTCATCTGCTCTTTTAAAAGTCACCAAGGAGGGCACCTGGGTGGCTCAGTTGGTTCAGCAACTGCCTTCGGCTCAGGTCATGATCCCAGAGTCCTGGGATCGAGTCCCACATCGGGCTCCCAGCTCCATGGGGAGTCTGCTTCTCCCTCTGACCTTCTCCCCTCTCATGCTCTCTCTCACTGTCTCTATCTCAAATATAAATAAATAAAATCTTTAAAAAAAAAAAAAAGTCACCAAGGATCTTCCAGCACCTAATTCAAATAGCCTTTTCTCAATCCTTGTATTCCTTGATTACACAAAAGTACCATTACCTAATTAGGTTCCATATTCTAGAAACTTCCTCCGCTTTTGGCATCTATTCCTGATCCTTTCCCCCAGCTCTCCTCTGGTTTGTCTCCTACTGTCCTAAAATATAAGTGTTTCCTAAGGTTCTTTTTCCCATTCTACTTCTCCTTTAGTAATTTCATCCCTACATATGATCGCAGCTGTAACTACCTTTAACATAAGTGTGATAGCCCTCCTCACCCCCAAGTTCACACCACAGCTCTGTTCTCTTTTCTAGTAGATCCTGGCACAGCTCCATGTATGTCATTCTCCTACTTAAAATTGGATGCCCTTCCCTTCCATTGTCTGCAAAATCAAGACTAAACCCTCATATTCAAGTGTGGCATTCAAATTTCTTCAAAATTTTGACCCAATCTACTTTTCTAAGCCCATTTCCCTTTGACTCAGACCTTAATTTCATGTATTTTTCTCATACTATTCCAAGCACCTGTAGGAGTTGATATCAGCATCTAGAAGAATCCCCCCTGGGTAGAAGATTCTCATTTCGTGTTTGATTCATGAGCAGATGAACAAATGAAAGAGTAAATGAAAGCTGCTGTCTTTGGCTCACATCCCATTGCCAGCTCTGCCTCCCCTCCTCATTTTGTTCTCATACCAGTCTGACTCAGCGAGGGTTTCTCTTCAGCCCAGAAGAGCTTTCTGCTTTCATCTCTTCTGCAGCTGATACCGCTTAAGGTTTGCAACAACTCAACAGTTTGCTCTCCATTTGATAAAACAAAACATTGGGTGCTCAACTGACTATGTGTCTGAGCTCTTGAGCAAATCCATAGCTATGCTTTTGAGGAAAGACTTGGCCCTGCTTGGTCTCGGTTCTGTATGGAGGTGGAAGAACTCTCAGTTGGGGGTGGGGTAACCACCTACATTCCATTTTTTCTGAACTGGTTTCTACAGGGTAGGGATCTCTTTTGAATGGATGGAACAAAACACCTGTATTCTAGGCATCATGAAGGATCTCAAATTTGAATTTTATGCCAGTTAGCTGATGGAAAAGAAAATTAACCGAATTGATGGCACTATGCATTAAGCTGATCTGCCTCCCTCTATTCTAATTCCAGAGTCAGCCAGCCAGCCTCTGATTATAACATGGATACCCATAGCCTGAGAAATGTTCTTGAGAATTGAGGGTCTCATTGAATATTACCAACTTAGCATCTTGGTTATGGAGTTATATAAAAAACAACAACTTAAGATCATTTCTGTCATAATATATGATACTATTAGTCTACTTCTACATAGTAGACTACATAAATTAGTCTACTTCTAAACTTTGTATATATAATCATATCTCCAGTAAGGTTCATACCTGGATCAATTTAGATATTTGAAAACCTGCAGAGAAGATTGGCAATGCTGGCTTCCATTTGACAAAGAATAACAATCGTCTGTGCAAAAGACAACAGCAAAAAAAAATAGGGACAGATATCCTAAAGAGATGGTATTATGAATCCCTTTACCTCTTTCACTCAATCTCCAGCATTTGGTATCTGAGATCCATATAGGGCTTCCGGAGGGTCCCCCACCTCTTCCATTGCATCCAAGGCTGCAGTCAAAACCTGAGACCTCTGAAATGCCCCCAGGTTCTATCTTGCAATGGTCTGTATAGGAAAATCACTGGAACCAGAGAAAATTGGGCATAGCTGTGCAAAAGGACCATGTGAATTTCCCTCCTCTCTCAATGGAACTGACTAGGATAGCTGCCAATGACATTCATTGTTCTCCTTGGGGTAGAAAAAGATTAAGTTCACTTCTTTGAGACCACTTCCATCTCTCTTTCATCTGGGACAGCACAACTGAAAATTGACTTAGGAAAGCAGTTAAATAGTATTTATCTAGTATTTAAAAAAAAAAAAAGTTTAGAATCCAGTTTCTATTAAGAGATGTTATAAGAAAGGTACTCGCATTTCTGGTAAAACATCTGGCAAAGAACCATGATCCATTATGCCTTTTAAAATGTACATTGTATAAAAAGCCCTGTGATAATTCCTCATAGAACAGAGTTAAGAGAATATTTGCTGCCCTCAAAAATATGATCTGCTTCCTTGCATTAGATCAGAAGGCTTAGGGAATCCCCTGGGTTTCTCTTTTTCCATTGCTGCCAATAATCTCAAGATTACTTCCTTTACTCAAATACAATAGCCTCCCCCTTATCTGCAGTTTTCTGGCATTCCCTAATCACCATCTCCATAGTGAATCATACTTGAATGGTTTTGTTACTTTATCTTGTCCTTGGTTCTAGCTCTTTTTAAATATTTTCAAGATACATAAAACATAAAACAAATAAAACTTTAAAAAACTGAAACAGATAAAGCTATATAACAATGATTGAGGGTCATGGTGGATAAAGGGGCATTATGTGGTGCTGGACATTTCCACGTAGATTTGGATGGCCACCGAGCAGGGATGCTCTATAGACAGCAGTTGTAATTATTTCAGTGTTGGGGCAAAAGACAATGAAAGTAAATTCTAGGAATAAATAAGGTGGGCTTGTTTCTTCCTGCTGTATTCCTTTGTGTTTTCACCTGGGACGTCCACATCCTGTTCCAGTAAGGTTAGCTATAGTTAAAAAAAAAAAAAAATTCTGCGGGGTCTTTCAGATGGGCCATCCAAAGCCTTGGCTGATTTTTTTTTAACCAGAATATTATAGTGTATTCTATTATAAGTAGAAAAAGACATAAACTGCAGTGTGCATATGATACTAGTTATTCACTGAGCCTCTGAAGCCCATCAGTAGATCCCCTGGGTTAATAACATTGATTCCAGACTATCGTTGATATGTCAGTGGAAAAGCAGAAAGGAAGAGTAACAAAGATTTAGCAACTCTTGGCCAACTGTTTAAACATGGGCCAACATCAGAAATTGGTTCCATCTTTCATTCTTTGATATGAGAGTAAATGGCTTCTCAAAGCACTTTACTCATAAGAGTGATGGGATATAGGGACATAGATGCTAATGAGTGAGTTATTTACAAATGAATAATTCAGAAGAACTGAGAGCTCCTATGCTCACATCCCATGGGTGGAAGTTCCAGCCCCTTTGCTTATGAACAGCAGGGCTCCTGCTGAGGTCACAGAAGTCATTTCCAATGAGCTCCCTCCTTCAAGTACGTATAGAGATGAAAAAAAATCCCCAAGGGGCAGCACCATGGGGTGCTCGAGAAAGGGTAGGATTGATGTCTTCAAGAGCCAGGCAGGGAGGCTCTATTAGTGAGATAATAGAAAGTGAGGAGGAGGTGGTCCTCGGAGAGCCACCCTCCCAAATGCTCACTGTTCAAGTTCATAAAAAACAGTGCTCGACTGCCCAAAGGAATGTCTGTGGCTAGTTTTTGCTGTCTCCAGAGTCAGGGTTGAACCCCAGGTCTGCCTTTTATTAGTGGATGACCCTGGGAATGTGCTTTCACCACCTTGAGTTCGGTTTCCTTCTCTATGAACTGGGGACTATATCATGTATTTTTGAACTCTTGTCGTGAAAATTTGCGATAATGTATATAAGTGCTTTAGCACTGGGCTTGGTACATATTACAAAATAAGGTTAATGAGAACCTGTCTGTGCCCCCATCTCCCTGAAAATCTATGAATAAATAGACATAGGGAAGCAGTGGTTAGGAAAGACCTCTGAAACACTTTGAATAACTACAATATCCATTTAAGCTGTCATCTTAGCACTCAAGAGTTACCTACCCGGGGATATTCAACCTGTTAAGGATGGTGTTAGACACAGAAGGGTTCTACCTGAGGGAAAATAAAAGCACTCTCCCATAGTGTCTGGGTCCCAAAAGGGGTTAATATGTCAGCCCCATAAGCAGCTGATATATTGGCAGAGATTAATTGACTGGAAGAGGCAAGAACTAAGTGAGATGGAGGGAAAGAAAGAGAGAGACGGGCAGCAAGCATTTATCACCACTTAGCACCATTGCTAAAGATACTGCCCTAGGTGTTTGCAATTCAAAGGCAGTAATTGCTTGTACTCCCCTTTCTCCAGGGCAGGGTGAGGCAAGTGAGGCAGGAGATTGCAAGTATAGGGTGGAATCCTGTCTTTATTTGAATTTTTGATATTTTGTTCATGATGGATTTTTTGCATTAATGTTTAACTTTTAAAATATTTATTAAAATATTATTTATCTTAGATACTGAGTTCTGGGAACCCCTTAAATTTTACATCCTCCTCCTAGCCCTGCCCTCTAAGTTTTAAATCATTGAAATAAAGGAGGACCTCATTCAGTGATTGGCCAGAAGGACTTATAAGACTCAGTAGCAGGTTATACTTATAGCTAAGATTTATAACAACAGAAAATACAGAGCAAAAACATCAGGAAAAAGATAAGCATTGATAGCGTCCAGAAAGGTCCAGCACAAGCTTCTGATGTTCTTCCTTGGCTGGGGACACATAGGAGTGCTCTGTCTCTCTCTTTAGTAGTGAACTTCAAGGACTTAGGAATGTTTCTGCCTAGGTATGCTCTTTTGACACTCGGTCTGAGGCCTTCATGTGGGGACTGGTCACGTAGACACATCTTGCTAGGCAACCATTTATACACAACCAGCTAGGACAATGGAGGCTAGGACCCAACAATAAAACCAGGTGCACATCATCAATATTGATGTTTATACCAAGCAAGCCAGTGTGGCTTGGTTCATCACTCCAGGTATAAGTAACAAAATCATCAATTATTAATACAAAGAACACTTTGGTGGGGGAGGGGACACAGTCTCTGGGGGACTTATGAAGGATCAATCATGGTTCCCTTGGAGACAAGCAAGAAATAAGGAACCAGACCTGCTGTGTTAATTCTTCTCACACAGAGTCATGTGGAAAATCAAAATACCACCTTTATTGTAAGTTGCAGTGACACTAAATTGTGCTAATTACAGAACACAGCTTAGAATCATGTCAACAGACTTTCTACTCTCCCCTTGAAGCCTAGACTTTGAGATGGCCCATCTAAGAGAAAAGCTTGGGCTACAGAGGAGACACTTACCCAGGTGGAGGAGATAGTGCTGCTTTTCACAACCGTCATGCTCCAGAATAGAGGACACAGGGTGATGATAGCCTTCCAGACCTACCCGAGGCCGGCTTCAGATGTGCTTTCCAAAACAAGAAAGACAGCAGGAGGAGAGCAGACCTGTCCCTTGGGCAATACACCCCCAAAAAGGGAGAGGATAATCATGAACTCATTCCTTTGTCTAGACTCACCTGAGATACTCACCTCAAGCTGGGGAGAAGTCAGTGAAGGGGTTTCCCAGTTATTGGACAGTTGAGCAGATCTTCCAATGGGAACATGAGAACAGGAGTAGAGGTCATTGAAGAGAATGGCTCCAAAACCATTATTATCCCCACAAACAAATTTTCATTCCATACTTCTAGTAATGGGCAGAATGACATCTCTTCCGGCCAAAGTCCAAAATCACTTTCCCTGATTCTCAATGTGGCTTACGATAAATTTCCACGACATTAGACTCATGCCACTTTCCCCCTTCAACAGAAAACCACATTGGACTGAGTGAGGAGGTCGCAGGCACCTTCACATGTATGCCCAACACCTTCAATTGATGGCAGGAGACTAAGGCTTGGCAAACTGTGGCCCCAGGGTCAAATCTGACGCTCCACCAGTTTTTGTAAATAAAGTTTAACTGGAACACAGTCATGTCCATTTTTTTAAACATTGTCTTTGGCTACTGTCACACTATATAGCAGATCAGAGTAGTTTCAACACACAGCATATGGCCTGCAAAGCCTAAAACAGGTATCGGGCCCTTTCCAAAAAAAAGTTTGTCAACCTCTAACATAGGAGAAAAGCAATATTTACGCCACTCGTGCTTAAGAAACAGGTATGTAGCCAGAGTTTCTAAGCCAGCTATAAGAAAATGAAACCAAATTACTGTTTTCCTGAAATCTCACTATTGGAACAAATTGAGAAGAAGGCCGGTGTAGCTTTAAAAAAAATATAGATAATAGATTGCTTTCATATGCTTCTTGAATCCAAATGCATATAAATTCAAGCTGTTCGAAACAGACTGTTTCTAAGAGGCCCTGCCTTCTTGGTTTGATTTTGCTAAACTCCAAAAACCACAATTGAGCTGCTTGCATTTGCAAAGCCTGCCCTACAACAGCCTTGTGAAAGTCCAGGGGGAAGTGTGCAAACACCTGCAGTGTGATGCGGTTGGTTCTGGGCGAGGCATGGGTCTGGTTGAATCTAAGAAAGAAGCCAAGATGGGATCAAAAAGTAATTAACACTGTCCGGCTCTCAGCAGGTAGAGATACTTTTCACCGTTCTCTTGCTAGACATATTCCTCCCATCTCATTAATAAGATTTAATGCCTTAGCAAGCCCTTTGTAAGGAAGAAAAGGAACATCACACTAGTACAGCTTATAAAATTATATTGTATGTAGGAACATTGTTACAGCCTTCTCCCAAAAAAGTGTCTTGTGTCAGTTGGTTGGTTGGTTGGGCTCTTTCGTTTGTGTTGTTATTGTTGCTGTGAAGATCCGGTGGTTGTTTTTAACTCCCTAAAGAAGTCTGGAAAATTGGCAAGCTCTCAGTCAGCTGGTCCAAACCTAACTTCAGTATTTACTCAACCACATTGCCTATCAAATGTCCCAAGCATTTTATTATAATTATTCTATGAATGCATCATTAGACTCCCTAATTGGTACTCTCAGAAGTCCGTTTGTTAGGAAGGGACCCTTGTCTCTGGACCTTTTGCATTTTCTCAGTAATAGTAATGTCTCAGTAATAGTAATATGCTTTTTGTAGGTGATTAAATGTCTTTGGGGGGGAAAAATGCCTCTGGTTGGACCTGGGTGATGGGTCAATGGGGGTAGGGAGTCACTTTATTATTCTCTTTGTGTGTGTGTTTGAAAATGTTCATAATGTGGGGCACCTGGCTGGCTCAGTTGGCGGGGTATTTGACTCTTGATCTCAGGGTTGTGAGTTAGAGCCCCATATTGGGCTTGGAGATTACTTAAAAATAAAATCTTTAAAAAGAAGTTCATAATGAAATATTTTTTTAAGTGACTACAGGACATAGGTGGTTCTATAACGCATGGGAAGTCTCCCCCCAACCCCATATCCCACTGGGCTCCACAAACTGGAGCTCATCATTTTCATTAGCAGTCATTCCAAAGGTAACAACAGTCCTTACAATCTGAAGGCATTGAGGAGAGAGAAGCAAACATTGCTTCTTAATCCCTCACAGTGGAGCATGCCTTTGAGAGCCAAATATTCACATTAAAATGAGAAAACATTCTGAGTAGAAATTGTATGCTAGTTTCCTTGCATGTATCTCTCTTCAAAAGAAAGCTACTTATTACATAAGCTCTTATCACTAAGCTTCTCCTCGCTCATTAACTACATATATGAAGTTCCTGTATACAAAACCCCATGCTAGACAGGGAGACACATAACTTTTGCTTTTGGCAAACTGGACAAAGAATAAAATAGGTAACACCTGGTCTCTGAAATGTCACACCACCCAGAGTCTTGGACTGTATTTCAGTGACCAGAAATCAGCTTAGCTCAGCTCACTTCAGGCCTAAAACCATTAACAGAGCACCCACTATGTATAAGGTTCCGAGCTAGATACTAAAAGTATGGAGGGCAACACTGAGGCAGAGTCCCCATCTCTGGTCAATTGCAGGAGACAGCATAACAAAATCAACTCTTGAGTAGCTAAATGCCCTGGTTCTATGAGATCACAGAGACTTCCTGAGTTAAATCTTGAAGGATGGTTAAGACTAATAGGTGAGAAAGAAGGGAAGAAGTGGGAGTTACAAAATAACGTGTGTATGTATCAGGAGTTTTTTGGTAACAATACTTAACTACAAAATTATCACTAGAATATCAACTCCAGAGGGGATTTTTGTCTGGCATATTTATACTGTCTGGCTCAGAGTGGACTCTTAGTAAGTGTTTGTTAAATTAGTAAGTGAATCCAATCGTAATGTATTGCTAGAGGTCAGAGTTTCAGGTAGAGGATGACAGTGAGGTAGACAAGACAAAATCAAGGAATCCCTGTAAGGACCTTGGATTTTATGGTGGTGAAGAAGCATTGAAGAAGTTTACAAAGACTAGATTTGTATTTTTGATCTTCACAGGGGAGGGGACCTAAGGGACATAAGACTGGAGACAGACAAATCATACACTGTTGCTAAAGTCAGTTCAAGGGAAAGTTCATGAGATAAAAATCCATGGAATTCGGTGACAAATTTAATGTCCCCTAAGGCTACCAGAATGGCTAACATAAAAAAAGAATGGGCAATACCAAGTGTTGTCAAGCATATGGAACACCCAGAACACTGATCCTCTGCCGGGGTAATACGAATTGATAAAATCACTTTGGAAAACTGTTGGCCGAATCTGGTCATTCAGTGGCCGACCCCTGCCTGTGTTCGTGCCAGGGGCTCTTGTCGCGTACTTGCCCTGGGCTCAGAGGATTATGAAACTCCCTTCATGCTCCTAGACACAGCCAGCTGCCACCTGACTCTTAGAAATGAAACACTTTGTAGATTCTTTCTGACACCTTCCTCCCCGGCAGCCAATGCCACGAGAACTATTTATAGAGGAAATGGGTACAAAACCAGGCAACTCAGATAAATCGTGAAATTCTGCACCCACACTTAGGTAACCCTATTCTCAAGACTCAAAAGAGCAATTTGCTGTAATGGAAGTGGATTCATAAACAAGCCGGTAAGTGAAATGGGATCAAGATGGAGTCCCAAGTCTGGGGTTATACTTTCAAGAAATAGAATGAACCATGATGTTTAACAGGCAGCACCCAGATAGAATGCTGCTGCCTGGGGAGAGCAGAATCATTAGAAGCAGGGCTGGTTTCTTCTCTGCTAGATACTGAGTATTGAAGTTGTTCTAGAACTTTCCAATCCCTGTCCCAAAGTCCTAACACCATTTCTGGCAGCTGAAACCTCTCTCACTGGAAACTCAGATCTTCAGCTAATCCTGTCCTCAGTTTACCCACATTCAGCTTTTTCTACAAGCATATCGTACAATTGGTACTAACGTGATAATGCACAGTAAGAGTCTGAAACTTCCATATTTCATCAAATCTAAGATGCCCATTGATAGATGCACCATTATATTATATACGCTGAAAAGTGTTCCGAATAAAATATACCATCCACTATGAGATATATCCTGAGTCAGAGATGTGACAATTTGAAAAGATTGTATGCTGCTTAGAATCATTTGTTTATAATGCTATTACCTGTGCTAAGGTCAGGGCATGGGAAATTTCGTCTCATTTGATTTCAGGAAATCATGTGTGTGAATTAATGAGTCCTTAAAACCAATGTATAAAGGCTCTGAAAGGTTTCAGTAATTGAGTTTTCTCATTTCTAACACACTGTATGTTTTAGAGCTCAGTTTCGAAGACTATTATGGAGAATTATATAAATCTGGCAGAACGTTAGCATAAACAATTTTGAAAATGTCCCAACTAACTGAAACATCATGAACTTAATGTGTTAAATGTGTATTCATATTTTAAGTATCTTTCGGACAATGGGAATGAATAGAGGATAACTTAACAGGAACAAAACTCTTCAAAGCTATAGTATCTTTGCAAATATTTAAACCAATACATATTTCTCCTTGTGTATTTGTGAACAGATTTTTGAATTTTGTGGAGCTGATGCTCAAAGATTGGAAGCGAAGATTCAAGAACTAATGTAAGCCAATCTCCAAGATAAAATACATTTGCAACATTTTAAAAGGCCGCAGCTAATGTGTTTGTGTTTTTATTTGCAGCGAATAGTGTTCATGTTCCACTCATTGGTCTTTCTCCTAATGCTCGATAGGTTGAATTCCACCTTTTTGCAGTCTCACTGCAAAATTGCTTAAAGCTCTTGTGGTATCAGAGAATGTATCACTCCCATTCTCTCACTTAGCCTTTCTTCTTTCCGTGCACATTTCTTAGGCAATGTTTCTATGACCTTCACAACAGGCCCTGCATAGCTAAGTAATACCATGCCATTAAGAAGGCTTTCCAGAGATTGCCTAAGGTGGAATTCCTCACAGTGGTCGAGAAACAAACAAATGCCCTATTTCCCTAGTGTACTGCAAATACACAGAAGTCGGTGCTAACTGAGCCATCGTTTGTGGTACAAAATTCTCTGACGCATCAGTTTGTATTAGAATGGGGTCATTTTTCTCTCCCCCGGTGCCTTTCTAAAATTCTTTAATAAATTTAAAAAAAAAAATCCACATGCACTTTAAAAAGCTGGAAAGTCCTTTGACTACCTATAATGTTTTTGTTGTTGTTGTTGACTGAGACAGCTCAGACATCTAGGGCCCAGAGGAGACAGCTGCTCACGCCAACCGTTCCCCCATGGGGCTGCCATCAGAGACACACTGGGGTCTGAAGTCAGAGAGTGGAGCCAGCTTTCCCTAGCTACAAATGACGAAGATTTCGATAGAATCTTTGGAACATAGAGTAGCAGAAGCCAACAGATGCTAGCTTAAGAGAAAAGGGGTAACCTTTAATCATTCAGTAAATACTTACTGAGCACCTACTCTGTGCCAAGCACTGTTAGAGGCACGCAGAATAACACTTGGTTCACAGAATCCAAAGACAGAGAGATAGCCAAGCCTTCACAGGCGGTCAGAAACAGGAAGAGGAGGGAGTGGGGAACCCAGGGTCTTTCTGTGTATTTCTGTCTTCCACCTCTCTCTCTTCATCTGAATCATCCCCCCATTGCCGCAGCTCATTCTTATTTATTGCCTGGTCCCCATTCTGGAATGTAACCTCCCAGTGAAATGGTGACTGGAAAAATGTTATGAAAATTGTAGGTCTCAAAATCAAAGAGACTGAGACACGATGAGTACAAGAGCATTTTGGCTCCAAAAAAGTTTTTGTCCCTTTTTCATAACAATCTTAAGTATGATTAGTGATACTGTGCTTCTTTCTAGCCCCAACCCCCATCACCAGGGTTGGGGGCTGCGGGGGACAGATGGAACTTTCATGGGGTGAGGAAGCTGCGTACTGTGTCCATAGGGTCCAAATGCTTATCTGCCTGGAACCCAAATCAAGCCTGCCCTCACCACAGGAGCAAAGGTGGAAGGTTCTAGGGCCCCTAATCTTTAAATCTTTGGGTCCAGATGTGCTAAGCACATAAGGCAGAACAGAAGCAGAGGTGTTCCTCCCTGCACCAAAACAAGAACTCGGGGCCTGACCCTGTCATTCCAACCCCATTCCCAGACATGCCATTCTGCCAAGCCCAGAGGGTCTCTGAGTGGGGCTGAGACAGGAGCTAGCCAGCTCTGGAGGGCCAGGCTGCTGGAAGGACAAAGGAGATGGCAAAGAAGCTGTTGGCCAGGCTGAGGCCCCTGGGACCAGACCAGCACTGACACTAGTATGAGTGAGTGAACATGCCTATCCCCTTGACTAAGGCCTTCACCCGTCCCCAGGGCAGAGGCTGCTGCAGGGAGGATGGCGGGGAAATCATCACGTGGCTGGCGACAACGGAAGGATCAGGTTCTCTGCACAAATGGGCGATATGTGCAAGTTGGACAAATGAAAGTCAAGGACCACCCTGACACCAAAGCCAAGTCACTGGCCTCTCGAAAGCACAGCCTGGAAAGTGTCTGCAGAGAGGAGGACAGGGTGGGGAAGGAGTTCCATGCCCAGATGTGGATGGCATCATCCCGGCAGCCCCGGGCGTTTCACATCATGTAGCGTCTCTGTACGTGTTGGAGCAGATGTTTCACTTCCCTCGTTGTTACTTCAGGCCCACCGTCCGTTTTAACAGTAAGACACCCGAGTTCACGAGACTTCCCTGGACACCAGTCTTCTCCCTCCCACTTTCAGCATTTCAGCAGCCAAGCTCCCAGGGCGACTTCTCTTGCCTCGGAATAGGAGAGTCCAAGCTCTTACAATGTCCTTTCTATTTTGATAGGAAAAGAGAATGAGAAGTCCCTTAATTTTTGCCTTGTGGTTTGATGCTGAGTCGCTCATTTTTACCAGCGCAGCATTTGCTTATCAAGCACTCACAGTATTTTCTGAGGTCTGATCCAATCATAGTTTGTAAAACGCAATTTATGGGTCAGCATTCTCTTAAAACAAGGAATAGCAGAGCGTACTTACTGTTGCGATGATAACTATCATTTCATGAAACTCATTCAGTTATATGTATGTTTATACTAGGGTCACGATGTAAAATATGTTTCTCGAAGTAGGTTCTGGTGAGTCACAACTGAAAGCCGTTGCCTGGGGGTTTCCTCTGGGTTGGGGATGACCTGGTACTGGGGTTTGCAAAGTGAGGTTCCGGGACCAGGAGCCTCCCCTGGGAGTCTGTTAAAAGTGCATGTTGTCACACATACACAGAAGCCACAGCCTGAGTTAGAAGCTGGGTGGAGGATCACTGGAGGAATCAGATTATTCTGGTTAAAGTCCATCAAAGGACTGATTTCGATCATCAGTGAGGCGTTAGAACCAAAGAGGACAGGGCGAAAATAAGTTGCAACTCTTGATAAACAGGCTCAAGATGTCCACACACTATTCCATTTCATTCTCACGGTATTACTGTTCTCCGTTTCCAGATGGGAAGTTCAGGGAGATGACATTCTTTGCCCAGAATCACACAGCTAATAACGGGGTGAGCCCAGATGGGACCCCGGGGGTGCTAGACAACATTAAAAGGAAGATGAACTAAGAAAAGGTTCTCTCAAAGCAAATAAAATCACTGCCTTGGTCAGTCCTTTGTTTGATATCATGCAGGCCCCTGCACCCTGATCCAGAAAACGGGTTTCAGAGAAATCTCCATAAATAAAGAGAGTCCTCTCTCTCAGAATGTTCCTGAAAATCACCAGTAAGCTGTAGATGTGTCACAGGTACTCACCATTTTAAAAATCTTGAGCCTTTTTTTGTGTGTGTGTGGGGGGGAGCTTTTAAGGGCAAATAATTGGGATTTTCATGTTGGTTTCCTCTTAAAAGGAAGCATTCATTTGACTATTCCTCATAGGGCTTTTAAGAAAAGGAACATGGGACCAGATGGGAATGAGAAGTCAGAGAAGAGGAACCAGGGAAAGAGTTTTAGCAATATCCTGGATTCCTGTAGAGCTACTGCCCTCCCAGGCAATCCTCCTCCATTCTCCCAAGAAGATGGAGCTTTTCCTGAGAAAATTCCTTAATGCTGGAAAGTGGAGCTTGCCACCAGGTAAGAAGGCAACCTCAGCCTTAGCCCTGAATTTTCCAAGCTTTGGTCATTCACATGCCACTTTTATTACCTACTGTATCTATTGACTTCTTGTATAGGAATAAACGTATTTTGCAATGAAAACCTTTTATCATCAGAACTTAAGTGGAAGATGAATATTGTTCTCAGAAGTGGAAGAAAACCTTCATAAACAAATATCCTGAAAACAACTGAATTTTGTGGCTTGTCAAAGATTCAAAGCCTGAATGCTCTCTTCTCCCCCTCCCTTTCTCTCCCTTTCCTGCTTCTCTCCCCTACTCTCTCGTCCAACACAAAGAACAACTACTAGAAAGGTGTTAAAGATGGAACAGGCACCGGGCATCTGGTTGGCTCGGTCGGTAGAGCAAGTGTCTCTGTGTCATGAGTTTGAGCCCCGTGTTGGGCTTTTTTTCCTTTAAAGATTTTATTTATCTATGAGAGAGATCACAAGTAGGCAGAGAGGCAGTACAGAGAGAGAGGGAAGCAGGCTCCCCACTGAGCAGAGAGCCCGATGCGGGGCTCAATCCCAGGACCCTGAGATCATGACCTGAGCCGAAAGGCAGAGGCTTTAACCCACTGAGCCACCCAGGCGCCCCCCAAAAAAGCTTTTTTAAAAAGCTTTAAAAAAAAAATAACGCCAAATAAATAATCTTGAGTAATAAGTGATTGAAATACAGTAAGAAAGGAACCAAGAGGAGATATATGGGAACTCTGTACTTTCGGTTCGGTGTCTTTTAACCCCAAAACTGTTCTAAAAAATAAAGTCTGTTAATTTTTTAAGTGTACACATAAAAATAAAATTAAGAGCTTTAAACTGAAAAAAAAAAAACAGGCAGATTAACATTTGCCCCACATGAGTCAAGATTATTTAATGCTGCATTCCCCACACTATGCCAAATCATCAGAAATTATTACCTAAAATTGCCTCTCACAGTAACATTGGTCCATGGCCCGCATTTTGTAATAAAACACTTCTTAGTCAAAGTCTGATTGTATGAAAGAATAAGAAAAAGTATTGGGCTGGGTGCTTTTCTACTGATGGCAGAATGAGGTCTGAATCCTTCACCTTTCTGCCAAAGCCCTTCATGATCTGCCCCTCACGTTCATCTCTGCCCTTCTCCCATTCTCCCTACCACACACTCCAGGCATTAGGTCGAACTCCGTGCTCCGCCTGCCTCTCGAATTTCCTTCCCCTTATCTTTGCCTGTCCAATCTTATTCAAGATCACCCTGCAAAGGCACCATTCCTCTGGCCCACACAGTCATACGAAGCCTCCCTTGGCTATCCTCCTGTGCCTATAGAGCTGCGTGTGCACAACCATTAGAACCGCCTTCTTTTTGTTGGGCGTGGTGGATTTTTATGTCTGCCTCAGGTTACCAGCTAGAATACATGGCACCTAGTTAAATTGTATTACCCAGATAAGCAGGACGATTTTTTAGTAATTAGGTTCCATGCAATATTTAACAGGGTATCCTGTATTTTTTATTTGCTGAATCTGGCAACTCCATGTCTGTCTCCAGTGAGACTGCACTCCCTAAGGACAAAGGCTGTAGTTTTCCATCCTTGTGTGTGCAGTACTGAGGTCATCAGTAGGCACTTAATAGAGGCTTGCTAACTACTGGAAGGAGGACTGCTACCCAGACACGCACAGGAAATCCTAAGAATTCAGCTAAGATCAGGAATACATTTCTATTTCTACCTAGAAATTCAGGTTTGGAAGGAGGAAAGACAATGTGCTCACACTTAATTCATAATCTATAAACTGGACCTGCGAGAAGGAGCAAAAGGTGTCTGCATTATCCTCTATCTTGTCTTTAACACATTATAATAAGTCACACACTGCCTGGCTTCTATCTACAAGTCTCTAATCAGCTCCCACACAAATCACATTAGGAGAGTGAGAAGTTAGTGTACTGAATCCAAAACCAGACAAAACAAAGAGTAGCAGCAGCCAAGAACAAACATACTCTATGTTGGGGCCAGTTCTGTCTCTGTTAATCAGGTTGGCAATTAATCACCGTGCTTCGCTCCAAAGCTTTCCCGTGAGGGCAGTGTGCAGTGATGGAAGACAGACTTGGGTTTACAGTTATGACGAAGACCCCTGCCAAGCTGCAAGCCTCTCTGGGGCTCAGTTTTCTCATCAGTAAATCGGATTCTAGTAGAACTTCCCAAAGGTCAATGTGAGTATTAAGTGGAATAATGTACATGACGTGTTTTGTATGGTAACTACCAATAGCAGGTATTCAAGGATGTCAA
>CM052813.1:60591391-60915376 GCA_028533885.1 Nasua narica | reverse complement strand
AAATAAAATCTTAGAAAAGAAAAGGGGCCCCTCTTTTTATATTTGAATAACACTGTATGTATCTTCTTTCTGTTACCACATGTTGCACTTCCCATTTATTCCTGTTATGTGATTAAGACCTATTCCCTTATTAAGCTCCAAGTCCTTGCTCACTGCTGAACCTGTTCCCAATATATGAGGCATCTAATGACATAGTTGGGTGGCTAATTGAGTAAGTCAGGTCACCATAGCCTTCCTTGATCAGCTGCATGAGTACCAAGGACTAGTATAGTACAATAGTTACCTGAGTGTTTAGACCTTGAGTCAACTGCACAGTTCAGGATAAAATCCTGGCTCTGCCACTTACTACCTGCGGGGTGTGCAGCAACTTAATTCACATGACTGTGTCTCAGCTTTCTCATCTATAAAGTGAGCTTAATAATTTTGTATTTTATTGACTCCAAGTTGCCCTTGAATATAAGACACCTTGTACACTATTGAAGAAAAACCTACCAATTAAGCTAGAACTCGGTGTTTTCTTGTTTGCTTTTCCAAGCAAAACCAGCCCTTGTTCCATCAGTAGGATGAGCTAAGCAGCATTTCCCGAAGCAGCTCCCCTATGCCTGCCTCACCTGCCGCCTGCCCTATCTGGGAGACTTTCCTTCCTGTCCCTGGCACCCATTCTGCAAGATGATCTTAGCAGCAGTTGTCAACAGAAGGTTTCCAGCAAGACCCAAGAAGCTGTTATAAATAACAAATAACTCAGCACATGCAGTGGCAATGTTCATAATTCTACTGAAATGCTGAAAACAGAAACAGCCATGCCCGAGTGTGATATTGTAAGCAATGTCCCCATCACTACCATACCTTGCAGACTGTGCCTAGGAGAGGCCTTGGCTTCTAAGACATCAATTCCAGAGAAGTTTAAGATGTGAAAACAGGTACATCGGCAAATTGTTGGTTGATTGATTGATTGATTGATTGCATTTGTGTTGCTTTTATTTTATGAAAAAGCTCATTTCAAATCTACATGAAACTCAGCGGAACACAAAGTCTTAGTGAAGGAGGTCTTGTGGTCTCATTTACAAAAACACGGCTTCTGTCCTTTGGCCTTCAATTTCCAGGAAGGGGCCTCAAACAGCTTCGCATTTGCATGGTTTGGTGCCAGAACCCAGGAACAGCAGCTGGCGTCCATTGTTGGATGTCCTTCAGCCTCGAGTATCGGGTCTCTTCTGCAGCTCATTCCCTCGTAAAGAAATCACTTCCACAAATGCTCCATCCCCTGGTTTTGGCATCCCCTTGTCTCGATGAGTAGTTCCTGTCACCAGGTGTGGTCAGTACAGTGTGACAGACCTGGATGCATCCATTCTACAAAGTCACCTTCACAGCCAATGTCTTCCTCGAGTCCCTGAAGGGCCCCTGCACATTCCGGGCTTCCGTCGGCGGCGGCTGCAACACCTGCAGGGAGTTCTAGGCATCGGCCTCCTCACTGGTGGCTGGAACGGCTTCGCCAGATGCATTCATCACGAAGAGTTAGTTCTTCACAGCCGCGGGGCCACCCCACGCCACCAGCTGACCGTCCTCTCCTGATGTGTGTGTCACGGTGTCCCAGCCTCTTGCTGTACCCATAGGATCCAGGTGAGTTGTTTTTTTTCCAAGGTTGACCCATTTTCCTTCTGAAATGAACTCCCCTGAGATAAACAGCGGTTGGGTATTTCGAGACCAAGCCTTCAGTTCTTGGTGTTTCATTTTCCCACTAGTTAGTCTTTATGATCTTTGGGCAAGAAGTTCATGCCCAGGGTGTGTGTGTGGGGGGGGACGGGAAAGGACTACGCCTTTGGGAACGGGGACAAGAGGAGAAAGGACAAGCCCGGGGCAGCAGTCTGGGGAGATTCAGTGCTATTGCTTTTAGATCTCAGGCCGTTTGAGAAGTGTGTTAGAATACATGAAGCGGATGGAATATTCGTGTGAAATCCTGGGCAGGCGATAACGAATCGTGATATTATGGCCTCTGCCAAGCAGTCTGTAGCCACAGTGTCCTTCCCTTAGGCACCTTGGGAAGCGCCGGGCCAGCTAAACTTGCACGGACTCACACTCTCAGCACAGCCCTCAGCACAGGTGAACCCAGCCTTTCATTCACTGTCGCAGTGGAAGCAATCAAGAGACGGGAGAAATTCAGGATTTTTCAATTTTGTGGCTGTGGGATTACAGCTCCCCGCAAGAACTATAAGTAAGGGCCATAAGGGCCAGGATTTTCGTCTGCTCGTTCCCTGCCATAATCCCAGTACCCAGACAGAGCTCGGCACTTAGCAGGTACTTAGTAGGTTTGGTTGCATGAATGGACGGATAACTCCGTAGATGCTGACCAGAGTTAACTATGGTGACATGAGAGAACTCACGCGTGCAGGATATGACTCATAGCTGAGTCAAATGTTAAAAAACGGTTGAGTCCTCTGCGCTCCCCTCTTCTATGGCAGCCTTTAAAATATCCCGGTTTTATGGGGCAATTTTAATGGAAATCAACCTAATAAGTTAAAGTTATATAATTAATTCTATTCAGCCTCCATTGTAATTACTTACTGATGCAAGGCTGCTCGTGGAACACCTGGCAGCAGTGAAAGAAAAACAGCAGCAGGTGTTTGGACTTAGTTCGTGCTTGCTAACTAATTAGATGGGGATTTTTTCCCCTGGACATCCTAAGCAGTTTTTGTGTGGTTCAAAAGCTGAAAGTTGGAACCCAGAGGCCTCAGCCGGCTGTTTATCTTTCTTGCTTCTGGACTAGAAGACATTCTATCATCAAGGCACTTTCACACGGGACTAATCTTATGCATTAGAAGTCCTGTTTTATGGTTCGTCTCAGCCTTCCGATGATGCCAGATCATCGTGAATCTGAGTACGGCCCGGAGTCAAGCCGTCTTGGGTCAGGTAGCAGCTCTGTCATTTACTAGCGGTGTGACCTTGAGCATGTTCGTTAACCTTTCTGTGCCCCAGTTTCAAAATCTGGAAAATGGGGATAGCGATAGTATTTACATCACTAGATTATCACGAGGATTAAGCACATAACCAGTGCCTTGGACAGGATAAGTGCTATGTAAGTGCTTTTCAAAGAAATCCTTAACATTCACTGTCATTTCCAATACGTTAGCTCCCCATCAAATTTCTGTTGATAATTGATTGTATGATAATTCGGGCGTATGATAGGAGTTATTATAAAAAGGTTTATGTACGTGCCTCGTAAAAATTAAGGAGGTAGCTCTTATATAAAAGGCGTGGTGTGTTCGAGGATCATTTTGGTGGAGCGAGTCAGCTAAGGCTTTTGGCAGCATGCTAGAGAAATTCACTCTGAATTCACTTTGAAATTCAATCAGGTTACCTGATACAAAGCCACTGGGGAGGCCTGCAGAATGAAGCCTCAGAAAGGACGGAACTCAGGCATTTCCAGGGATGTCAAGAGCATGGACCCACGAAGGGTCCCTGTAGGAATGATTCCAGTGAATCTCCTTCTTGCATCACTCCCTAGAGAGCTACCTTCTTTGAGACAGTTTGCTCTGAAGTCACATGCCCATCCTGGGGCCTCATGGCAGGAGCAGGTGTGGCCCCCGGATGGCTGATCCCAATGGGGTGACAAGAAATGGAGGAGAGAGAGTGTCCCCAGGAAAGTCCGGGCGTTAGCACCCAAAGAAGTGGGGAAAGGTTGCTAGGCAGGCCAAAGAGGCAGCTGTCCACCTCATGAAGAATGAAAGAGGGTGGGAAATGTTTTCCAAAATCCTGCTTATGTTTGTACTGCCTGTCCTTCCAGGAATTTAAATGTTTCCTTCTTCAGAGGGTACTCCCCGAGAGGCAGGCTCATCCTTGGGGCATTCATGCAAAAAGAGCAAGAATCTGGCACTAATCATGAACTGCTTCTCTCCCTGACTTAATGAAGCTGCTCTCTAGTTGTTTGTGTTGCATTAATTTAAATACTAATCTTTGCCTCACAATTTCATAATAGCAATAATTTCTAGTTCAATCAAAACACATTATGCTAAACTTTCAGAATTCAACAAATGACAAGCTTGCAAAACTGGTTCGCATATTCATGAATCCTTTTTCGGTTGGGTTGTTTTTGGCTATAAGTATGAGAACACCCAACTTGATGCTGCTCAAGCCAGACAAAAATGTATTGGTGCCTGGAACTGAATGTCCAGATGTAGGACAGGCATCCGGGGACTTAATCCAGCCGTTCCAGCTCAACGTCTCTGCGAGTACCACGATGCTTTCTGCCTTTGTTTTCTCTCTCTGTGCTCTATCTCAGGCTGGAAGCAAGATGGCGCAGGATTTGGGGGCCTCTTGAACACCCAAAACAATATCTGGAGGAAGATGAGATTGTTTTTTGATTAAGTCTCAGGAATAAGGTAACTTCCCCTAGAATCTTCTAGTGCTTTTCTCTCATCTCCTTGGTCCAGACCGGATCACATGGCCAATCCTGGCAACAGTCCCTGTGGCCAAGAGGACACCATATGCTAACTGGCTTAGATCTGGGTTCCTGAACCAGTCACTGGCATGATTATATTATCCTGGCCCCCAACTCACCAGCTGTTAGGCAATGAGAAAGAGGAGGAATTTATGTTCAAGGAAAATAGAGTAGGTATTGATCTTTTTTTCTCCCCCAGTATCTGAACCTCACTATTGCCCCACCCCATGTCTGAGGAATTTAAGATTTAGTGGAAGACAGAGGCCACTTTCCACAAACAGTGGAGACACCATCAGCTCTCTGACCTTCCCATAGTCAGAGCTGGGGCATGGAACAGAGGCTCTACCGATCACACATAGCCGCTGCAGTGAGATTCTTTTTGGAACCCATGATAGCAAGAGCCAGAAATGGCCTGAAAAAATCTGTTTGAGTGGTTATGGGAGCTGGTTCCAAGGACAGCAGTGGCATCAGCAAATAACATCCAGTAGAGGGTTCAGCAAATGAAAATACAATTATATTTGAATTTCAGATTAAAAAGCCATATAATTTTAGTACAATTTTTCAGTATATCTCAAATATTGCATGGGACATACTTATACTTTTAAAAACTCATGTGTTGTTTCCTTAAAATTTAAATTTAGGCAATCTGTTTTATCCAACTATAATCCAGTGGCATCAGAGTATTTATTGGCAATGACAACAGGGTCCTCAACTAGACTGGGTTTATGGCTGGTTTTGGGTTTGGTTCATGCTGCTACTCCCCCCCCTTGCTCCTGCTCAATTTCCAAGCCTCCTTCCGCATCATTACCAGAAATTCTGTGAGAATCAATCATACAGCATAAGCTTCAGTTGCTTGCAACCATGAACTGGTATCATACAAACCTCAACATCTATTACAAAAATGTGAAACTACCCTTTAACACTGATATCAGGATGAGAGAAAAAGAGGACAAGGAGTATTTTAAAGCAGAAGCAGCATGGTGCTGCCTTCCGAAGTCTGGGCCCTAGGGGACTAGGGTTTTTTTTTATATATAAGCTTCTGCTTTCTCAGTGGCTTAAGGAATTTCACAAAAATGCCTCCTGCTTCGATTGACCTAAGTATGAAATGGAAACAATCTTGGAATGTTAGATGACTTAAAAATTAAGAATTACAAAATTCTGGCATAGACAATGTCTTTCCCTTATTAGGACTCTTCCTTTGCTTTAGCCTACTGTAACTGATAAAATTAAATTCTTCTCATATAAATAATTACCTTATGATTAAGTTTAATAACATGAATACATTGAAAACCTGTAAGGTGAAAAATGTTATTATTACTTTTTGGCTCCTACATTCTATTGTATTCCTTTTAACTTCCTTACTTTTCCAGAATAATATATTTCCTTTTAAGGACTAGGGGCCGATGCTAATTTGCTACTTGTCCTTGGGTCATATAATGAAGAATTTAATTATGCTAATGGTTATAGACTGGAAACACTGCCCTTCTGTCTTCTTTAGATATGAAAGAAGCTTCTTGGTTCCAGATCATGAAATTTGTATCTTGCGCACATGCCGGGGATACTGGGTTTCTTGGGCTACTGGCTTATTAAGTGATGATAAAGGTTGTTGAACTTGGTGCTTAGATTCTGGACACAGCCTTTCTGGCCTTTTCCAGCTTATTTCCTCACAACTAGAGCTGCTGACATGGCTCTAGAAGCCAAATTTGAAGCAAAGATTGTCCTAACAATTGATAATTTTAGACATGCACAGACTACCCAGCGTCCATCCCTCTTTCTGCATAGAGAAGTATAGCTCCCACACGATAGGAAATCAAGAGGGACAATAAAATCACAGCCTGCCATCCTAAAGAAGCTGAGTGGTCCCTGAAGATTCCTTCTACAGGATCCTATTTCTCATTGTCCCTTTCCAACCAAAGTGGTGGCACATATGACTTTGGCCTTATCCCTTATGTGACCACGATGACTGGTCCTCTCAACCGCAACCAACAGGACGCAATAAAACCTGGACTGGGGCCCCTGAGGAAGGAAAAAACTTGCCCTTCTCCCCCGGATTTGAAGTGATAGGAATTTAGGTTTGCAGCAACCAAACTGCTATCATAGTAAAGAGGTTTGCCTGAAAATAGGGCAAAGCAGAGCTGGTAGAACTGAAGATTAAAGAGAAACTAGGTCCTGGTGATATCTCTTGATCTCGATGTGTCCCCAAACCAGAGAGCTGACACGAGAGATGACCTTTTTGCTCAGCCACCTAGCAGGTCATGTTTTGTTTCATTATGTGTTCGGTGGTCAAACACGTTTTCCACTAAGACCTCATGGCTTGCTTGTCTTTAGGTGGGAACGGTTAAAAGTTAAATGTGATTGTATCTGTTTGCAGTCAATGAATAATCTTGATAATAAGGTTCGCGAAATAATGTGTTCTTTCCTAGGACCCTGCCCCCAACTCAGGGTTAAATAGAATTGATTCACTGGTCTGTCTGGGCAGAGGTGGGACTGTGCTAGGCGACACGTTTCAGTTATCAGATTTCTAATAGTTTTCCAAATGTGTCCCTGAGAAAAGGACTAAATGTGAGCAACACTACAATAAATGTCCTGTAAATTAGAAAAGGGATAAATCAAAGAGGAGAGAGAGCTCAGTGTCTCTGCATCTGTTTTAAGAATTGTGTTAATGTGATAGTGATGCCATAAACCTGCCAGTTTAGTATGAGACAAAGCATTTGCTGGTTTCTGCAGTCATCAAGAAATACGACAGAAAGGGCCCTGAAGTAAGTGGAGATGAAACCTCTATACCTCAGTCTTTGTATTTCTGCAAGGAAATTTGGGCTCCCAAGGAGGTCTGATTATAGCTGCACAACTGTTTTCCAAACCAGTGTTTTTAGGAATGAGGCTGATGTTTCGATCTTCGTGGGTCTGACTCCTATGCCTTCTTTCATGAGTTTGGAGTTGATCCCAAAGTGGGAACCTTCTGGAGAGAGGAACTGAGGGAAGCGTGAGCCTGTGGCCATGGTCAGCATTTGTGTTTTATGCAGGGAATGATGAAAAGATCATTGAAGGGTTTCAAGTAGAGTGACGTGCTCAGATTTACACATTGTTGTGTGATAAGTATAGGGAGCAAGAATGGGGGAAGGGAGATGGGTTACAAGGGTATGGCTGTGGTCCGGGTAAGAGATAGAGTGGTCGGAACCAGGAGGGTAGCAGTGGAAGGAGAAGTGAAGGAACTCCAAGTGCTTTATTGGAGTAAAGATAGCCTTTATAAGCAAAATAAAGATCAGTTCACATCTGGTGTACATTGACTTACAATGATACATTTTTAAGTTTTATTGTCTCTTCAATTCCCCTTTATTTTTTATAAAGACTCTAATTTAGGGACTTACCCCTGCTTCCCTGGGAAGAGAGGCACGATAGAACATGCTTCACAAACATGTGCCAAGTTACAATGATAAACAAAAGGTAAAGGCCAGTATCACGTAACAATCTGACTGATAATGTGTTTACGTCTTGGTTTGTGACACTTTGGCCATACCCTCAAAATTGCCATAGCGGAATAATCCTGATTGTGCTTATTGGACCATTTAATTACTTCTTTGTAGTCAAGTGATGTCTAAATGGTTCTAGGATTTGACATCTGTTATACCATGTATTTTGATTGAACACTTCTGTTATGGGTTAGGGATCCAACCATGTAAAACTCCTTTTACCCATTTGTAAGAATAATTGTGCATAGTTGGATTGTTAATAGAGCTCCACTGAATGATCTGGCATACCATACCTAGGTAAGGAGCAGATAATAAAAATTATGTACTTCCTGGTTGTGTACTGTAACTTGTGGTTACAGATTAACAAGTTGTCCTCCCCACAAGAGTCAGGCTCACCCTTGGGTCTAGACCAGTGGTTAATGGCATTGGACAAAGATAGTCTACTGCCATTAATGCCCACATTTTGGAGAGATAAGGTTTCCAAAGTAAAATTACAGGAACTGGAACCACCCGACTTCTGTGGAAAGGGTTTTATTTCTTTTTCTTTTTTTCCTTTTTTTTTTAGAATTTGTAGAACATATTTACTTATTTATATAAGATGATTTTGTGAAGGCAGAATATATATATCTTTATCCCAATTTTGTTTTATACTTCAGTGGCTTTTAGTATATTCACAAAGTTGTATGATCATCCCTATTATCTAATTCCAGAACATATTCAAGACCTAAAAAAGAAACAAAACAAAACAAAAAAAACACCCTCCATACCCCTTGGTAGTTCCCATTCCCCAGATCCCCCAGCTCCTGGCAACCACTTACTTCCTAACTCTATGGATTTGCCTATTCAGACAAATGGAATCATTCAGTATGTAGCCTTCTCTGGCTGGCATCTTTCTCTGAGCACGTTTTCAAGGTTCATCTATATTGTGGCATATATCATAACTTTACTCCCTTTTGTGGCCAAATAATATCCCATTGTGTGGCTACACTACATATTGTTATCCATTCCTCAGTCGGTGGACACTTGGGTTGTTTCTACATTTCAGCTCTCAGAAATAATGCTGCTATGAACATTCATGTGCAAGTTTCTGTGGGCACGTGTATTATCAACTTTGTTGAGTATACACCTAGAAATGGAATTGCTAGATTATATGGTAACTCTATGTTTAATTTATGAGGAATTGCCAAACTGTTTTTCATAGCAACTGTGCCATTTTCTTTCCCACCAACTGTGTGTGAGCCTTCCAATCTCCCCACATCCTCACCAATACTTGTTCTTGTCTTTTATATAGCAGTCTAAGTGTGTAAAATGTATCTCATAGTGTTTTGACTTGTTTCCCTAATGATTAATGATATTGAACATATTTTCTTATGCTTATTGCCCATTTGTATATCTCCTTTAGAGAAATGTCTGTTCAAATGCTTTGCCAATTTTTTTAATGAGTTGTTTTTTCACTGTTGAGTTTCACTGTTGAGTTCACTGTAAGAGTTCTTTATATATTCCAAAATCAGATTCCTTCTCAACTATATGATTTACAAATATTTTTCTCCACTCTGTAGGTTATCTTCTCACTTTCTTGGGTGTCCTTTGAAGCACAAATTTTTTAATTTTGAAGAAATCCAATTTGCTTGTTCTTTTGGTATCATATCTACAAAATTATGGCCTAATCCAAGGTCACAGAAATTTCTATTATGATTCCTTCTAATAGTTTTATAGTGTTAGTTCTTACATTTAGATCTTTGAGTGAATATTTGTGAATGATGTAAGGTATGGAACCCCATTCTTTTTGCATGTGGATATTCAATTATCCCAGCACCATTTATTGAAGATACTATCCTTTCTCCTATGGATGGTCTTATACTCTTGCTGAAAATCAACTCAGCATAAATAAACCCATATTTATTTCTGGACTCTCAATTCTATGCTATTGACCTAAATGCCTATCCTTATGCAAGTACCGCTCTATTTTGAATACTGTAGCTTTGTATTAAGTTTTGAAATTGGGAAGTATAAATCCTCCGACTTTGTTCTTTTCAAGATTGTTTTGGCTATTTTGTGTCCCTTGGATTTCCAGTATAAACTTTAGGAAGAGCTTGTCCACCTCAGCAAAAAAAGACACCTGGGATTTTGACAGGGATTTTATTCAATCTACAGATCAATTAGGGAAGTATTAACACCTTAATAATATTGTCTTCCAGTCCATAAACATGGGCTGTCTTTCTATTTAACACTTTAATTCCTTTTAATGAGGTTTTTGCAATTTTCACTGCACAAGTCTTACACTACTTTTATTAAATTTATAGACAAGTAATTCATTCTTTTTGAATTTCGTATATTGTGTCAAATCCTACATCCTTGCCAAACTTGCTTATTCTAAGAGTCTTTAGGATCTTTAGGAGTTTCTGTATATAAGACCATGTCATCTGCCAAGAGAGTTTTACTTCTTCCTTTCCAATCCAGATGACTTTTATCTGTTTTTCTTATCTCAGTGCCCTGGCTAGGAACCCACAGTACAACGTTGAATAGAGTCGGTGTGCATTTGGCGTGACCAGATGACCTCTCTGAACCTTAATTTTCTGTATGATGGAAGAATAGTTTCTATTTCCTAGTAGATGTTGAAAAGAGTGATGCAAGATGCCTTACTCCAGACTTGACTACGAATGACCGTTGCACACGTGTATAGTTATTCCTTTTCCTTCGATTATCTCCTCTACTGTGGTATTTTGAGCCCCCCATTTTAATATCACATACCATGTTCCTGTCTCAGAGGAACAGACAGGCTCAAGTCCCGCTCCCCACATCAGGGACTGGTATTATTTATTTAATTTCAGTATATATGACATGCAATGTCCCATCAGTGTCGGGTGGGGAACAGTGACTCCCCAACTCCATACATCACACTGTGCTCACCACAAGCGTGGCTGCCATCTATTACCATGCAACGCTATTACAGTATTACTGGCTATCTTCCCTATGCTGTGCCTTTTATTTCTTGTGACTCATTCATTCCACAACTGGAAGCCTGGATCTGCTACTCCCCTCACCCGTTTTGCCTATCTGTCCACCCTCCTCCCCTCTGGCAGCCATCAGTTTTTTCTCTGTATGAATAGGTCTGGTTCTTCTGTTTGTTTTTTCATTTGTTGTGTTTTTTAGATTCCACATATAAGTGAAATCCTATGGAATGTTAGACAGTCTCTGACTTATTTCACTTGGCATAAGGTGGACCCTCTGGGTCCATCTGTGTTTTGGCAAATGGCAGGGTCTCATCCTTTATTATGGCTGAGTAATATTACATTGTGTGTGTGTGTGTGTGTGTACATTTTTTTTAATTAATTCATCCTATCCGTGGACACGTACGCTGCTTCCATATCTCCGCTATTAGAAATAATGGAGCAATAAACAAGAGAAGTGCATATATCTTTTCAAATTAGTATTTTCATTTTCTTTGGGTAAATACCTAGCAGTGGAATTATTGGATCTGGTATGTCTATTTTTAAAATTTTGAGGAATCTCCATACTGTTTTCCACAGTGGCTGTACCAATCACAGTCTTCAAGCTTAACTAATGCTGGCTTCGTCTGAAGATGCCAGGGCTGTCTATCAAATCTTAGTGTACCCAGTCATTTAGGCGACTTCGTAAAGATGCGGATTCCAGGGATCTACCTCAAAAGATTGTTATTCCATATGTCTGGGTGTGGTCCAAGAATATACAGTGTCATCAAGCACCCCCAGCTATGCTGAATGAGACTGTCAAGGGCCACACTTAGGGAAATGTATGATCTGACAAAATCTTACTTTAGAAACCTTAGAGCTGCATTTTCTTCTAATTTGGACCTGTACAAAGACAGCAAACCTAGTTTTCCAGGCCCCCAGGGAGCCTCAGACGGAACTGACCCAGAAACCTGACGCCAGTTCATCACCCATGCTCCTTGTTTCTGTTCTTCTGGACAATGTGGATGCTTCATTTTTGCCTGTCCAGCATCCATTTCCCCCTCCTCTGCTAAACCTCTGGATTTTCCACATTCCTACTCCAAATGGTTCAAGCCTGGCTGATGCCCTTCCTCCCACCCCTACTCAAGTCAATGAAGGTCAGCCTCCAGGACATTCGCGAGAACAAAGGAGAGGAAAGCTTTTCTTCCAGGGATTGGAGGCCTGTAGGGAACCTATAGCAGCTGGAGCTGCTTAGGTTAGTCTCACACAAGAGGGGAGCCTAATGAAAAAGAAACAGTAGAGACAGTGGTGCTGTGACATCTTATTCCTCTGGCGTTCTTGGTAATATGAGTTACTAATTCTCTTTTTGGTGTGAGTCAGTTTGAGTTGGAATTTCTTCTTAGAGCTGGGAGTTCTGATATGCAGAACCAGGCCCTCACAGGGAGGCCTCGACGTCACCCTGTCTCCCACCACCTCTGCCCAAACAAATCTTCCCTCACTGGGCTTCCCAAACAATTCCCCTGTACCTCACTTTCCTCACAGAATGTCAGGTCCTTGCCACAACGGGGCACAATTTTCCCATGTCCCTATAGGTAGGGGACCTTGGTCTTTAGGGCTAGATCTAGCCCACTCTTCTTCCACCCTTTGGGGCGAAAATCCTTTTCTTTTGAGAGTCATGTTATAGAGCTCACTGTTCATTACTGCCTTCCTGATTACTTAATTCACTTACGACTCTGACACCTGTTTTATAGTCACCCCTTCTACTTCTGCCATCATTCCAGAGGGATTTCACCATCCCATTTAATAGCCAGTAATCATAGCTCATATAGCGTTTACTGTGTACAAGGCATAGTTCTAAGTAGCTTACATATATTTTAGTTCACTCAACCCTTATAACAGCATGAAGTATTATTAGCCCCATTTTATAAGTGAGGAAACTGAGGCACAGAAAGGCTATTTAGACTTTTCTAGAGTTCCCCAGCTACTAAGTGGTAGAATGGGGATTAGAACAAGGTGTCTAATTGCAGAATCTGAGCTCTTAACATACAAGCTAGCCTCCCAGTTCCCTTTTCTCTGAAATTGTGGCATTTCCCCATAGCCATTCTGTATTGGTCCTGAGAAGGTGGGAGGCAGTCAGAACCTCCTCCAACTGAGTCACTGTGTATCTAGAAGGTCTTTGGAGAGGGGATGTCAGCTGAGGGTGACCAGTCCTTCCCCTTTCTACAGCACAGGATTTATTATCATCACCCATGTAAATATACCCACTAATACATAAGCCCAGAAGTTGGTGTTTAGGTTGGGCCGACCTATATTCTGTATATAATATGTTCTATATTATATAGATATATTAGATATCTAATATAGATATATTAGATATATAATATATAAACATTATAATATATTATAATTATAATATATTATAATGTTTATATATTATATAATTATTTATATATTTTATATATAATTATAATTATATAATTATATTTAATTAATAATTATTTATTAATTATATATTTATTATATATTACATATTTATATATAATATATTTATTAATATATAATATATTATATTATATATAATTATTCTAAATATTAAAATATAATTATAATAAAAATAATATTTATATAATTATAATATTTATATATTATATAATATAGATAATATAGATATATCTATATATAGATATAATCTAATCTAATAGCTATAATATATGCTATATTATATATTCTGTCCTGGTACCCCATAAAAACCTCTTTTCTGCCCCAATAGTCCTTATACTCTGTGGGAATGCATTCAGGCCATTCCTCAGACCATGACCCTTGTCCCTTGACATACTCATGGCCCCGTGCTCCTCAACCCTGTAGAAGCTTGGAAGATGGGTTCAAACCCTCTGTTTTTCTTCCTCCTTTTGTTCGCAATAGCAGGGAGAAGGCAGGCAGGGTCAGTTTCACCATCGCAGCCAATCACACGTAGAGGTAACTCCATTCAGAGCTGCTCCCCCTGAAAATTCCTACTCAGAACCCCACACCAACATCATCCCACCTCCAAGCCTTCAGTCCTCTCTCCAGCTCAACAGTTTTGCCACCTTCACTTCCTGCTGCTGACCCCACCTTCTCCACCCCCTCACACCACTCCACCCCCCCACACCACTCCCCCAACAACCCTCCTCCCCCATACCCTCCCCCCACCCCGCTTCACATTGCCTCCTAACCTGCCAGACCCAACCTGCACGTGCATCCTCGGATCACCTCCGCTCCAGGTTCTACCACTGGGAGAAAAAGCTCACCCAAATGAGTGTACTGGCGCCATTATAAATATAAGGTCGCCGAGACGAGCATGCCCCCCCCCCATGACACCAAGCAAGCCTAATTAGTACTCACAACAGCTTTAATTATAACTATTGAGTACTTACTATGTGCCCAGCACTGTTCTAATCACTTTACGAGTGCTTCATTTAGTCCTCAAAACACCACCAGCACGAGCTACCGACCAGCATGATTCCCACTGCACATAAAAGAACACTGAGGCATCGGGAGATCAGGACCTGCTCACTGTCACAACTGCATCAGCCCAGCCGCAGGTACACGGGCCGCATAGCCCCGGCCTGCTGTCCAAGCCCAGACGTTGCCGGCCGTCTCTCTCCGCACGAAACTGCAGTGTCACGCTGGAGCTGCGGTTTCATGGGTGAACGTAAAAGAACAGGAAGGAGCAAAAAGAAGGCAACCATCGCGATAAGCTCCAGAAGGGAGACTGGGTCGCAGAGATACTTCCTGGTCATCGTTACTCAGCACTTTGTGGGGTTTGCACGGTTGCGGGGCGGGAGTGTGGCGGGCCTTTTCGAGGAATCCAGCCCTACAAAAGCGGCCCCTTCTCGAACGTGGCCCCTTCTCGAACGTGGGAGCATTCCATTAAGGACGGCTGACCCCTTCCCAGGTGGCCCTGTGGGTCTGGGGATGGCCGTCCGCGTCCCCCCTCCTCCCTACCGTGCACTGTGCCGGCGTCCCACAGGCCGCTCGGCGACCCGCACACAACCGGCTCTCAGCAGGGAGCGAGCCCGCAGGCGGGGCAGCGGGCTTGGAGCACGGGGCGCTCCCTAGAGCCCCGCCCAGCGTCCGTGCCAAACCCGCCCCCAGGGAGCGGCCCCGCCCCCAGCCGGCGTCCCGGTAGTTCCGGAAGGCGGGGCCTGGTCGGGGCCGGCGGGAGAGGCCCGAGCGGGCGCGCCCCCGCAACACGCACGCCGCGCGCGCCCGCCCGCCCCGCCCCCCGGTTGCTATAAAGGGAAGGCGGGCTGAGCGCTCCGCAAGCTCCGTCCGGCGTTTTGGATCCACTTTCATCGGTTCTTAGGATTGCTTGTCAGGCCCCAGCCGCCAGAATGGTGAAGCAGATCGAGAGCAAGGTACGCGCTTCCCGGGGAAGGCCCGGGCGCGACGCGCAGCCTCCGTAGCGGGCGAGGGCGAGGGCGGTAGGTGGGCAGGCACCCCTCCGTAGCCCGGGGGAAGGGGACGCGACGCCTTGGCCTGGGACTGCGGGAAGCCGGGGCCTGGGCGCGCCTGAGGCAGGGGAGCATGCACCGGAGGAAGGGAGGAGAGGGACGAGGGCGCCCTGGAGGGCGGCTCTGCGTCCCGGGTGCTGCCCATGTCCAGTGCGCCGGGCGTTCCGCCCCCCCCCACAGGGCTTCCTGCACCCCAGTGATTGGGAAACCCCCATTGGTTGAGGGGATGGAGTGTGCTCTTCTGGATATGGGCCGGGCAAGGAGGTGGAGGGCCCCCCCGACAGCGGCACGGGGTCGCGGGCCGCGACTCCCCCGTGGACGGTGTGAGCTTCCTTGGGAGCGTATCTGGGCCTGAGACCCTGGCTGCCTCCATCCGTGCCCGGCCCCAGAAATGGCGCGTGCTGGCTTTCGCGCAAGGGGGCGGCTCCAAGCTGGAGGACCCCCCCCCCCCCTTCCCGGCCTGTCGGTGGCCGGAGGGGCCCAGGTGGCCGCAAGGAAGTGAGGCCGGAGCCGCGCCCTCGGGACTCCTCCTCTAGCGGCGCAGGGCGTGTTTCCGGCAGCGCTGGCTTTGGAATGACTCAGTCCCCAACCCTGGGCCCAGGGGCCTCCTCTGCCCTACCCGTTCGTGATTCACCCACGGTGGGTGGGTTTCGCTGCAGCCAGGAGTGCCCCCGAGGCGGCCGCGCCCGGCTGTGTGCTCGGCGGCCCTGGGGTACCAGGTGGTGGTTCTCCCCTGTTAGGAATGTCCAAGACCGTGTTCCATTTTCGAGAGTTATTACAAGCCTCATACCCTCTTGCTCGGGGAAACTCGGAGCCTGACTTGTGTCTGGTATACCGCAGCCATTCAAGAGATGTTTGTTAGATGCAGAGTCAGAAAAGTGAGTGGGAGAACATTGATGTTGCTGGAACAGTAGAAAACCCTTCGAAAGCGTTTACCCTGCGGTACCTCCCATCCCAAGCCCTCGGGCGTCTTGAATATCTGGACCTGAGAGATCCTGAGTGGCTTTGGAAATGGAAGTTTCTCTATAATGCTGCCTTATCTCTTTGTTACTTTTAAAATCAGAAGGCATATATGATCATTGTAGAAAATTTAGCAAGAGAACGATCTTCTATTTCCTAGAAGCCACTGCAAAGTAGTTGGATTATTTTATGTATCCTGTTTTGTTTCTGAGTTTTTTTCCCCCCTTCCAGTTTAGCCTGAACCCTCTTTGTGTAGTTAGAAGCTTTGTAATAGTTTCAATATCTGAATATTATCGCTGGCCATTTAGGCAGTTTTCAGTGCCTCCGTGCCTATTTTAGTTGATAACCCTTGTATAGAGTTCAAGCTGTTTCCTCAGGTTAGGGCCCAGTGCAGTGGTTGGGTCAAGGGGTACAAACCTGTTATTTAGGGCTTGTAAAACTCCAGGAAGCTTATGAGAGTGCTCTTTCACTCCACCCCCGTCGACATTGACATTTTCCCCCTGACTTTGGCCAAATTATTATTAGTCAGAAAAATTGTCTTGTATCTCATTTGATTATTAGGGACTCTGAACTCCCCCACCATATATGTTGATTGACTAATTGTAGTTATCTGCTTGTCCTTAATCAGTTTTTTCCAAAAGGCATGTTTTATTATTGTGTGAGCTTTTATATTAAAATTAGCAATGCTTTCATTTGTTAAAGAGGTCATTAATATGGAATTTTGTCCCTCCTACTTTTTATGCAGTACCTACTCAGTGACAGGTATCAGTCTGGGTAGGGGATGTTGTCCAGGGTCTGACCTCATCATCAATATAACCTAACAGGTGAGAACCCATAAAGGAGGGAGAAGACTTTGAGTGGGTTATAGTAGTTGTCTCAGAATCCATACACTACAAACAAAATCGATTGAACACATCTTTCAGTTTTTCCCTAAAATAGGGACTAAAAAGTTGTTACAGTTTTGGCACCCTCCTCCCCTTATCAATGAGAAGATATACAAGGGTGACCAGCATTTGGTTACAGTGTAGGGCGTGAAGACCCTGATCATAGGTGATCTTCAAAATTATGACCTAGGGACATTAATCAAAAGTTAAGCTCAGTTCAGTGTTACTTGTAAATGTTGAATACACTTTAGATTTTCATTCTGCTGGACTAAAGTTGGTACCATTGGCGGTCTCAGACAGCTCTTTCTGAAGTGTGGTAGTTCAGAGCCACTGGTATCTATTTTAGATACAAGTGGGATAATGGACTGTCAAGGTGATGAAGAAATTACAAAATTGTATGTTGTTTTGTAAGAATGGTAGCTGCAGTTTATTGAACTCCTACCTTCTATATACATGGGCACTCTTGTGCTTGTTAATTACCTTTGGAATGGTGTGTTTAGGAAAAGAGACACTAGATTTTGTTCTTCTCTACCCCAAATACATTGTTTTGTTTTCAGAATATTTAGGTCCATAATGGGGACCTTTATTGATCCTCCTTGTAGTCTCTGAGTGTTAGACTTGAGGTTTGCTTCTTAGATAATCTTGAGTCGTTTTCAAAAGATATTTTTTTAGACAAACTTAAGTGTCAGGAGAAGAGAATTTGTTGTGAAATTTATACATACTTTGTAACTCTTCAGTTAAGCCAAAAGTTATAGTTGCATGGGTCTTCCCCCGCCCCCCAGATTTTTAGGTAGCTTTGCTTGAATTTGATTCAGAATTGAAAACTGTTTGTATATTTTATTTTGTGAGTAATCTCACCAAGTATTTATGGAGGGCCGACCATGTTAACAAAACAATGCTTTCATCTGACATTATCATTCCTTGATTTTTTTTTTCCCTTGTCTAACCTGGTTCTTAAAGAATGGCTGGTCTGACTTTTTTATTTTTTTTTTTAGATTTTATTTATTTATTTATCAGAAAGAGGGCGCACAAGCAAGGGTAGCAGCAGGGAGAGGGAGAAGCAGGCTCCCTGCTCAACAGGGACCCTGATGTGGGACTTGATCCCAGGACCCTGGGATCATGACCTGAGCTGAAGGCAAATGCTTAACAGAGTGAGCCACCCAGGTGTCCCTAGTTACACCTTTTTAAAAAATCATGTTAGAGAAGGCTCTGAATTAAATTCATCTGGAAAAACGTGATGGTTTGGAAAAATAATTTCTATAATTTCTAAAATTCTAACGTGTTCTCACTCTCCCTCCCCACCCCTACCCATCACACACAAATATCTCCTCACACCCCAAGGTGTGGTGGAAGCTTACACCTGAATAACCAAAAAATTATAGAAGTCAGGACATGAGAATGCCACTTTTGAATTGTTTCTCCAAAACACATGAGGTAGAAATTAGAAATCTAGGGGCGCCTGGGTGGCTCAGTGGGTTAAAGCTTCTGCCTTAGGCTCTGGTCATGATCTCAGGGTTCTGGGATCAAGCCCCATGTCGCGCTCTCTGCTCAGCGGGAAGCCTGCTTTCTGCTCTTTCTCTGCCTGCCTCTCTGCCTACTTGTGATTTTTCTCTCTGTGTCAAATAAATAAATAAAATCTTAAAAATAAAATAAAATTAGAAATTTAGAAAAGTAACTATTGCAGAGGAATTCACTTCAGATTTTTTTTTTTTAATGGTGTTTACTGAATAGAATCTGATAGGATTCTTAGCTTTCAGGGGAGGAGTGTGTTAGTTTTTAATTAAACCAGTGTGACTAGCATTTTCCCCTTGAGGGAAAACCCAGACTTCAGCTACAGATACTTAGGTTTTGACTGCTCTTTGTTGCCCCAGGTATGGTAAGCACTGACTGACTAAATTGTGGTTAAAAAGGAGTCCCTTTTAAGTTGTCTTAAATGGTTTTTAACTAAAAGGTTAGATTCCTAGGGTTACAGTATCCATACCATTGGTAAATTATTCAGGGAGATTGGTGGTAAGGGATTTCTTGAGCATGGCTCACTAGGGGAGTTTTATTTGACATGTTTGTAATGCAAAATAACACCTAAGGAAAATCCCCTGCATGAGGAACTAAAGCTACCCTTTGGTCACCAGTAAGGGTAGTTTTGAGATAAAGGGCAGCCATCATCAATAAACAATATGCTCTCATCTCTGGAAACCCCTTAAGGAGAGTACAAGGACATATGCCTAATGTCAACAGTGACCCTCTGAGTGTGAGGGTCTGGAGGAGGTTTATTTTCCTTGATATTTTCAGAGCTTTTGACTTGTTCCATCATAGACAATTGTAATAAAAAAATGTGTTAGCTTTTAAACTTGTTTTTAGTGCAAAATTCTCTGTCTTTGTGACATTCAGTTAAAGTGACCTTCTTCATCAATTGATAAGCATTTAGGTGTTTGTTTACCATACACCTAAACTTGATGTGGAAACCTCATAGAAATGTCTCTATTTTCATTTGCTCAGTTTGAATATAAATTGATGAAGACATGACTAATGATACACTATATACATCATACTTGTTTCATCTTAGTAACACTACACACTCCAGGGTTTTTATCAAGTAGTTTATTTGGTTCATTTTAGTTTATTAAAATGTAAAAACAGTAGCTTCGAATCCTTCTTTGTGTCACATTCTTTCACATTTGATCAGGACTTTGGGAAATTTAACCTATGCTTTTCTTTTTTTCTTCTTAGTATGCTTTTCAGGAAGCCTTGAACGGTGCAGGGGATAAACTTGTAGTAGTTGACTTCTCAGCCACGTGGTGCGGGCCTTGCAAAATGATCAAGCCTTTCTTTCATGTGAGTATGAAGTCAGTGCTGCTTTATAAGTTTCTATATTTCCTGGGTTGGTGGTGGCAAAGCTCTGAAGGGACAGTGTTTGTGTTGTTGTTGGATATTTGGTCTGAAGGTAATAGTGTAACAACTTGAGGGGCACCTGGCTGGCTCAGTCTGTAGAATATGGGACCCTGGATCTCTTGGGGTCCTGAGTTGGAGCCCAACAGCTGGGGCTGGGCCTAGAAATTACTTAAAATCTTTTAAAGTAAATGTAATAGTGTAACAACTTAATTTAGTTTTGGCACATGTGTAGCCCACTGAAGACAACTGTCAGAACTTAATTTGGTTGTCTTAAATGGTTTCTTCAGGTTGAAATGCAGGCCCTATTTGAAAGTCAGTCCTCAAAAGTTGATGTGCCAAATTCTTTTATGTTAGGAGGAATTTGAGTCAGAGAGACTGTATGTCCTTTGTGGTTACCAGGTCCCTCGTCTGAATTTTTGGATGTTTAAGTAGTGGTTTCTATGTTTATTATTTTCTGTTAAAGAAGCTTGAGTATGGTGACTGCCATTACCCAGTTCTGAATTTTTTTGAATTTTTCATTTTAAATTTTCCAGTCCCTCTCTGAGAAGTATTCCAATGTAGTGTTCCTTGAAGTAGACGTGGATGACTGTCAGGTATGTAACTAGAAATTTGGAATACTACTGACCTTTTCACATTGGCCTTTTTCTCTGAATTGCAAGTGCTTGTTTTCATACATGTCAAGTAATAACGAGAACTACAGTCCTAGCCACAAAAGGTAAGTGTGCCAGTTATGAGCTTATCCTAGCTATCAGGAGCTATGCATATCACATCCTAAAATAAGCATAAAACAGATAGTTGAAGCTTCTCTACCTTACCAGTCACCTTTATAAAAGCTTATACATTCAGTGTAACACTGAGATGCTCAATAAATCGAAATTAAATCCAATTATGATAACTAAATCCATAAACTTAAAAATTGGGAGACCACTCTTAAGATGCTTTATGAACTAGTGACATGAGAAGGTGTAATCACAAGCTCACTCATCTTGTTTTTAGTCAATTAGAAAACCCAGTGTTTTAAAGAATAAACCCCAAGGTGCTTGATAGCAGGGAGTAATTTGGAGGGAAATTTGAGGGTTAATTTTACAAACACTTCTTTAGGACTCTGTGTACCCAGTACTGTTCCACATGCTTTACAAGTATTGATTGATTCATTTAATCCCTGGTGCCACGCATCCCCATTTTACAGGTGAAAAGATAGGTTGTCTGTGGAGTTACAGTCAGGATTTAAAATGAGGGCCTCTGACATAGGTGTGTACAGATCCTGTTCCTGGCCCAAGGCTTGCTTCCTCTCCAGCCCACCAAACTAGGGTAGCTTGTTCAAGAACAGCACCTCGGAGTTCTTTACAGATATGTGGACATTTTTCCCTTAGCCCCAGGGAGGCAGGAAGGTTTAGGGTAAGATGTGACCAAAGGGGTGTTCACCCAGGTTCCAGGCCTGGCTCTGGGTCTTCTGCTTTAGTACCTGCCCCATTCGCCTCCCAGGGTGGCTTGTTCATTGAGGAAACTTAGAGGGTGTAGTAAAGGTACTGAAAGGTTTCTAAAGACAGGTATATTGCAGGACTTTTTAAACCTGTGAGGACCTACCATCACCAAATTGCTTTTTCTTAGCACATTTTCTGATTCCATACTCATGCCTTTCCTGGTGGGGTCCTCTCTCCCTGGCACATGCTTTCCTTTCATACCTTAGAAACTCCTGGCTGTAAGCTTCACATCTTCTCCAGGAACCCTTCTCCACTCAAGACTAGGTTAGCTTCCTTTCCTCTGTGTCTACATGTTGTCCTCTGCCCCCTTTTCCCCCCCTTGCATTTATAGTAGTAGAGTGGGGAGGATCCCATACCTAGACTGCCTGCTTTATTTTCCAGTTCCATCTCAGTTTGAGCTTCCGTGAAATAGCAGTGTTTATCCAGCATCATGAAGGAGTTGTCAGGATTATGTGAAATGATCCTTAGAAGGGGCCGGGCACGTGTTCAGTGAATCTTAACTAGGAGGCTTTTTGTTCTTTATCATTAGTGCCTATGAGTTTCTTGGGACCAGAGATGCTGTCTCTATAAATTCATAGAATGAGTTTATTTTATAAGCTCCCGGAGTTTTAAGAAAAAGAGTAGATAGCAGGTACTTGTGAATAAACTCTCGCTCCCAATCTAAACCTAATTTACAGATGTGTTTTCTACCTGGTCACGTGAGCCAGGTGGAACTGGTACCTGGAAGGGACTAGAGAGATTGCTGGCCGTGACCGTGACCCTATCAGACAGTAAGTGAATCTCTTCACTATTTATTGGAAAGGAATAACCTGTGCTCAATGCCGGTTGTGTCCTTTGGTTCTCGGGCAGCTGCGATCACCGCTTGGATTAGCACGCCCCTAGAGCAGAGGAGGGGCCTGCAGCACCAGAGGAGGGGTAGGCCGGTCAGGGCCGCTGACCCGAGCACCTTCCCAGACCCCGGGCAGCTGTTCTCAGTGCCGGAATCCAAGACCTTAGACCCTCAAGCTTTTTCGATCTCAGAGTGAGCCTCTCACAAGTTGGGGACCTTTCCCTTTGTTCCGTATTCTAAAGATTGAGCAACAACAGTGTTTTAATTTGAATATCTTTATTGATAGTATCACACCACCTCAGCGACCTGTCGTAGAGTTAAAAATTGAACTAATGCCAGAATCCTTGGGTCATATACATGTAATGGTGTCTGCCAGCTCTCCTCAGCGGGCCGTTCTGAATTATCTAGCTAATTCTAGGATGGATAGGCAGTTTTTCCTCATGGAATTTGCAGCTCTGGGTAAAGTCATCCCTTCACTTCGACTCTAAAATAGAGACAAGGGATAAAAGTTACTTCAGTCACATTTCTCAGTATTAGAAAATATCATTAATGGGTGAAATTTTTAACGACTGATTAGTTTTTAAATTTTTGTGCAGATGATTCTCTGCTTATGAATTTTAGGCTTCATATACTTTGTAGTGTCTTTCTTTGGCATAAGCAACATATTTTAATAGAAGGCTCTGTAAGTACTTGGGCAGGAAGAAGTTACCTTTTAGGTGTAATAGAGTCAAATTTTTCCAGGGCCTGGAAAAATTAAAAGCATGGGCATAATGTGATACACAAAGAAAATTTTGTATTTATAGTAGGAATACCAGCTCTTTTGAAAACGATAGACTTTAGTCCCAACTCTGTATAGGGTGGGATAGTTACCTTGTAAATTAAAACAAGAAACAAAGTAAATTAGACCTGATAATCGTGCAACCTTTTAGAACAATGTGTTTCCATTTTGAGAAGATGAGTTAATAGAAGTGACAAAAGCAAGTTTAAAGTTACTTTGGCTGTATGGAGTTTTAAGCTAGAAACCAGTGAAACTAAACTTAGATTAAAAAGTAGTCTTATTACACTTCCTAATAAAAACAAATCAGATTGGACAAAACTATAGGGATGGAGGCCAGGTGGGGGCAGAGGGCTGGGGGAGCCTTGGTATGTGAAGAAGCTGCTGAGGAAATTTTAGGGGAGCAAGGGAACAGTCTGTATCTTGATTTTAGTGTTACTAAATTTAGTGCCTGTGCATTTGTCAGAATTCACAGAACTTAAACATTCCCTAAAAAGTTAGTTTCACTATGTTCTTAAAACTCCAGATTGTTTATAAAAACGATTTTTATTTTTGTTTGCGGCATCAGTAGGAGGTGGGCTAGTTTTATTTTTAGGTGAGGAAAGTGATAAACTTCAATTGTAAAGAGATTTTTAAGTACACATACCTTTAGAGTCACTATAAGAATAGGCAAATTAAATCAAAGAAGTAGGTAGGTGCGCTGTGATCCTGGATAGTGACTCAGTATTATTAAAATGTCAGTACTCCCCAAGTTTGTCTGATGCGATGTCAGCCTGATATTTTGGGGCCATTGATTGACATTCTGAAATTATACAGTAAGGAAGGTCCTGGGAAGAAGTACTTATAAAACACTAACTGGGAGACGGGTTGTAGGGGATAAGATCAACCCCCATAAAAATACAGTGTAGTAGCTGCGCTTATTAATACAGTGTGGTCTTGTAACCAGAGTAGGCAGTTGTACCATGGAATAGAATAGAAAGTAAAAAAAAGAAGAAAAGTATTTAAGCCTGTATTATTAACCATTTGGGTTTAAGATGCTGCAGTTCTACCTCATTCTTTAGATGTCTTCTAGGTTTCACTTGGGAATAAACAAAAATCCTAGAAAAATGATGGACATTGTTAAGCACATGAGCCACTCTGGTTCTTGTAGTCTCGGGAACTTAACTGTTTTCCTCTCTTGCCGCTGAGGAAATGGGCCTGGAAAAATTCTGTCACAGAACTGAAGTCTGATGCCTACGCTAAAGCCCATGCTTTTAATGTATGGGGTAGAGCAGGGCTGATGGCCGAAATCATGATCAATACTGATTAGTCAATACATATTAAAATGACCTCAGTCAAGACGCATTCAAATTGGGAGGTCGTTTTAATATGTGTCTGGAGCCTTTAAAAGGAGGCTGTTCTTTTTCTCAGCAGTTCTGCTTCCAGGTATGCTGACTGAACCAGATGCAGAGGTGTTTGTATAGGAAGATGCAAGTGTTTATTTGAAGCAAAATCAAAGTCTTTTACATATTGACCAGTGGATTAGTTCCCCTGATGCCATGTTCACAGGATCATAAAAACTGTACTTTTTCACAGGGAGAAGCCAGTGTGTGTACATTATACTGAGTATATAGGTGGACCCTCCTATACGTGTAGCCTGCACACAGCATAGGTTTTATAAAGAAAAGCATTTAGATACAATAGTAATATATTTATAGTAGCTAGCAGAGAATAGCAATGCTTTCCCTCTTCCGGTTTTTCTGCATTAAAGGTAGATTATGCTTATGTGAATAAAAATGATCTTCCTTAATAAGCTCAATTTCACTTTAAGGTTTGGAATCCTAGGTCCCTTTAAAAGAAAACAGCAAACCACTTTCATACCCAGTGAAAGAAAACACAGTTCTAAAAATTAGTCAGATCTTACATGGTAAATTTTTAAAGTAGTATTCTAAAAATTTTGTTCATACTCTTCTCTCTCAAAGCACGGGCACCACTTCTGAGCATTCATCTTTTTTCCAGTTTTAGGATTTTGTTGTAAATCAAGCAGTTGTACCGGTGTAGGAATGCTGAACTTTTGGGTAGGTAGGGGTAAGGCATCTGGAATCTGAGAACATCAATTAGACTCTCACATTCGTTGACTGGGAGGAGACCCTGTATTTTCCACTGATAAAGCTTTCTCCTCGGAAGTTGTGATGACTGTCCAGGTTCTGTTTTACCTGCCTTTGTGCGTGATGCAGCTCAGTCACGCCCCCTGGGGGTTACTGGTTGGAAGTGGGGAAGAGGATGGCTCCTCATTTCCAGGTGGCTGCCCTTCTATCGTAAATATAAAATGAACACCCTTCCCCTTTGAGGCTTCTGCCAGCTGTCTGCGTGAAAGGTGATGTCCAGCCAGTGGCTTCCGTGTGCACCAGAGGGGGAGCTACTCTCCCCAGGGCCGTGAGCGGGGAGCCTAGTGTTCCCAGATATTCAAAAGGTAGCTGCTGTTGCAACCAATGCAGAGATTTGCTCAAAGCTCTTGCAGGAGCTAAGCAACGTATCTGCACCAAATTCAGCCCCTGGACTGCCAGTTTTCAATCCTTTACCTAAGCCAGGCCCATCGCCCCATCTGACTTGTCCTCTTCTGGTTTCCTGAATCCTCATCCACAGCTCTTCATGGGCCCTTCATGGTCTCCCTGTCAAGTCTTCATCCCGTTTTCAATCGCGGATGATCTTGCCACAAGGGAATTACTGGAATTGGAGAATCTTCATTGTGGTGGTCTCAGCACATGTTCTTAGTGACTGCCCTAGGCATTCAGAACCTATTAGCCATTTTTATTCTAATCATTACTGTCCTTGTGCCTCTCTGTCACCCAGCATTTAGAGGAAAAGTCAAGGTTATCTGGAAGGAACTCCCAACAGTAGTACCCACTACCCTTCCTAAGCTACCAACAAAGCAAATTAATAAAGCTGTAAAAACCCCTTTTTTCCTCCCCAGGATCGGCAGAGGAGGTGACCTTAGGCTAGCATGCTGCCATCACTAGGGGCTCAGACAGCTCTAGTGTTTTTTTTATTAGTCTTGTGCCCTCCCAAATACTAAGCTAGAAGTCACCATGACATCTTGCTTTCCTCTTTGGTTTTTGTGACCTGTTTCTCAGAATTCATCCTACTCAATCTCCCTCGCTGTTTTTGGTTCTGCCTTTCTTTCCAAGCCTCTTGAGGACCAGGTAGACACTTTCAGTCCCTCACGGACCTCTTCATCTGAAGTTCTCGTCCAAACCAAACCATCTTCCGAGGCATTTCCCCCAGCCCTTGTGTGAATGAGTTATGGGGGTGGGGGGTGTTAGAAATTTCTCCTTTAGTGTTCTGGTAACAGAATTAGGGAATGGTTGATACTTCAGGGACCTTTGTTTCTGATGTGCTGCCAGATTTAAGAAACTACAAGTAAATGTATAATTAAAAGCAGAAAGAAATGGCATAGAACTCTGTTTGCCTTTAGGTTACTAGGCCTTTGTTCCTGAACAGTTCTTTGGTGAGTGAATTGGTGGTCCTCTTGCCAATGCTGTGTTTTAGTCTTTACGACCATCAGCTGTGGACTCCACTACCCTAAGAAGACTGGGAAAAACTAGGAACAAAGAAGAGCAGTACTGAGGAGTAGTTAAGATTATAATCTTGAGTATAGCTCAGAAGGATTTCTTACTGCTTCTCTAGACTTGACTTGAAATATCCAAGATATAATTGGATTAAACAACTCACTGGGTCATTATATATATCTGCTTGTTGGTGGTCCCCCCAGAGGGGAATGCCTATTAATTTGCATTGAGAATATAGCCAATTCAGCTTTTGTGCTGCCGTTTCATTCAGTCCATCAATTTTCATATGCTTGAAAAATGTCCTACTGCTGACTTGTGAGGTATATAACGGGAGAAATAGTCTGGTTAGACATTACTTCTGTCAAAGCTTAACATGCAGTCTTGGTTCTCATCCTTTCCCCTCCCTCCACAGGATGTCGCTTCAGAGTGTGAAGTCAAATGCATGCCGACCTTCCAGTTTTTTAAAAAGGGACAGAAGGTAGGTACATCTGACCTTATACCCAGCTGGCCAATAGGAAAACAGAATTAAGACACTGAAGGGACTTAGCCCTTTACATGGAAAAGCCTGTCCCCATTTTCTACTTTTAATGATAAGTAGATGTTGTGTCATCTAATTGAAAATTGATCTTTGTTAGAACTAGTCACTAATCCCATGATTGGTTCTTTGTATTTTTTTTAAGTACCTTGATTTTTGAGAGATAGAAATTATATCTGTCTTAAACACAAACTAAGGGGGTGGGGGAAACAACCTTGATTTTAACCTAAAATGTGTAGCTCTGGCTTACAACCAGTTCTTTCAAGATTATAATTCCTCTACTCTGCCTTCCCTCTTCTTCCCCTATTCTGTGATATCTCAGTCACAAAACTACATCTAACCACAATTCGATATTTTCTTAACAGGTGGGTGAATTTTCTGGAGCTAATAAGGAAAAACTTGAAGCCACCATAAATGAATTAATCTAATTATGTTTTCTGAAAACATAACCAGCCCTTGGCTGCTGAAAACTTGTAATTTTTTTTATTTACAAAAAGATCAAGTATGAAGACTCTATACCCAACTACCATCTGATAAGTGACAATAAAATATTAATTCTGCCCTTTTTAAGACTGTCTGGTATCTTTGAATAGCTTTCAGAATAAATGAAATGTGGCCATTAGATGACATTTAATGTCTAAATTTCACCTATTCTTGATAACTCTTTAGTGACCTCGTAGGTCACTGATTAAAATTAAAAATCTTTTGGGGGCAATGCAGATAGCAAGGTAGTACGTTATAATTGTTTGACTCCTGTGAACAGAGAAAATCATGTTCTCCATTTCAGCAGGTAGATCTCCTGCCGTCTGAACGATCCTCAGACCAAAATGGAGATCTGATCCATCTGTGAAGGAATTTCCTCCGGTTTGAGATTCTAGTCTCAGACATCACAGTGAGCTGCTGTTTTGCCAGTGGGCACAGAGTCCTGTTCTGCGAACAGTGCCATGGGAAGTAGCCAAAACTGGTTTTGTAGGCCAGATAGACACGCGAACGTAAGTGGTAAAGGGGGTAGAAGTTACTGGTCATTTCATTAAAGAACATTAAGGGTGTCATAGATCAGTGTTATAGAATAGAGAGCCTAGAAATAAGCCCACATGTGTGCTAAGTCTGTGACAAAAGAGACAAGAGTGTACAATGGAGAAGAGTCTCCAATAAATGGTGTTGGGAAAAATTGGACAGATACATACATGCAAGACATGAAACTGAGCCACTTTCTTACACCATATACAAAGACCTACACGTGAGAGATCCGAAAGCATAGAACTCCTAGTACTCAGGTATCAGCCCCAGCAACATTTTTCTAGATGTGTCTCAGACAAGGGAAAAGAAAAGCAAAAATAAACCTTTAGGACTAGACCAAACCAAAAAGCTTTTGCACAAAGAAGGAAACCAACAGATGGCAACCCCCTGAAAGGGAGAAAATAATGCAAATGTTATATCCAGTAAGGGGTTGATACTCCAAAATAGAAAGAATGTATACAACACCAAAATAATCTGATTTTAAGAATGGACAGAATCTTAATATAGATATTTTTCCAAAGAGGACATACAGATTGGCCAAAAAACATGAAAAAGCATCACTCTTCATCAGAAATGCAAGTCAAAACCACAAACCAAAACCACTTCACACCTGTCAAAATGGCTACAATCAAAAAGTAACAAATGTTGATAAGGATATGGAGAAGGAACCCTTGTGCATTGTTGGTGGGAATGTAAATTGGTACAGCCACTGTGGAGAACTGTGGAGTTTCTTCAAAAAATGAGAGGATTTTTGGAAAAGTTAAAAAATTAGAAAACACATAATCCAGTAATTCCACTACTGAGTACTTACCCATCGAAAAAACAAACACCGATTTTTTTTTAAAGATTTTATTTATTTATTAGCAAAGAGAGAGAGAGCATGAGAAGGGAGAAGGTCAGAGTGAGACGCGGACTCCCCATGGAGCTGGGAGCCCGATGTGGGACTCGATCCCGGGACTCCGGGATCATGACCTGAGCCGAAGGCAGTTGCTTAACCAACTGCGCCACCCAGGTGTCCAAAACAAACACCAATTTAAAAAGATACATGCACCTATATATTTACTACAGAGTTATTTATAGTAGACAAGATAGGGAAGCACCCAAGTGTTGAGGGATAGATAGATGACTGTATAGAGGTATAGATACACAATGGAGTATTAGTCATAAAAAAGGAGGTCTTGCCCTTTGCAACAACATGAGTAGACTAGAGAGTATTATGCAAAATGTAGTAAGTACCATAGGATTTCACTTAACATGTGGAATCTAAACAAAAGTGAATAAACAAGCAGAATCAGACCTATAAATACAGAAAACTGATGGTTGCCAGGGCAGGGGGGAGGGGTAGAGGGTGAAATGGTAGATGGGCAAAATGGGTGAAAGGAGTGAGCCAAAAATGTCTGGAATGAGTCACAAAGATAAAAGGTACAGCACAGGGAATATCATCAGTGATACTAAATAGTGTCGTATGATGACAGAGGTAACTACACTTGTGAGCATAGAATATATAGATCTATCACCGTTGTACATCTGAAATTAGTGTAACATTGTGTCAACTATTTGTTTTTAAATTTTTTTCAATGGAAATTCAAACCCAAAGTGTAAAAAAACAAAAGGGTGTTTTTTGTTCTAGACCCAGCAAAGGGCTAGAGGCATAAGACAGTTTTTAAATTTCTGTAATGAAAATCATAGGATTAGTCATATGCCGTGCAGCAGCCTTATGGTAATTAAATTTCTACAGCAGGGGCACCTGGGTGGCTCCGCGGGTTAAAGCCTCTGCCTTTGGCTCAGGTCATGATCTCAGGGTCCTGGGATCGAGCCCCGAATCGGGCTCGCTGCTCAGCGGGGAGCCTGCTTCCCCCCTCTCTCTGCCTACTTGTGCTTCTGTCAAATAAATAAAATCTTTAAAAAAAAAAAGTTTCTACAGCAATCCTAAGAGATAGATACCATGATCCTCACTTTCCCAGTGAAGAAACAGGCAGAGAGAGGTTAATTTTCCAGTGTCACACCCGTCAGTAGAAGATCAGAGATTTGAACCAAGGGAGTCTGGAGCCCATGTACATACTCTTGACCACTCCGTTGAAAATCTGAACCCTTACCTAGGTTTCTTTCCTCACCTAAAATTGAGATGCTCTACTTAGAAGATCTCAAAATAAGTTGAGTATCTGTTCTGTGCTAGATAGGACAACAGCTGTGAATAAGTCTCCCTTCTCATAGAGCTTACATTCTAGACAGGAAGGAAAACTAGTGAGTAGTAGCCTAGTATATCCTAGGAAGCCAAAACAAATGGGCACAGAAACTGACAATAGGGGAACTTGCTTTGGATGGAGTGGAAGGGACTAAGTTGTGAGACCTGAGGAGTGAAAAGGACTCGAACATACAAAGAGCCAAGGAACCCACTACAGCACAGAGAACAGCACAAAGGCCCTGAATCAAGATAAAGCTTAGCGTAGCAGAACCATCAATAAATGAAGCTGGACAGAGTGGCAGGGCCCAGTATTCTAAGGCCTTCCTTATAGGTGAAAAGGAAAGCCATTCCAGGGTAAGCCAGAGACAATGTGCTCTGATAGAGTCTGTTTTGGTGCTGTATACAAAATGAACTGAAGGAGACGTAAGAACCAGAAAACCAGTTAGTTTTTGCTTTTACGTAGAGCCAGAGATCATGATGGTGGTGAGTAGGGGATGGTGGGCAAGTATAAGAATGGGACAATGTGTATGGACTCAGTAACATTTAGGAGAGAGAATCCAAGGACTTGTGGGAGTAGGATTTTAGAGTAAATCCCCAAATTTTTGGCTTGATCAACTGAGTGTTTGGGGTACCAAGTAATGAGTGAGAGAGGGATTGGCAGAAGTAGGTCAGCTTCTCTGCAGACATGTTAAGAGAGGCTTCACCGATGTGAATTCAAATGTAGATGTCCTACAGGCTGTTGGATATATTAGTGGAGAACTCAAAGGACAGGTCTGGACTGGCATAGGAATTTGGAAGACGTGACCATGCCTCCATGACCTGGGTGTCTGGATGGCTCTTAAAAACAGGAATCTAAGAGAGCACCCAGGAAGATAATCTGGAATGAAGAGGCTCAAAACAGCCTGAGAAGCTCCCAATGTTTAGAGACCAAGTAGAGCAGGAAGCAAGAAGACACACTTAGGGGTTTTTCTCCTCTCCTGGCCACCCATAAGAGGGTTTTATTCCAAAAGCAAAGAGGAGGACATTTAAAAAAGAAAAAGGCATATCAACTATCAAATGCTAAAAAAGATCCTGACAAGCTAAGAAGTAGCAGAGGAAAACAAAATGGAGGTGGTGATTGTGACAAAATAAATAAATCCTATGGAAAGTTAGGGATGGAAGCCACACTGGTGAGAAATGAAGCATTATCAGAAATAACACTGGTCAATGTAAGAATGTCCACAGATGATTGTTAGAGGATTGTTTCTAGCAGCTCAAAACTGGATCTCTATCAATAGTAGAATGCTTGAGATCAATAGGATAAATCATTTCAAAGTAACAAAATAAGGAGTTATTGATACTGAAACGGGAAAAAAAATACCAAAGTCACAGAGAAAAAAAGTTGTAGAACAATATTAATACAGAACAGGATTCCATCTGTATAAAACATGAGACATGCTAGCTATCTCTATAGGTAAACCCGCATGTAGATTAACAGGAATAGATCTCCGAGTATTTTTTTTAAGATTTTATTTATTTGATGGCAAGAGAGAGGACAAGCAGGGGGAGCAGCAGAAGGAGAAGGAGAACCAGGCTCTCCACCAAGCAGGGAGCCCAACTCGGGGCTTGATCCGAGGACTCGGATCATGAACTGAGCCAAAGGCTATGTTAATCAACTGAGCCACCCAGGAGCCCCTGAGGAAATATTTCCAGTTAGTTACCACAGTGAGTTCTGGAGAAGGAGAGAGCAGATCAAGACTGATGGTTTTTAGCTTTATCTATAAATGTTTGGGTGTAACATCACAAGAATATGTTATGCATTAAAGAAAAAAAAAAATCAAGTGAATGGGGCTCCTGGGTGGTGCAATTGGGTCTCCGACCCTTGGTTTCGCCTCAGGTTATAGTCTCAGGGTGGGGATATTGAGCCCCATGTCTGGCTCCGTGCTCAATGTGGAGTCTGCTTAGGACTTTCTTCCTCTTCCCTTTCTCCTACTCCCTGTTTTCTTCTGCGCTCTCTCTCTCTCCCCCTGTCCCTCCCAAAAAATCAATCTTAATAATTTTTTTAAGATTATAAGGAAAGGGAAACAGAATTTGTAGAACTCATGAGAAATTTTGTTCTAAAGTAGAGCTGAGAGGTGGGATTAATAAAGACTGTTTTTAAAGACAGCAGGTTTGCTAGCATGCAAATGGAAATGTACAGAGGTGGAGACTGATTTTGTAAGAAAAAGGGTTATATGAAAAAAGTAATTCCTTATGTAGACAAGAGAGAATGGGATTTGGAATATGATGGAAGAGACCAGTCTTGGATTGGAGGAAAGTCATTTCCTCCACCATACCCAGTGGAATAAAGATGGGTACATGAGCACTAGACATGTAAAACAAGTTTTAACAGACCTAAAGAGAGGAATAGAGAGCAATAGTAGGGAACTTCAATAACCCACTTATATCAGTGGATAAAACAGCCAGACTAAAAACAAAACAAAAACAAAAAAACAAACAAAAAAACACGTTAGGAAACACCGGCCTCAGACACATTAGACCAGATGCCTGTAACAGATTATATAGCCCATTTCACCCAAAAGCAACAAAATAAACATTCTTCTCAAGTGCACATGGAACATTCTCCAGGATAGATCATGTTAGGCCACAAAACAAGTCTTAAATTTGAGAAGACTGAAATCATATCAAGCACTCTTCCAGCTACAGTGGTATGAAGCTAGAAATCAATTATGAGAAGAAAGCTAGAAAATTCACAAATATGTGGCTATTAAACACCATGCTTTTGAACTAATGAGTCAATGAAGTCAGAAGAGAAATACATTGAGACAAATGAAAATGGACTACAAACCAGACTCGTGGGACACAGCAAAAGCAATTCTAAGAAAGTTCGTAGTGCTAAATGCTTACCTCAAGAAACAAAAATCTCCATTTAACCTACACCTCAAGGAACTAGAAAAAGAATGAAACCCAATACATAGAAATAAACTTAAATCAGGAGGTAAAAGACCTGTACTCTGAAAACTATAAAACAATTATGAAAAAAATTGATTATACAGATGGAAAGGTATTGATGCTTATATGTTAGAAGTATTAATATTGTTAAGATGTCCATACTACCCCAAAGCTGTCTAGATCCAATGCAATCCGTATCATAAAACCAGTAGCAATTTTTACAGAACCAGAAAAAAAAAATACTGAACTTTGAATGAAACCAGAAATGACCCTGATTAGCCAAAACACCTTTTTTAAAAAGATTTACTTGACAGAGAAAGAGATCACAAGTAGGCAGAGAGGCAGACAGACGGAGAGGGGGAAGCAGGCTTCCTGCTGAGCAGAGAGCCAATGCAGGGCTTGATCCCAGGACCCTGAGATCATGACCTGAGCCGAAAGCAGAGACTTAACCCACAGAACCACCCAGGCACCCTTAGCCAAAACACTCTTAAGAAAAACAAAGCAGGTAGTAGTACAATCACAGATCTCAACATATCCTGTGAAGCTCTAATAAAACAGTATAGAAACCACACAAAAATAGACTCATAGATCAATGAAACAGAATAGAGAGCCTAGAATAAAACCCACACTTACATGGTCAATTAACTCACAACAAAGGGGGCAAGAATACAGTGAGGAAGAGACAGTTTCTTCATAAATGGTGCTAGGAAAACTGGACAGCTACATGCAAAAGAGACTAATCCACCTTTTACACCATACACAAAAATAAACTCAAAGGTCTAAACGTGAGACCTGAAAACATGAAACTAGAACATTGGCAGGTAATTTGGCATTGGCCATTGCAACATTTTTCTAGATAGTCCTTCTCAAAGGAAACAAAAGCAAAAATAAACTATTAGGATTATACCAAACTATTGGGATTACACAGCAAAGAAAATCAACAATAATGGAAAGGCAATCTGATAAATAAAAAATACTTTCAAGTGATCTGATAAGGGGTTAATATCCGAAATATAAAGAACTTACACAACACCCAAAAAATCTGATTTAAAAAGTGGGCAGAGAAGGACATCTGGGTGGCTCAGTTGAGCATCCAACTCTTTATTTCAGCTCAGATCATAATCTCAGGGTCCTGGGATCAAGACCCATGTTGGAATCCACACTCAGTGTGGAGTCTGCTTGAAATTCCCCCTCTGCCTCTGCCCATTAACCTGCTCTCTAAATTAAATAAAATCTTTTAAAAAAGCGGGCAAGGAATTTGAATAGATATTTTTCCAAAGACGACATACAGATAGCCAAGAGACACATGAAAAGATACTCCTCATTCATCATCATGGAAATGCAAACCCAAACCACGATGAGATATCACCTTAAACCTGTCACAATGGCTAGAATATAAAAGACAAGAAATAGCAAGTGTTGGTGAGGATATGAAGAAGAGGGAAACCTTATGCACTGTTGGTGGGAATGTAAATTGGTAATGTCACTGTGGAAAATAGTATGGGAATCTCCTCAAAAAAATAAAATAAAGGGACGCCTGGGTGGCTCAGTTGGTTGGGCAGCTGCCTTTGGTTCAGGTCATGATCCCAGCATCTTGGGATCGAGTCCCGCATCGGGATCCTCGCTCCGCGGGGGGCCTGCTCCTCTCTCTGCCTCTGCCTGCCCCTCTGCCTGTTTGTGTTCTCTCTGTTAAATGAATAAATATAATCTTTAAAAATAAAAAATAGAAATAGCATACAATCCAGTAGTTCCACTACTGGATATTTACCCACAAAAAACTAATTTGAAAAGACAGATGCACCTCATGTTTTTTGAATATTTGAATATTTGTAGTAGCTAAGATGTGGAAACAACCCAAGTGTCCATCAATAAGTGAATGGATAAAGAAAATCTTATTTACACATAAATGTATAACATATGTTATACAGCATGTGCTTCAACATTCATACATGTTATATATATATACACACACACATGTGTACATTAGATTATTCAGCCATAAAAAAGATCTTGCCACTTCCAACACAGACAGACTTAGACAGTATTATGCTGAGTAAAATAGGTCAGAGAAACACCAATACTATATCATTTAACTTTTATGTAGAATCCAGAAAAACAAGAAGCCAAAAAAATTTTATGTAGAATTCAAAAAATCCAAAAAGCAGAAATAGATCCATAAACACAGAGCAAACTGGTGGTTGCCAGTGGTGAGGGAGTCAGGGGGTGGGATGCACAAAATGGGTGAAGGTAGTGGGAGATACAGGTCTCCAGTTATAAAATGAATAAACCCTGGCAATAAAAGGTACAGCACAGGGAATATGGTCAATAGTATTGTAATAGCATCGCATGGGGACACATGGTAGCTACACTCGTGGTGAGCTCAGCATAACAGTTGTTGAGCCACAATGTTGTACACTTGAAAATAATATAACTGTGTGTCATCATTCACACTTCAACAACTGCTTTGATGAAGGAGGGGGAGAAAAGTAAGCCTAAAGTTAGAAGAACAACAAATATTAAAGCACCAATGAAATAGAGACTGCAAAAACAATGAAACAGATCAATGAAACCAAGAACTGGTTCTTTAAAAAGGTTAACAAGATGGACAAAGCTTTAAATGAACTCAAGGACAAAAAAAAAAAGAGGAGACTCAAAAAAGAAATGAAAGATGTTACAACTAGTTCCATAGAAATAAAAGAGATCTTAAGTGGCTACTATTAATATATGCCAGCAAGTTGGACAATGTAGAAGAAATGGTTAAGTTCCTAGAAACACATGACCTTTCAAGACTAAATGATGAAGAAATAGAAAATCTGAGCAGACTGATTGCTAACAAGGAGTAATCAAAAATCAACAACAACAACAAAAAATCCTACATGACCAGATGGCTTCATTGGTGATTTCTGTCCAACATTTTAAGAATACTTACCCTTCTAATACGCTTCAAAAAAAAAAAAAAAAAAATTTACAAACTCCTTTAAGGCCAGCATTACCTTGATGCCAAAACCAAGAATATTGAAGAAGAAAGAAAAAAAAAGTAAATTATAGGCCAATATCCCTCATGAACACAGATACAGAAACCTTAGGTATTAGCAAACTGAATTCAACAATGCAATTAAAGGATCATATACCAAAATTAAAGGATCATATACCAAAATTAAAGGATCATATACCAAAATTAAAGGATCATATACCACGACCAAGTGGGAATTATTCCAGGGATACAAGGATTGTTCAGAATCCAGAAAAGTCAATCAACATGGTATACTAGATTACCAAAATGAAGGAGAAACATTAAGTGATCATACCAATAGATGCCAGAAAGCATGACAAAATTTAACATCCATTTATCATAAAATCTCTCAGAGTAGGTACAAAGGGAACATACCTCAACGTAATAAAGGCCATATATGATGAGCCTGTGGCTAATATTATACTCAGTGAGAAAAAGCTGAAAGTTTTCAGTCTAAGATCAGGAACAAGACAAGGATTGCCCACTCTCATCATTTTTTATTCAACATAGTACTGACTATCCTAGTCAATGCTTTTAGGCAAGAAATAGAAATAAAAGGCATCTGAATTTGAAAGGAAGTAAAACTGTCACTATTTGCAGATGACATATTCTATATGGAAAACCCTAAAGATTTCACCAAAAAAAAAAAAATAATCCATTAGAATAAATGAATTTACAAGATACAAAAAGTGATATATGGAAATCTTTGTTTCTATACACAAGTAAACTATCAGATTATAGAAATAGAAGTTAAAAAAAGTCTCATTTACAATTGGATCAGAAAGAACAAACTGGGAGGAGGAGGAGGAGGCTACTCCTACTGATCTGATAGTATCAGATCCCAGAAGTTTAGCTAGATAGTTATCAAAACATTCTAAACACCTAAAAATTCAATAGGAGATAGAATTGATGTTCTTCTCTTCTAGGAACACAGAATCGACCACTTTCTGGAAGGTAGGACGTGCAGAGAATTGAATCCGAAGCGACGGATTCAGCATTACCTGACGGGGGTCAACATTATCTTGATCCCAAAACCAGACAAAAGACCCCATCAAAAAGGTGAATTACAGACCAATATCCTTGATGAACATGGATGTAAAAATTCTCACCAAAATACTAGCCAATAGGATCCAACAGTACATTAAAAGGATTATTCACCATGACCAAGTGGGATTTATTCCTGGGCTGCAAGGTTGGTTCAACATAAGGCAGGGAGGCAGGGAGGCAGGGAGGCAGGGAGGCAGGGAGGCAGGGAGGCAGGGAGGCAGGGAGGCAGGGAGGCAGGGAGGCAGGGAGGCAAAATGTGATATATGAATTAAAAAAAAGAACAAGAACCATATGATACTCTCAATTGATGCTGAAAAAGCACTTGACAAAGTACAGCATTCTTTCTTGATCAAAACTCTTCACAGTGTAGGCATAGAGGATACATTCCTCAACATCAAAGCCATCTATGAAAAACACACAGCGAATATCATTCTCAGTGGGGAAAAACTGAACGCTTTTCCCCTAAGATCAGGAACATGGCAGGGATGTCCACTATCTCCACTGCTATTCGACATAGTCCTAGAAGTCCTAGCCTCAGCACTCAGACATCAAAAAGAAATAAAAGGCATCCAAATTGGCAAAGAAGAAGTCAAACTCTCACTCTTTGCAGATGATATGATACTTTATGTGGAAAACCCTAGACTCCACTCCAAGACTGCTAGAACTCATACAGGAATTCAGTAAAGTGTCAGGATATTAAAAAAAAAAAAAAATCAGTGCACAGAAGTCAGTTGCATTTCTAGACACCAATGGCAGGACAGAAGAAAGAGAAATCAAGGAGTCGATCCCATTTAAAATTGCACCCAAAGCCATAAGATACCTAGGAATAAACCTAACCAGAGAGGCAAAGAATCTGTACTCAGAAAACTACAAAGTGCTCATGAAAGAAATTGAGGAAGACACAAAGAAATGGAAAAACGTTCCATGCTCATGGATCAGAATATTGTTAAAATGTCTATGCTATCTAAAGCAATCTACACATTTAATGCAATCCCTGTCAAAATACCATCATTTTAAACAAATGGAACAAATAATCCTAAAATTTACATGGAACCACAAAAAAAAAAAAACATGAATAGCCAGAGGAATGTTGAAAAAGAAAACCAAAGTTGGCAGTATCAAAATTCCAGACTTCAAGCTATATTACAAAGCTGTAATCATCAAGACACTGTGGTACTGGCATAAAAACATCGTATGTTTGTAGACATCTATGTGTCTACATAGATCAATGGAACAGAACAGAGAGCCCAGAAATGGATTCCCAACTCTATGGTCAACTAATCTTCAACAAAGCAGGAAAAAATATCCAGCGGAAAAAAGACAGTCTCTTCCAACAAATGGTGTTGGGAAAATTGGACAGCCACATGCAGAAGAGTGAAACTGGACCATTTCCTTACACCTCACACAAAAATAGACTCAAAATGGATGGAAGACCTCAATGTGAGACAGGACTATATCAAAATCCTTGATGAGAACACAGGCAACAACCTCTTCGACCTCAGCTGCAGCAACTTCTTCCTAGAAACATCTCCAAGGGCAAGGGAAGCAAGGGCAAAAATGAACCACTGGGAGTTCATCAAGATCAAAAGCTTTTGCACAGCAAAGTAAACAGTCAACAAAACCAAAAGACAACTGACAGAATGGGAGAAGATATTCGCAAATGACATATCAGATAAAGGGCTAGTATCCAAGATCTATGAAGAACTTCTCAAACTCAACACCCAAAGAACAAATAATCCGATCAAGAAATGGGCAGAAAGGGGTGCCTGGGTGGCTCAGTGGGTTAAAGCCTCTGCCTTTGGCTCAGGTCATGATCTCAGGGTCCTGGGATCGAGCCCCGCGTCGGGCTATCTGCTCAGCAGGGAGCCTGCTTCTCCCTCTGTCTCTGCCTGCCTCTCTGCCTACTTGTGATCTGTCAAATAAATAAAGAAAATATTAAAAAAAAAAAAAGAAATGGGCAGAAAATATGAACAGACATTTCTGCAAAGAGGACATCCAAATAGCCAACAGACACATGAAATAGTGCTCAACATCACTTGGCATCAGAGAATACAAATCAAAACCACAGTGATATACCACCTCACACCAGTCAGAATGGCTAAAATTAGCAAGTCAGGAAGTGACAGATGTTGGTGAGGATGCGGAGAAAGGGGAACCCTCCTATACTGTTGGTGGGAATGCAAGCTGGTACAGCCACTCTGGAAAATAGTATGGAGGTTTCTCAAAAAGTTGAAAATAGAGCTACCCTACGACCTAGCAATCATACTACTGGGTTTTTACCCTAAAGATACAAATATAGTGATCCAAAGGGCCACGTGCACCTGTATGTTTATGGCAGCAGTGTCCACAATAGCCAAACCATGGAAAAAACCTAGATGTCCATCAACAGATGAATGGACAAAGAAGAAAGGTGTGTGTGTACATTATATACATATACACACATACACAATGGAATACTATACAGCCATCAAGAGAAACGAAATCTTTCCATTTGCAACAATGTGGATGGAACTAAAGGTATTATACTAAGTGAAATAAGTCAGAAAAAGACAATTATCATATGATCTCTCTGATATGAAGAATTTGAGAGGCAGGGTGGAGGGTCATGGGGGAGGGAAATGAAACAAGATGGGATCAGGAAGGAGACAAACTATAAGACTCGTAAACTCACGAAACAAACTGAGGGCGGCTGGGGGGTAGGGGGGTCTAGGGATAGGGTGACTGGGTTATAGAAATTGGGGAGGTTATGTGCTATGTTAAGTACTGTGAAATATGTAAGCCTAATGATTCACAGACATGTACCCTGGGGCAAATAATACATTATATGTTAAAAATTTAAAAAAAAAAAAAAAAAAAGAACTACCTAGGAGTAATTTAACCAAGGAAGTAAAAGACGCATACACTGAAAACTGTAAGACTTTTATGAAAAAATTGAAGAGGACACAAATAAGTGGAAAGATACTCAGTGCTCATGGATTGGATTGGAATATTCTTAAAATGTTTGAAATACCCAAAGCAATCCATAGACTCAATGCAATCCTCATGAAAATTCCAATGTCCTTTTTCACAGAAATAGAACAATTCTAAAATTTTTATGGACCCACGAAATAGCCAAAACAATCTTCAGAAAAAAAACCAAAGCTGGAGGCATCACACTTCCTGATTTCAAACTACTACTATCCTAAACTAAACAGTATGATATTGTCATAAAAAAGTTACATAGATCAATGGAATGGAATAGAGAGCCTAGAAGTAAATCCACAAATAAAGATGCGTTCAAAAGGTTTCCTGCATGGCTCAGTGGGTTAAGCCTCTGCCTTCAGCTCAGGTCATGATCTCAGGGTCCTGGGATAGAGCCCCGCATTCGGCTCTCTGCTCATCAGGAAGCCTGCTTTTCCTCTCTCTGCCTACTTGTGATCGCTCTGTCAAATAAATAAAATGTTAAAAAAAAAAAAAAGATGCACACAAATATAAACAGAATTATGGGTTTGGGGATAGAAAGATGGAATGGTCATCTGATGGTCTCTGTTTTCTAAGATGAAAGTAAGAGGAAAGCAAGCAAGCCACTTTAAAGGAGAGAGTATGAAACAGTAATCAAAATGAGAAAGTACACCATGGTTTCTAGGCAGGGTTCAGGGCCCATGAGAAGTTTTGCAGGACTTCAAAACCCCGTTCTGTGCTTCTCCAGCCATTCAGCTGCTTCAGAAACAGGCAATCAAATGTGAAGAGTCAGAATGCAAGCAGCATAGGGTTTTAGGAGGCGAGTCCAATAGAGGGAGGAAGCAAATGAGTAGACTATATTTTCAGAGGACTGACTACACTGATGCAGTGTTTCTATAAAAGGAAATAATAATGGCTGGATAAAGGGAAAAGCAAAACTAGGAGGAGCCTGGTGGAGATGGAAAAAGTGATAGAGTCTGGGGATCAGAGGTCTTGACAAGGTCAGAAAAGGTGGCAGTAGGAATGATTGAGCAAGTAAAGGGACAGATAGGAGATGGGGATCAGGGCAGGATTTTAGAGGTAATGCAGATTCCAGAGAAGATAAAGACTAAGTGACCCTGAATGGGTGGAGAGGTGGCATAGAGGAAAATAGCTGAAACTCAGCAGGTCAAGGATCAGAGACCAGGTGATTATGTGATTGCTGAGAAAGAAAAGAATAGGGATATGAAAAGTAGGAGGTGAACTATCTTCACTGAATGAGGGGGTTGATAGCAGAAGGCAGCAATAAAGAGGGTAAGAAGTTGGTATAATGACATGAGTTCCAGAGGATTGGGAAATTTTGCAGAAAGTGGTTTATAAAGGGCACTGGAGGGCAAGCACATAATCTAATCACTTCCTGACTCTGGGTATGTGGAATATAAAAGATTAGGGAGGAAGAATCCTTACAAAATTTCAGTTAAGGAAGGAGAAATGTTCCAAGAATACATTGAGGATACAGAGAGAGCTCCTGATCTAGATTCCAGCAGATCCTCTGAAAGGGATTGGGAGGGAGGGAAGAAGGGTAGAGCAGGATTTGGTCAGATTAAGGCCAATGCTCCTAATCCCAGCAGTGCATTGGAAGGTTTTAGAGGAGCTTTAAGCAGTTAGTTATGTACAAGGGAAGCCCTATAAGGATATCAGCTCATTTTTCACCAGAAACTTTGAGGGCCTGAAGAAAGTGGCACAATATATTCAAAGTGCTAAAAGAAAAAACCTACAGTGAAGTATACTCTATCCAGCAAGGTTCTCATTTGGAATAGAAGGAGAGATTAACTTGTTTGTCTGTGAAACTCTTTAAGGAATTCATGAACACCACCAAATCAGCCCTACAAGAAGTGGTAAAGGGGACTCTTTAAGGGGTAAAGACCGTAAGTAGGAGTAAGAAAAGTAAGAAGCAGAGAAGCAGTAAACATCAAATATACCTTAAAAAAAAAAAAAAAGTCAGGGGCGCCTGGGTGGCTTAGTTGGTTAAGCAACTGCCTTCAGCTCAGGCCATGAACCTGGAGCCCCGGGATCCAGCCCCACATCGGGCTCCCCATTCAGCGGGGAGTCGGCTTCTCCCTCGGCCCCTCCTCCCTCTCATGCTCTAATGTGCTCTCTCTCTTTCTCCATCTTTCAAATAAATAAATAAAATCTTAAAAAAAAAAGTCAAGGGATTGACAAAAGCAAAGGATGTAAAGTGTGACACCATATACCTAAAAATGTGTGGAGGGAAGGAGTCAAGAATGGTTTCAAACTTCAGCAACCATCAATTTAATAAAGACTGCTGTACACATAAGATGTTATATATAAACCTAATAGTAATTCCAAACAAAACCCAATAAATAAATATGCAAAAAAATAAACAAAGGAATCCAAGCATATTACTAAAGAAAGCCAGTAAACCATGAAAGGAATGAAGAACTACAAGAACTATAAAAAAACAAGATAGTATTAAGTACATACCTATCAATAAGTACTTTGAACATAAACGGAGTAAATGCTCCAGTCAAAAGATCTATTTGCTGCCTGCAAGAGACCTCAAGACACATGCAGACAAAGGGATGGAAAATCATTTATCATGCAAATGGAGGTGAAAAGAAAGTCAGGGTAGCAATACTTATATTGGACTAAATAGACCTTAAAACAAAGAAGGGCCATATAGAGAATGACCCGACAAGAAAATAAGAGTATTTATAGAGACATAAACTTTTATTCATCTAACATGGGAGCACTCAGATGTATAAAACAGCTTAATAATATGAAGGAAGTAAATCAGTAGTCTTACAGTAATAGGGGACTTTAACACCTCACATCAATGGACAGGTCACATCCAAATAGAAATAGAAGCAGTGGCTCTGAATGATACATTGGACCAGATGGATCTAAGCTATTCAGAATGCTCCATCCCAAAGTGGCAGAATATACATTCTTGTCAAGTGCACATGGAATCTTCTCCAGAATAGAACACATATTAGGTCACAAAACAAGCCTCAACAAAATTTAAAAGATCAACTTCCAACCACTATGCTATGAAACTAGAACTATGAAACTTTTTCCCCCCCCCAAAGATTTTATTTGACAGAGAGAGACACCACAAGTAGGCAGAGAGACAGGCAGAGAGAGGGGGAAGTAGGCTCCCTGCTGAGCAGAGAACCTGATGTGGGGCTCGATCCCAGGACCCCGAGATCATGACCTGAACCAAAGGTAGAGGCTTTAACCCACTGAGCCACCCAGGTGCCTCTAGAACTATGAAACTTTTATTAGAAAAAAATCTGGGGAAAACACAAATACATGGAAACTAATAACATGCTACTAAACAATGAATGGACCAACTAAGAAATCAAAGGGGAAATAAATATATGGAGACAAATAAACATGAAAACACAATGGTCCAAAATCTTTGGGATGCCACAAAAGCAGTTCTAAGTGGGAAGTTTATAGCAATACAGGCCTACATCAAGAAGAAAAATCTCAAATAACCTAACCTTATGTCTAAAGGAGCTAGAAAAAGAAGTAAACCCAAAACTAGCCAGAAGGAAGGAAATGATAAAGACTAGAGCAGAAATAAAGATTAAACATATGTATTTATATGAATATATATGGATCAATGAAACCAGGAGCTGGTTCTTTAAAAAGTTCAATAAAATTGATGAACCTTTAGCCAGATTCATAGAAAAAAAAGAAACAGACTCAAAAATCAGCTATGAAAGAGAAGAACCACCAATACAACAGAAATACAAAGGATTGTGAAAGGGTATTACGAAAAACTATATTGCCAACAAATCAGACAACTTAGGAGAAATGGATAAATTCCTAGAAGGATATAACCTCCCAAAACTGAATCAGGAGGAAATAGAATACCTGAAGAAACCAGTTACCAGCAATCAGTAATCAAAAAATTCCCCAAAAAATGAAAGTCTAGGACCCGATGGTTTCACAGGTGAATTCTACCAAACATTTAAAAAAAGAGTTAATACCTGTTCTTCTCAAACTATTCCAAAAAACAGGAAAGGAAGGAAAACTTCCAAATCCATTCTATGAGGCCAGTATTACCCTGATAGCAAAACCAGATATAGACACTCTAAGAAGAAGAGTTATAGGCCAATATCGCTGATGAACATAGATGCAAATATCCTCAATAAACTATTAACAAAAAAGGAAAATCCAACAAAACATTTTAAAAAAAATCATTCAATATGACTAGGTGGTATTTATTCCTGGAATGTAAGGATAGTTGAATATTAGCAAATTAACCAACATGATATATCACATAAGAATAAAAGTCATGAATTCAACAGATGCAGAAAAAGCACTTGACAATTGCACTTTATCCATTCATGGTAAAAACCCTCAACAAAATACATTTAGGGGGGACATATTTCAACATAATAAAGACCATATGTGAAAAAGCCACAGTGAGTATCATTCTCCATGGTGAAAACCTGAGCTTTCCCCTAAAGACAAGGATGTCCACTTTCACCACTTTTATTCAATGTAGTACTGGAAACTGTAACCACAGCAATCAGACAAGAAATAAAAGGCATCCAAATTGGTAAGGAAGAAGTAAAACTTTCACTATCTACAGATAAAAATGATACTATAGATAGAACACCCTAAAGACTCCACCAAAAAATGACTAGAATTGATAAATGAATTCAGTAAGGTCATAGGATAACCGCTCCCCCCACCCCCAAAAAATCAATATACAGAAACCGGTTGCATTTCTGTACATTAGTAATGAATTAGGAGAAAACAATCCCATTTATAATTGCACCAAAAATAAAATACCTAGGAATAGGCCCAACCAAGGAGGTAAGAACTTGTACTCTGAAAACTGTGACACTGAAGATGATACAAATGGAAAGAAATTCCATGCTCATGAATGGACAGTATTGTCAAAATATCCCCACTACCCAAAACAATCTACACATGTAATACATTCCCTATCAAAATACCAACAGTATTTTTCACAGAACTGGAATAATCAATCCTGAAATTTGTATGGAACCACAAAAAGACCCCAAATAATGAAAGCAATCTTGGGGCACCTGGGTGGCTCAGCCGTTCAGCAGGTGCCTTCGGCTCAGGTTATGATCCCAGGGTCCAGAGATTGAGCCCCGCATTGGGCTCCTTGCTCAGCGGGAACCCTGCTTCTCCCTCTCCCACTCCCCCTACTTGTGTTCCCTCTCACTGTTCATGGTGTTTCTCTGTCCAATAAATAAAATCTCAAAAAGAAAAAAAAAAGCAATCTTAAAGAACAGACTGGAGGTATCATAATCCCAGATTTCATGATATAATATGAAGCTATAATAATAAAAGTACTGACACAAAATAGACACATAAATCAATGTGACAGAAAAGAGAGCCCAGTAGTAAACCCATGACTATATGGTCAGTCTTTGACGGAGGAGGCAAGAATATGCAATGGGGGGAAAGGCCATTTCTTTAACAATTTGTATTAGGAAAACTGGACAGCCACATACCAAAGAATGAGATTGGACCACTTTTTTATACTGTACACACACACACACACACACACACACACACACACACACAAAACTCTGAGTGGATTAAACACCTAAATGTGAGACCTGAAACCATAAAACTCCAAAAAGAGCACAGATGGTAGTTTCTCTGGCACCAGTTATGACATTTTTTGTAGATCTTCTGAGGCAAGGAAAACAGAAGCAAAAATAAACTTTTAGAACTACATCAAAATAAAAAACTTCTACACAGCAAAGGGTGTGGGAGTGGGAGAAGATATCTGCAAATGACCTGATAAAAGGTAAGTATGCAAAATATATGAAGAACTAATACAACTAAACACCAAAAAACAAAAACAAAAAATAAAACAAAACAGGTAAGAAGTGGGCAGCAGACATGGGCAGACATTTTTCCCCAAAGAAGACATACAGGTAGCCAAGAGACACATGAAAAGATGCTCAACATCACTTATCATCAGGTATATGTAATCCAAACCACAATGAGGTATCACCTCACACCTGTCAGAATGGCTAAAAATCAAAAACACAAGAAACAGCAAGGGTTGGTGAGGATATGGAGGAAAAATAACGCTCATGCACTGTTGGTAGGAATGCTAACTGGTGCAGCCACTGTGGAAGACAATATGGAGGTTCCTCAAAAAATGAAAAATAGAACTACTCTATGATCCAGCACTCTCACCACTGGGTACTGGGTTTTATCCAAAGAACACAAAAATACTAGTTTGAAAAAGATATGTACACCCCTATGTTCATAGCAGCATTATGTACAATAGCCAAAATATAAAAGCAACCGAAGCATCCATTGATAAATGGATAAATACGTGGCACATGCGTGCGCACACATGCACACACACACACACACACACACAGGAATACTACTCAGTGATGCACAGTGAAATCTTACCACTTGCAATAACATGGATGGATCTAGGGAGTCTAATGCTCAACAAGTTAGTCAGAGAAAGACAGATACTGTATGATTTCATTAATGTGGAATTTAAGTAACAAATGAACAAAGGAAAAGACAAACCAAGCAATAGATTCTTAACTACAGAGAACAGATGGTTACCAGAAGGGAGGTGCAGGCTGGGGGCACCGGGGTTGGGGGGTGATGGGTGAAATAAGTGAAGGCGGTTAAGAGCACACTTATGATGAGCACAAAGTTATGTACAGAATTGTTGACTATATTGTACACCCACAACTAATATAACACTGTAACTAATATAACACTGTATATTAATATATGGGAATTTTTTAAAAAGCAATAAGATTAATTAGATCTTAAAAAGTTAAGGGGACTCACAAAATGATGTAAAATATAGCAACATATGCATATGATGGGGGGAGTAAAAATGAAGTTCTTTTAGAATGTGTTCCAATTTAAGTGGCCAACTTTATGTAGACTGTCAATTACTTAGGAAGTTACATATGAACTTCACGGTAACTGCAAACCAAAACCCTATAATAGATACACAAGAAAAGAAAGCCAAGCATAGCATTAAAGAAAGTCATCAATCACAAGGAAGAGAGCAAGAAGGAAGAGAATTATAAAAGCCACCATAAGACAATTAACAAAATGGAAACATATCTGTCAGTAATTAACTATAAATGGTCTAAATGCTCTAATCACAAGACATAGGATAAATTAAAGGCCCATCTATATGCTGCCTACAAAAAATTCATTTCAGAACTAAAGGCACAGATTGAAAGGAGGGGATGGAAAAAGATACTTCATGAAAATGAAAAAAAAAAAAAAAAAGCCAGGGTAGCAATACCTACATCAGAAAAAAATATACTTTAAAACAGACACTGTAACAAGAGACAAAGAAGGGCATTACATGATAAAGGCATCAATCCAACAGGAGGATAACATTTCTAAGTATCAATGTACTCAACATTGCAATACCTAAATACATAAAGCAAACATTAATAGACAAAAGGAGAAACTGACAGTAATACAGTAATAGGGACTTTAACATCCCACTCATATCAGTGGATTGGTCATCCAGGCAGAGGAGGGGGAAAAAAAAAAATCAATAGGGAAACCATATCTTTGAATGACACATTAGACCAAATGGACTAAACAGATATATATAGACATTTTCTCCCATAAGAACAGCATACACATTTTTCAAGGACACATTGAACACTCTCCAGGGTAGATCACATGTTAGGCCACAAAAAAAGTCTCAGAGTTTAACACGATTGAAATATCATCAAGCTTTTTTCTGCCCACAATGGTGTGGAACTAGAAATCAATTACAAAAAAAAAAAAAAAAGGAAAAAAACCCAAACATATGGAGGCTAAACAAAATGCTACTAAACGATGGGTCAATTTAGAAATCAAAGAGAAATTAACAACAAAAACATACCTTGAGGCATATGAAACTGAGTCCAAAATTTTTGGAGCCACAGTGCAACTTCTAAGAGGGAAATTTATAGTGATACAGGCCTATCTCTGAAAAAGATCAAAGCCTCAAGTTAGAAGGAAATAAAGATCAGAATACAAATAAATGGAAACAAAAAAGAAAACAGGGCAACAAAAACAAGACCCTGTTCTTTGAAAAGATAAAGAAAATTGACAAAGCCTTTATCAAGAAAAATAACTCAGGATGCCTGAGTGGCTCAGTGGGTTAAAGCCTCTGCCTTTGGATCAGATCATGATCTTGGGGTCCTGGGATCGAGCCCCACATCAGGCTCTCTGCTCAGCGGGGATCCTGCTTCCCTCCCCCCTTTCTCTGCCTGTCTCTCTGCCTACTTGTGATCTCTCTCGCCGTCAAATAAATAAAATCTTAAAAAAAAAAAAGAAAAGAAAAATAACTCAACATCAGAAATGAAGGAAAAATACAACTGACCCCATAGAAACAAAAGGTTTATAAGACACTTATGAAAAATATTCCAACAAATTAGACAACCCAGAAGAAATGAACAAGTCCTTAAAAACAATCTTTCCAAACTGAATCGGGGGTGTGCTCGCTTCGGCAGCACATATACCAAACTGAATTGGGGAAAAAATAGAAAATCTGAACAGACTGATTAGTAGTAACAAAATTGAATTGGTAATCAGAACCTCTCAACTACTCAAAGTCCAGGACCAAATGGATTCACTGGTCAATTCTACCAAACATTTACAGAGGAGTTAACACTCCTCCCAAACTATTGGGCAAAAAAACAAAAAACAAACAAAAAATCCACAGGAGGAAAGAAAACTTCCAAATGTATCCGACAATGCCAGCATTACCCTGATTACAAAAACAAAGACTATACCAAAAACAAAAACAGAACTACAGACCAATATTCCTGATGAACATGGAAGCAAAAATTCTCAACCAAAAAAAAAAAAATAATAATAATTCTCAACCAAATATTGGCAAGCCACATTCAACAATACATTAAAAGAATCATTCGCCATTATCAAGTGGCATTTATTCCAGGGATTCAGAGATGGCTCTGCAAATCAGTGTGATGCACCATATTAATGACATGAGGATAACAGTCCTATGATCAACCCCAGGACCCTCAACCCACTCCGGTCACAGCTCCAGCCAAAGTCATCGGACACACAGCCTACACAGGGGATGGCCATACACAAGACCACTTCAAGTTTAGGAGAAGTAGCTGTTCTGCCTAATTCACAAACCCAGAAAGTCGAGCAAAATGAGGAGACAGATGAATAAGCTCCAGATGAAGAACAAGACAAAACCTCAGAAAAGGAGCTAAATGAAACAGATAAGCACTATGCCTAAGAGCTTAAAAATAATGATCATAAAAACGTTTGCTGGACTGAAGAGTGGAGGAACTTCCTGAGAATTTCAACAAAGATTTTTCTTAAAGTATAAAAAAAAACTAAGTCAGTGCTGAAGAATACAGTAACTGAAATGAAAAATACATTAGAGGGAAACATCCGATCAGTGGATGCAGAGAAACAAATCGGTGTTCTGGAAGGCAGGGTAATGGAAAGCCCCCAAGTTAAACAGCAGAAAAAAAAAAAAAAAGAATTAAAAATCCTAGATTTCTATAGATGTTAAGTTTTATCAAACGCTTTTTCTACATTTGTTTATGATAAAAACTCAACAAAGTGAGTTTAGAGGAAACACTTGAACATAATAAAGGCCTTATTAGTAAGATCACAGCTAACAGCTGACTTGATGGTGAAAAATTGAGAATGTCTAGTCTTACCACTTTTCTTCAATATAGTAATGGAAGCCCTAGCCATTGCAATCAAACTGATAAAGGGCATCCAAATTGGTAAGGAAGTAATAAAACTGTGCTGATTTGCAGATGACAAGACATTATACTAGAAAATCCTAAATACTCTACAAAAACAAAAATGAAACAACTAGAATAAATGCATTCAGAAAGGTTGCAGGATACTCTGCCTGCCACTCTGCCTGCTTGTGTTCTCTCCTCTCTGACAAATGAATAAAATCTTGGAAAGAAAGAAAGGAAGGAAGGTTGCAGGATACACAATACAGAAATCAGTTTCCATACACTAATAGCAAAGTAGAAAAGAAATTAAGAAAACAATTTCCATTTATAATCGCACCCAGGCACCCCTACAATTTATAATATAGCACACAGCTCTGGAATCCTATGGCTACACTGTAATTTCCTTGTCCATTCCACCGTCAGTGGACTAGGAATAGTCTCAGTTTTTGTTTACGGACAATGCTGTCATGAACAAGGTTCTTTAAGGGGTAGCCTTGGAGTGAAATCCACAGAGTGAAAGCCACAGAGAGATGCTCCTTGAACATTATCGTGTACATCCATGAAGTCACCTGCAGATCTCGTTACGATGCTAATTCTCATTTGGTGGGTCTATGATCCTGCAGTTCTAACAAGCTCCCAGGTGGTGCCAATGCTGCTGGTCCCTGGACCCTGCCTCGAGTCAAGTATGAATTTGCGTAAGCTGATTAAACGCTAGTTTTACTAGGTACTATAGGAACAAGAGTTACCCCACATACTCCCCAGTTTACTATACTCCGACTTCTAAATTCAAATTACATCCAACTTCGTGGATGTGTAATCATATTTTGATTTTATTGTGCATTTTGGACTAATGACGTTGAGCATTTTCACCACGCTTATTGGCTACTCAGATTTTCTCTTGCGAAGCACCTATTCAAGTCTTTTCCCCTACTTTTCTGTTGATTGTTCATCCTTACTGATTTTTTCTGCATTCTTTGTCCATTCTGGATGCTAGCCTTTTATTGATCTTATGTCCCAAATATTTTTTCAGCTAGTGACTTGTCCTTTCACCCACTCAGTGGATTTTTAAAGTATTGATTTTTTAAAGTATTGTCACTTCACATTTTTTTAAAAAAATCTCACATCAAGAATTGAGAATGTCCCCTGGCCCCACTTCCTCCTTCTCCATGACGACCGTCATCCCTGACCTCTGGTAACAAACGCAATGACACTGAGTTCACTGTACCCGGAAACCACCTCCGGTGCGTGTCTGGCACTCAGGAATAGGAAGCCTCTGGAATGATGATGGGCTGGGCAGGAGCAAGCTAGCGGGATCCGGCTTAGTGGCCCTTAATTTCACTTCAAGCAAGCAGTCTCTTTCAACGAGCATTTCTCATGAAATCTTTCAACACGACCCAGTGAACGGACCAGCAAGTTGCTTTGTTTGAGTAAACAGACGTTCATGATTTTGATGTTGTTGAAACCCTGAAGTCAGGTAGGTAACTGCTTTTAAACATTTGGGAACATTTTTGTTTCGGCAGGTTATGCTACACACAATTCCTAGTCAAGCTTTTACAAGTTTTCTCCTAATTTAGCTAGTAACCATCAATGTAAAACGACGACAAACTTGCATCACACAAGATAAATACAACACAACTTAACAACCGCCGTCTGAAACGATGTTTAAGAAAAGCAACCGTTCCCCTTTCTTCATTCCCCAACACAGTGTTAACACTCACAATGATAATGCCGACGGATTTCAAATGCAGTTTCATGTTTTTAGATCAAATTCTTCCCAGTGATAATGCGACTAATTTTCAGAACACACGTGCACTGTTGGGGGAGTCACCCCATAACCATATAGAGAACATACCAGTGACAATCGGGTGAAAGAATCAAATATATACGAGGACAAAGATTTGGGGGGGCTGCTGCTTGCAGTCGGGCCTTTCACCCACCCCAGCTCACCTGACCCCCCTTCCCCAAAGAGCCATACCTTGGGGCCGAGCTTCCTGGTGATCCTGGGCCATGTTCTCCTTCTGCACTCAACGGGGACCCCATCTACAGTAGGCAGCAGACCAGCTGGTCCAGGAGAAGAAAGCAAATGTAGCTCGACTCGAGCTCCTGTCTAGGGAACTCTGGGAGAAGCTACTTATAGCGTGAGCCCGTGGGCCCAGGAGCAGCCTGATTACTGGCGGGTCAACTATCAAAAACTGGTAGGTTTTGTGCCACACCTGTAGCCTGTTTGCCTTCTCCGGGGATATGGGCGGGGAGGCTCTGCTCTAGGATAGAAGGAACCTTAGAATACTTTAAAGCAGGGTAAGAAAGACCAAGGGAGGCACTGGATGGTGAGAATAGCCACTCTCCATTCAGGCTACACAGTTCTATCCACTGGGTTTGCTTTAAACTACACTGGTAGCTGGGGTCCCCATCCCAGAGGGTCGGATTTAATTGCTGTGAGCGAAGCACGGGCATCAGGAAATTTTTTAAAGTTCTCCAGCTGATTGAAATGTGCAGCTGGTAATGAGATTCCGCACATTGGCGCATCCTGGAGCGCTTGTATCAGCGAGGAGTCTATGCAGGGAGAAAATGGCGGGGGGGGGGGGGGATCTGAGTTGTTACTACAGAGTTAAAGGGGAGGTGCTGCTGTAGATCTGCAGATCAGTGGTTCTTAGAGTGTGTGGTCTGGAAACTTCCAGCAAATGCAGATTCTATATAAGCAGAATTTCTGGGGTGGGACCCAGGAATCTGCATTTTAAATAAGCTCTTTCTAGGTGGTTCTTAGAACACTAAACTTCAAGAAGCGATATTTTGGAGGTAAAACCTACAGGATTCTATCATTATCTACAGACATTAATATCAAGACGAAAAAACTGTAGGCCTGAGTTCACGGCAGGGTTAAATGCCCCGGCGGGCATCTGTGTGTACATTTCCCAACAGGCACACATGAGAATGAACCTCAGTGAAAGAGCCTATGTGACCACCTTCGAGAGAATCAATACATTGCTCTCCGCCCAAGCCTCGGTTTTGAGCTTGTGTCATTGCAACCAGTAACTGGTTCAGCCAAGACTTATTGGGGCTGTTGGGGATGTGGGAGACAGGTGTTAACTGTGGAGTGCAGAGAGGAACGGAGTAGAAGAAATGGGTAAGAGAAGAGAAGATCAATTCTTCCTGGTCAACTCTTGTCAGTGGCGGGGGTAAGGGGGGTGGGCGTTAATTCTTGCAATACAAAGTATCATTTACCGGTCCTGGTAGAGAAATCTTTGTCTTGCTGCTCTTGGTGTTTCAAGTCTCAGTTCCTGAGGTTCTCACAAAGTAGTGAAGAGTTTGCAACAGTTGCACTGGGCAACCCAGGAACGTTTTGCAGTAGTACAGAATTCATAGTACTCTTGAATCTGTATATAAACATATAGGCCTGGATGTAATACATGAAAACGTGATACTAATTATATTTCTTTATATTGGGAAGTAGATGGACACTGAATACTAGAGGCAGGCCTTATTATTTTTTTAATAAAGGTAACACAGTTTGTTTTCACAAATTAAACATGTTGGCCTTTTTGACTAATGTCTTTATATTTTTTCCATAATTTTTGAGGCAATTTTGAATATTTATTTATTTTTAAAGATTTATTTATTTGAGAGAGAGAGCAGTGCAGGTGTGCCCATGTGCATGGAGGCAGAGGGGCAGAGGGAGAGGGAAAAAGTCTTAAGCAGACTTCTCCCTGAGCCTGGACCCCAACGTGGGGCTCCATCTCATGACCCTGATCATGACCTGAGCTGAAACCATGAATCAGATGCTTAACCGACTAAGTCACCCAGGTGCCCAGCAATTTTGAATATTTAGGGAAAACTAACTTTTGAAGACAAGAGAATTTTCTAATTTTTCTATTTTTTAACTTTTAATTTACATTTTTAGATTAAAATATATTCAAAATTTGAATATTTGAAAACAACCACACATTATTTTTTAATCCTTTAGATCACTGAAATGAATTCAAGTCAAGATCATAGTAGAAATCATGACAGGATGATAAGAGAGAAAAAACTGAAAGGAAAAAATAGAAAATTTTCAAGCAAGAAGGCTGCTGAAATTTTAAAAACTAGCAGCCATAAAAATTTCAGACTTTATTGAGTATAACCCATATAAATTCAGAAATAGGGTACTATAGGTTATTTATTAGTGAAGATTTCATTATTTATGGAAGTTAATAAGAATATTATTATGATCAAATCCACAGCTTGAACTTCAAGTCTGACTAAATCCTTGCAACTTAATATTATTTGGTAAATGATTCTTTAGCTACTAATTAAAACACTGAGATAGAAAAGAGAATTCTTCATGTCAAATGCATAATTCAGAACTAACAAATTAACTCTGGGTTGCACCTTGCGAGATAAAATTATATACACAAAACCAGCAGATTGATCAAAAAGGACAAAACCTCTGGTATGTTACTATGTTTGTAGGACAATGATACTGGGAAATGTTTCTAACCCTTTTGATAGCTTGAGATTTTTTTCTAGCAAAACACACTGTGCTTCAAATTAATGGTAATGATTTTCCATTGGATAAACATGGTAGAAAATACAGTTTTCATTTAACACCAAGTCTTTCAAACACAGTGTATGAAGCATGTCTTTTGATTCTGATGTTTCAACATGTGGGATCTTGGTGACCCTGATAGGACTGCCTGGGCCAGGGTCAGCCAATTCCTAGTGCTAGTAAAGGACTCACCTGTGAGTGCGACAGTCATATGCAAACCCATCCGGAGCCTGCACACCTCACCAATTCTCCATCCAGTTCTTACACTCAGAGCCACAAGTCACCTGTCCTTACCACCCTAGAGCCAAAAAAAAAAAAAAAAAAAAGATCATGATAAAATCCGTAGTGTGTTTATCAATAGATGAATGGATAAAGAAGATTTGGTGTATATATATATACACATATACATATACATACATACACACACACATATATAACATGATTTTATTCAGCCATAAAAAAGAATGAAATCCATTTATCTGTTGAAGGGCATCTTGGCTCTTTCCACAGTTTGGCGATTGTGGCCATTGCTGCTATGAACATTGTGGTACAGATGGCCCTTCTTTTCACCACATCTGTATCTATGGGGTAAATACCCAGTAGTGCAATGGTGGGTATGGAGGAGGGCACGTATTGCATGGAGCACATGAACAATGAATCTTGGAACACTGAAAAAAAAATAAGAAAAAGTTAGGATGTGAAATAAAATAAAATAAAATAACTTGGAAAATTAACAAAAAAGAACGAAACCTTGCTATTTGCAACAAGATGAATGGAGATGCAGAGTATAATGCTAAGGGAAATAAGTCAGAGAAAGACAAATATCATACAATTTCACTCATATGTGGAATTTAAGAAACAAATAATCAAAGGGAAAAAAGAGAGAGACACACAAACCAAGCAAAAGACTCTTAACTGTAGAGAACAAACTGATGGTTACCAGAGGGGAGGCGGGTGGGGGATGGGGGAAACAGGTGATGGATTAATAAGTCCCTTGTCGTGATGAGCGCTGGGTAATGTCTGGAAGTGTTGAATAACTCTATTGTACACTTGAAACTAATATGACACTGTATGTTAACTACACTGGAATTAAAATTTAAAAAAATGTAGAAATCCTCGTGTGAATTCCCATCATGTATCACAAGGACAGAAGCCTAAAGTTTCCCAGTGATTTCTCCAACTGTCTCCCACCAGCACAGCATTTGCTCCTCCTGGCTGAAAACCAAACATAGGTGTGTTTCTAAAAGTTGGAATGAAGGGCCCTCACTACTCAGGTGAGCTGAGCCCACCACAGGTCAGATTCTGAAACTCCAAGCCCGAGGCCTGACATCACCAGGAGGGGAAGCCACGTGGCCCTGGAGCCCCTGCCAGTATTTAAACTCGCCGGCCCTCTCCACCTGTCTGCCCTGCCTCTCCTGCTCCTTCCCGTGGAACCCACAATAAAGACACTTGCCTATGTTTCCCTCATCCTTTCCTGCTCTTCCTCCTGAGAACTGTGAGTACAACCCACCCTTCCCTCCCAGGGATAGGCATCTCCTGCTCCATTGGTCTCATCATATCTGAATAATAAAACCATATTTTAAAACACAGAAAGAAGCTGGGGGACACTGGCTTGTACATTCCCAGTTCAAGGAACAGTATTTTATTACTCTCATGTATTACTCTCTTCATTACTCTCATTACTTCCATGGTGTATGTACAACAGTCTTTGGAGTTCTCTTTGGCCAGTGTTGGTATGTATGACTATAAACTAGATTTTTCACGAAAACGATATGAAATATCAATTGCCCATCAAAAGATGCACTTAGGGAACTGTCAGAACTGGGAGAAGAGAAGGTAGTGAGCAATGGATGAGCCAAACAGACAGGTCAATGCTGACGTAGAGGACTGGCTCGAAGCTCTTCTAAAAAAAAACAACAATACACCAGCACTAAGGCAAACATTGTGTGTCCCGGGGAAGCAATCTTTGCTTGGCTGACTGCATAATCCCTACAGAAAATAATGGAAAGTAGTAGAAATGATTTGGAAACTCGGTGCTAGAATAAAACAATGAGATGATGGATTATTATCCAGGAAGAAGAATTTAAAATGGAATTTGTAGATCGAAGAAATGATCAGAATAGATTCAAACGAGAAATTCATATTCAGTTCCATTTGATGATGGCAGGGACAAGTGTCAATTCAACTAACAGTTATTAGATGTATTATTGAGCTACCAGAAGAAGCCAGGAAAGTTGATGTGAATATCTCATTCCTTTTAAATCTGTTATAAAGAGCCCTGTTCTTGACTTCAGTGTTGTGGAGACTGCGCATCTTTCTATATGCTTGTTGACTTCTTTTTTGAAGTACCTGTCTTTTTTCTATGTCTGTATCAGTGTCTATGTTTTCTTAATGGTTTATAGTTCTTTATATATTCTAGACAGTTCTTTATATATTCTAGACCATCTACTGACTGGTATTTCTATGTCCACTCCACGCCTCGCATTTTTACTCTTAATAATACCTTCAATAAGAAACCAAGGATTTCTTCATTTTAATGCAGTCCATTTTATCAATAATATGCTCCATGATTAGTGGTTTTCCTGTCCTGTTTAAATTACCTTTGCCTTCCCCCAAAACATATTCTATTATTTCTTCTAGAAGACTTACTGTCTTTTTAAATTTGGACCTACAATTCAATGAGAATTTGGTTTTGTGTACAATGGGAGGCAGAGGTCAAGATTAATCTTTCGGCACAGGGATGTCCATTGGACTGAACCCTGTTTATTGAACGCTGTTTACCACCTCTCCCCCTACCCCCCGGCTCCCTAGTGCCACCTTCGTCACAAACATATTAAGCTGTTTTGTTTCAAGGGAGTTTTCTGTATTGATATGTTCATGTATGGCTTGAATGTCTTTAATTTAGATTCACTGTTCACTTGGGTCCCTAAGCGAAGTCAACTTTCTGGGGATGTAATTATTGCCAATAAACAATCCAGAAGTGTTCAGGTGGTATGTCAATGGGCCTTCAAGCAAAATAGAAATTCCAGTTTCTGGATGGACCAAAATCTCTCTCCATCTCTGACTCCATGCCTCTTCGCATCTGCAGATGATAGGCATGAAATCAGGATTGTCAGCTCCTTGGTTATCTGTCCTCCATGTTCACAAGCTGCCTAAAGACCCATATTGTTTATATTTGTAATCACGTTTTCATTGCTACTTTCTTTTTTTAAAGATTTATTTTATTTTATTTTTATTATTATTATGTTAGTCACCATACAGTCCATCATTAGTTTTGGATGTAGTGTTCCGTGGTTGATTGTTTGTGTATGACACCCAATGCTCCATGCAATACGTGTCATCCACCGTTAATACCCATCACTGGGCTAAAGAGAGAGAGAGAGAGAGAGCATGGTGGGGGAAGGGGCAAAGGGATAGAATCTCAAGCAGACTCCATGCTGAGCAAGGAGCGTGATGTGGGGCTCAACTCATGACCCATGAGATCATGACTCATGAGATCATGACCTGAGCCAAAACCAAGAGTTGGACATTTAACCAAGTGAACCACCCAGGTACCCCTTCATTGCTGCTTTCATTCTCCTTTGACTATTCAAAGGAATGGCCACTCTCCCAGATGGGCTGGGCCAAAGTTGGAGGCACAGAAGCTAGAGACTCATAAAAAGTTATTCTTTAGTGATTCACCATTGAGGAAGTGGGGAGGTCACCCGGGCCTGTCTTCACCCAGAAATTCTGAGGAGAAAGAACTAAGTAGCCCAGGAGGCATGGGAAGAGAAATTCCAGGAGATGGAAGGTTCCCATAAATGTTTAACCTGACTCTGGGTCTCAAAAGCCTCTGTGTCCTTGGGCTTATCACTTCTCCAAATTCACCCAAACACAAAAATAGCCCATTAAAATACACATCAGAAAGAAATAAAGCAGATACAATGTCACAAAGAGTCAAATGTCAATACTTGACAGAGAAATGATGCCAAATTGAGCAACTCTCACCGGATTAGCTCACGTGATTTCGGTAAGCCCAGGGGTCATCAGCCAAACTTGCCGGGATCCAAAAGTCATCTTCCAGAAGGCATAGATGGGGTTGAAATCTTTGGTAGAAACAGAAGCAGGGAAGAGTAAGACTTGCTGTAAATATCCTTGGCATTCAGCGCACACATCTGCATCTGTGCACAAATTCTCACACTAGGGAGAGGCCCCTGGTGTGTACTCTGTGAAAAGCAGAGCAGAGACATGGAACTCGGACAACACAGTCTAAGCAGAAGGTCATAGCCTGGGTTACAGGACAGGGCGACATTGACAGGTCACTCTGGGCAGGAAGTCTCTGAAATTCGGCTCTCTCTTCTTCCCCAAATCTTTGCAACAGGTCTCAAGTTCACAGGTAGCAGTGAAGAGGACAGATCTATGTGGAGATCGGACAGAGGGCTCAGAGCAGGGAAACTGAGACCTGTAGCAGATCCCTTCATCCACATGCCCCACTCCTCCCTCCCGTATAAATGCATCTCTGCAAACAGACCTGCCAGGACTGTGAGCAGAAAAAGGTTTCTCCAAAGCTAGCTAGCTTGATAAGTCACTATTGAAATAGTTCAGTGGTTCTTGGCTTTGGTTGCACCCCGGCAAGTATTACGGTAGCAATGCCTCGCCCCCACCTTCTGTGATTTGGATCCAGTGGGTGTGGGATGAAGCCCTGGCATCAGAAACTGTAAGAAGTTACTCAAGTGATTCTTACTGTGCAGTCAGGATCGAGAACCCCCCAATTAGCTTAAACACCTTCAGACTGTAGCCATCACACTACAAAACAGAAAACCCAAGAATGTGGGCCCAAACTGCTGGGGAAGACTCTTCAGTCAAGGATCAGATTGAGGACCAGTTGATTAAAGGAACACTTACAGATTATGGGACAAGAGATCAAATTGTTCCTGGCTATTAACTTACTATTATTATTATCAATTTTTTTATTTTAAGGAGGCTTCATGCCCAACATGGGGCTTGAACTCACAACCCTGAGATCAAGTCACAATATTCTACCAGGGGCTCCCGTGGATGTTAACTTATTTTTAAAGCTCATACAAAACATTATCTGAGAATCTGATTAAAGTTTTTTTTTAAGTTTTTATTTATTTATTTGACTGAGAGAGAGAGATCACAAGTAGGCAGAGAGGCAGGCAGAGAGAGAGGGGGAAGCAGGCTCCCCGCTGAGCAGAGAGCCCAACGCGGGGCTCAATCCCAGGACCCTGAGATCATGACCTGAGCCGAAGGCAAAGGCTTTAACCCACTGAGCCACCTAGGCGCCCCGTGATTGAAGTTTTTTAACCTAAGCATTTTTATAAGAAGGTTTTGCTAATGATAAATAGTGGAGGAGTATCTAATCTCAGACTCCCATTAGGGGTTTCAATATTAGTATCAGTATCAAAACCCTCATCAGGTTTCAATATCACGGGATATGCATTACAGGAAGGAACTCCAGCTCTGAGAGCAGAATGAAGTGGGTGCAAATTCTGTCCTGTCGGTTATTAGCTGCGGCACCCTGGGTAGGTCACGCAACCTCTCTGAGCCCCTAGAAAGGGGGTAATAATACCTGTTTCCAGAAGGCTGCCAGGAATGAAACGGGACAGCATATCCGAAGCATCTTTGGTAAAGGCTCTTTGACACCGGAACTACATGGATTAATTCAGCTTATGGTAAAGATATTCAGGGAAGGTAAGAACAAGGCAATAAGCACAAAACCCACTTGGACTTGCTTGGAGGCCCTGCTGAAATATTTTGGGAATGAGAGGCACCCCTGCCTGGCCAGTAGCAGGCATTCTTGGTCCTGATGGCCTGCCCCCAGTGTGGTTCAAATACTTCCCATCTGTTTCCTTTGTGGATTCAATGGCTCTGTCTTACTCTATTTAAAGCCTGGTTAGCTGGGCCTGTCACCTCCTGAAAGGTAGGCCGACTCAGTAGAACTTCTGCCCTAGGCCACTTCATAGACCACTGACTAGTCACAGCTGGGCCCAGGGAGTGGGTGAGGTCGCCTGGCACCAAGCATATGTAAAGAACCCTCTAAAGAAAGTTATAGGTTTATGGGGCCTGATACCTTGCTGGGCATCCCAACCAGCCAGAGCTCATTAAATAGCAGTAGAAACACCAAAACGGCTCAACCTTTCCCAGTTGTTTGTGTGGCTATGACTCAAAGTCCCCACTAGAGGGCAGGCAACTTTAAGATGATGGATTTTTTTTTTTTTTTTTTAAACAGGTGAATAAACTAGATCAATGATAATCATTACTGGAATAATAAATAATCATAGGTAACATTTATTACATACATTATAAAAGTTGGGAACTCCCCCAAACTCTATATATGCATTATTTAATTTAGAGACACCTGGATGGCTCAGTGGGTTAAAGCCTCTGCCTTCAGCTCGGGTCATGATCCTGGGGTCCTGGGATCGAGCCCCGCATTGGGCTCTCTGCTCAGCAGGGAGCCTGCTTCCCCCTCTCTCTGCCTGCCTCTCTGCCTGCTTGTGATCTCTCTCTCTCTGTCAAATAAATAAATAAAATCTTTTAAAAAATTTAAAAATAAGTTACTTATTGTATTCTCTTCAGCTCATTCTTATCATAAATGATATAGTTCTTTCCCCACAACTGCATTGGACATTCCATGAGGATAACGTCTGCTTAATTTGCTATTCTGCACTGATTGATTAGTGAGTCTGGAACATTGTAGTAGCTGAATAAGTACTTGTTGAATGAATACATGTTGAATGAATTGAATCTTAAGTTCAAAGCCAAAAGGTGGAGGCTGTTATTCTTTTAGTCCATTGTGCTTGGTCATTAGTAAAGTTGTTTTTAAATTTTGAAATATCTCTTTTTCGGTATTTGAAATTAAGCATTAAGTAGTTGTCCCAGAGTATTCCTTCAATAACTTTTATATGCTTTATTTTGGGGGTGGGTGGGAAATATTCTTTAATAGAGAGTGATGGGCATTATCAAAACTAAAATCATTAAGATCCTTCTTGAGAAGAACTTGTACTATTCACATATTATCTTGATTAAAGGTATTGTAATTATCTGGGCCAATCTGTCAGTTTGTCCCCAGCAAGTTCTCATAGCACTGACCTCACACCAGACACTGTTCTAAGGACTTCATCCCCTCATAAAGGTGCTATTATTAGCCCCACTTTACAGATGGGTAAACAGTGACTATTATTGACCCATTTTACAGATGGGGAAACTGAGGCATGAAGGGGGGAATAAGAAAACAGGCTTAACGACCAGTACGTGGCAGAGCCAGGATGAAAACCGAGGTGTTCTAGCGGGAGACTCCAGAACCCGGTCACCACACTAGCCTCCCCAGCTCGCTGAACGAGATTACACAGTCATCACATAAAGTTCTGATTGTACAGGTAACGATTCTGATAGGCCACAGCAAAACAAATTTGGGAAAAACTTTTGTGCATTTTTATCCTGGACTTTTCATTCATTGGACATAACAGTGCTAGGAAAAGAAGGTCAGACGGTCCCTGGTTTAGACAGGGGGTTATTTTGTCACGACATGATGAGGAATTACAAACGGCGAGCCCCTTTCCAAAACACAACACACCAACTTGCAAAGGCCGGCGTGCTCTCGGGCAGAGTTCTGGGCGTATCAACGGAAAAGCCAGAGCATACAGTGCAAACATTTCTTTAATAGCCTCGAAATGCAATATACTTACAGCAGAGGGAGTTTTGCAATGAAAACAACACGTGACAACGTAACAACCGTACGACTCAGCAGTTCTGCTCCTGGGAAAAGTCACCAGAAGAACGGCAGACAAGTATTCAAAGAAAAAGCTGTAGTGAACATTCAGAGCAGCAAGAGTCAACTTTTCTGATAGTCTTTTGGCCAAGGATGACATTTGCATGTCTCTACCGAGCTGCTGGTTCCCTCCTGAAGACCCAAAGAGCACAGGCACCCCTAACCCAACACGTGAAACACACCCCTCCTCCTCTCCCACACCCCAGTCTGCTCCTCTCCTGGGCCCAGCCCTGTGACCGGAACTACCGTTCATCTACCTGATATGGGTCACACTATTGTGCCCCCCAAATTCATACGTCGAAATTCTAACCCCAGTACCTCCAAATGTGTCTTTGGAAATAGGGTCATTACAGATGTAATCGGTCAAGATGAGATCATTAGAGTGGGCCTCAATCCAACATGACTGCTGTCCTTATAAAAGGGGAAATCTGGGCACGGAGACAGGGACATAGGGAGATCCCTAGATGAATATAAAGGCAGACATCAAGTGATGCTTTTGCAGGCCAAGGATCACCAGAGATTGCCAGCAAACCCACAGAAGCCAGGGGAAAGGCCCTAAACAGATTCTCTCAGAGTCCCCGGAAAAAGACCAGCCTCGTTGATGCCTTGATTGTCTTATTCTAAGACAATACATTTCCGTTGTATCTGCTCCCAGTCCATGGCACATCATTCAAGCAGCCCTCAAAAACAAACTGCCCGGTGGAGATTTACTACCCACCTCTCATTCCCGCACCAGGTGACGGGACCCCAAGCAGTTCAGCTCCAGAAGGGCTCCTGGGATTCAGCCCTTACCCTCTTCCCACAGCCTCTGTAGGTGTGTTGGGAAACTGTTTCTCTGCAACCTCATGTCAGGACAAGATAGAAAGGGACTTCGCTGACCAAATGGCACAAGGATAGATCCAAGCTGGTGCAGGGAAGAGAGAGTCTAGGATTCCAAGGGGATACAGAGCTGGTGGGGCTGGCCGGCAGGGGTGAGGGCGCCCCTCGCCACGGGTAAGAGAAACACCAGCTCCCTGCTTGGCTGGAGAAGGTTGAGACCGAGGAGGTTGGTGCAAACGTCAGAGAGCTGCGGCTGGCCAGAGGGCAGGTCTCCCCTGGGCTCTGTCCCCAGGGCAGGCCTGGGGCTGGGCTTTCTCCTGGGATGTGTGTGCCGGTGAGTGGAGATTTGGGGGCGCCTTTCCTGCTAGGGTTCCTGCGGGCGTGGCTGCAGCGTGCACATCCCCGAGGCGCCAGCTTTGTGAGGCTACAAAGGGTGCTCCTTTTCCATCGAAAGCAAACGAACGAGTTTGCTGATGAGATTCCAGGTTTCAGTCCAAGAGGTGTGAGCTGAGCAGGTGCCCAGCCCAGCCCACCCCAGCTCCGGCGGCACGGGGAAGCGGGACACTGCACAGGAGCTCGGGGGAGCTAGACTCGAAACTCTGGGGTTGAGCAGTGAAGGACCTGGAGCACTGGGCCTCCCTGGGCACCCAGAAGGACTCGGAGCAGCTGTGCTTGCCTTGCTCTTTCTCCCCTCCTCCTCCCTCACCCCGTGCCCCTCCGTCTCTAGCTCCAGGTCGCTCCTTCCCCCTGCTTGCACCTGCCCCCATCTCCTCCCTCCTCTCTCATCCCTTAGCCCCATTTGCCCTTCCACCTTCCTCCTCCGTTCCTTCCTTCCCTCTTGGGGACGCCTTTTTCCCTCCTCCCCTCTGCCCTCTGACTCTTCCTTCTCCTCCCTGCTTCCCCTCTCCTGCCTTTCCCCTCCCCACTCACGAGTCCCCACCTCATTTTCCCCTCACCTTTCTCCCCCCGCCTTAGCTTCACTCCGTCCCCACTTCCCACTTAGCCCTGCCCTCCCCTCCATCTTCCTTCATCTCCCTTCCCTTTCTTCCCCCTCGTCTTCCCCTCCCCCCTTACCTTTCCACCTGCCCTCTTCACTCCCCCCTCCTCTCCTCCGCTGTTCCTTCTTTCACCTGCTACGCCCCGCCCATCACTGTTTGCTTTTCTCCCGGATCCAGATGAAGGGGTGGCCCTGCCTCTGCCCCGCCCTGCCACATTTCTGGCAGCTGGGGTCTTACTTCATGGCTGAGGGCTCGGCCACGCAGGCCCCGGGGAAAGAGCCCCCGCTCAGCATCCAGGTCCTGCGAGCCCAGTACGAAGGCTTGCGAAGGCAGCAGAGGGCGCAGGCCTACCTGGTGGTGCTCCCGACAGGTAGGGCTGGGCAGGTGCTGGGGGCAAAAGCGGAGGGAGGAGGGCCCGGCCGTGGGCGTAGTGGGTGGTGGGCTGCGGCCAGGGGAGGCCTGGGGTCTGTGGGCCCTCCTGGTGGGAAAGAGCAGGGATGCCAGCAGAGCGGGGAGGCCGGGTCTGGGCAGTTCTGCTTGGCTTGGTTTCCCTCCAGGGGCCTCAGCCAGGCACCCAGCCAGCCGCCCGCCCGCTGCACCTGGCCTCTGCTCTCACGGCCTCACCTTGCCAGACTGTTCTGCCGGGTGGCCAGGCGGCTCGGCCCCCTGCTGGGCCAGGCAGGGGCGATGGGAGGGCTTCCCAGCTGGGTCTTGCCTTCTGCAAAGCAGAGAAACTGGCTCTGGAGGGAGCAGATGTGGTGTTCCCAATAGCCCTGGCATGGGTCAGAGGACACACGGGGCTCAGCGACTCAAGCTCATGGAGCTTGCTTATCACGGTCTCAGACAACTTCCAAGGAGGCATGAGATACAGCAGCCTCAAAGGGAGAGTGCCTCTTCCCTCTGGGAACTCAGATTTTATTCCTGGAGGAAGTTAGGAGCGGAAGCCTTCATCCCAGCCCTTCCCTCTAACAGAGGAATGAATGGGTCAAGGGAGGTGGGAAGGCCAAGGCTGTGCCTAAGGGTTTCTGTGGTTATTTGTACACTGCAGGGCTCACTGAATGGCCCACCCAACGCTAGGCCAGCTGGGAAGGAACCAGGGGCCACAGGGACCTCGCTATCTGGGGCAGGAGGTGTGCTGTCTTATGGAGATAAAAGTGGTACCACTGAGCAGAAGGTGCCCATCTCCCGTTCCCGGCACAGCCAAATAGTGCCCCCGTCTCTGCAGGGTGTACACCGAGAGGTCCCTCAAGGTCTAGTCCACCCTCAAACGTGTTTATTCGTTCAGTCATTCAGCAACCATTGAATTAAACCACTACCAAATGAAAGTACTGTGTTCAACAGACCCACAGTTCACTCACAAATCCATGTAATGGGCACACCGCAAAGACGGTCCAACTCAACAGGCCCCACAGAACTCACCAACCCTCCCCTCTGGGTCTTTTTCCCACGCTCCTTAACTCAGTGCGCTCCCCTCCCCCAGCTACGGTCACGTGATCGGGCTGGGCAGGTGAAAGGCAGAAGGGCTGGTCGGACTCGGACTCCGCTTTGTCAGGTAGGACTTCTGACTCCCGGGCGAAGTCAGCCACTCAGCAGGATCCAGGCTGGCACTGACAGGGAAGGAGGCTCCTCTCTGCGACCAAGTCCTGCCCATCCACCCGGACATAATGGGGAGGCTACTGGTTCCGAGGTTCTCCTATCACGTCCCCTCTTCCTCTGTTCTCAGATAAGTACATAGCATTCTGACTTTTTGTCGGGGTGTCCATGTTGAGAAAAGTCAGGTAGTCCTGAAGTGGGAACACATTTTCAGTCCCTCCGCGGTTTGCGGAGATGGCCGCACAGTCCTGTTTCCCCCAGGCTCCCGGGCCCATATTCTAGGGGCTTCCTTCTGCCTTCCTTCCTCGGCACTGGCTCTCCCCTCCCGCGGGCACCCATTCCGCCCAGGGCCTCCCGCGGTGCCAAGTGCCAGAAGGCTCAGGAGAGCTCCACTGACGGTTCAGAGGCAGCAGACCTACTCCCTTTGGAACCCCTTTCAGTCATTGCCACAACCCTCTCTGCCACCAAGGGTTGACAATAAACTGTCGTGTGCCACAAGATGGTAGAAACAGGTCCCTAAGAAAGAAGAGAGACACAGATCTGGACTGTCATCCCTGCATGTAAATGTAAATGTGTAAATCACATTCCACAGAACGCTGTCTGGGGGGCAGGAGAAGGAGAGGCATCAGTCCTCCAAAAGGAGCTACTTTGAAGTATAGCTCCTCCCTCCTCCACCCTGGGCGGGGAACCCATCATGGGAACCCCAGAACCCAAAACCCCGTAGGTGAAGAGTAATCTTTTCCACTGCCCAGCGCCTGTGACTCTGTCCCATTCCTCCAGTCCGGATGCTAGTCCCTAGCTCTGCCTTGGGGTCACTCCCTCGCTGCCGTTAAGAACTGGAGTCGATTATTCAGCTCTGTCCTGCTTGAGTTTTTCTTCATAGCACCAGTTCCCACCTGCAATTTTCTTAGAATATATTCGTCTGCTTACTGTTTTTCTAGCCCACTAGAACACATCCGTGAAGATGCGGGTTTTGTCTCCATGTTTGCGGCCGTATTCCCCGAGCCTAGAATGAATGGTGCCTGGCATAGGATAAGTGCTCAGTAAACACTTGTTGAATGAATGAATACTTGTGCATGAGTGTGTGCATGTGCTTGTGTGGGCGTGAGTGTGTGGGCAGGGAGGGGAGGGCACCCGTGCGAGCAGGTGCAAGTGGGATCATGTGTGATCTACGTATGTGTGCACACACACACCTGGGATGGCATTCCTTTGGCTCGAAAGCTCTGAGACCCCGAGAATGAGAGCTGCCCCTGTACGTGCCAGTGGTGACCGTGCTCGTGCCTTGCTTTGTCAGGAGGGTACCCGCCTGCTCCTGCGGAGTCCATGGTCAGTCCTGTTTGGATTAACAAGGAAAGAAGGCATTCAGGGTCCCTGGAAGAGGCAGATCCGGAGGCAGAGGGGATGCTGGAGGAGGCTGACGGAGGCTGTCTTCAGGACCCTGAGTCTCCATGGCACGCGCACCTGGAGATGCACCGCTGCGTCCACACCTTCCACCGGGAAAGCAGTCTCCCGGCGAAACACAAGGACAAGCTCATGGGGTCCGAGCAAAGGCTCCCTCAGGAAGGAGACCCAGGCTTGTCTGAGAACAATCAGATGAGCCAGCAAGGGACCGCCATCCTCCAAACAGCCCAGCGTGAAGGGCCGGTGGGCAATGCCCAAACCAAGGCAGTGGGATCGGGCTTGACTATGGGTATTCAGCGCCCTCTTTCCAAGAAGAACCCCCACAGGTCTGGAAAACCGGCTCACTATCCATTTCCCCAGAGGAAAACTCCCAGGATCTCTCAAACCGCCAGGAACCTGGGCTTGTATGGCCCACCCTAGAGCTTTCCACTCAGCCAAATGTCTCAACGTTGGAACCATCGATGGCCTCTTCAAAGAACCCTGGAGGCAGAGCCATGACTTGGGCCTCCAGCTATGAGCAAGAACTGGACTGACTCAGTCGCAGGGATTTTGAACTTCATGGTGGACCCATGGTCTTGTCCTTCAAAAAAGAAGAGATGGCCTAGGCCAGATCTCATACAGTCTAGGATGAAAGAGTGTGTCTGATCAATGTGGCCCTACTGTGCTTGTATAGGAAGACATGACTATGGGGCCCTAGACACCCATTCCTTGGGTGAGGTCAAGTAGGCATCTTCTCTTCCCATTCTGTAGAAATGGGAATTTTGCAATGTAATACTGGCACCCTAGCCAAAGGAGTGCCTTAGCGGGCCCTGGAGTCAATGGGTGTGGACAGTCTTGGTTAAGTCATGATTTCTTACATGATCTGGAGAAGATGAGCTCTGGAAATTGCCTTTTTCTGGTTACTGTGTCTGGAGGCCAGCACTACATTCATTGGTAGTGACCATACCATTTCAGCTGAGGCTCCCAAAGTATGGTCACTGTGGGTTAAAAAAAAAACCCAAACCCCTACTGTTTTGTGTATTTAAGGGGCATTCAGGAAGGGTGGCCATCTCTCCCCTCTCACTGAGACTGCACATTCCAATGTTATCACAGGTGTTTTTCCTTCCTTCCTTCCTTCCCTCGACTCTTTCCTCCTTTCTTCCCTTCCTTCCTTTTACCCATCCTGTTTGTCTGTTTTCTCACCCTCCCTCCCTTTCTCCCACTTTCTCTCTACTTAGTAAGTTATTAAACACTGCCAGTCACTGAAGATATATGGTAAGAGGAGTCTACGCAAGAGACAAGGAAATGCTCCTGCTTGGAAAATATATATTCCCCTGCCCTTTCAGCCAAATTTGAAGCACTCAGATCCTTCCTGGGATATGTTAAACTTAGGACAAAGGGAAGCAGGTGTTACAGCTTGGGTGACGGGAAGAAAGTAGGTCTCTCCTGGTTAATGTGTAACTTTAGTAATGATATTTAAACACACCGAAGGTGACTTCCCCCCATATTGGATAATCTCTCTGTAAAGTTTCACTTGTATTTTCCTCTTTTTTCCCCAATGGTGAGCCAGTCTTGCCCATCTACACCCAGAGTTGTTAACTAGATGTGTCATTACTTGGCAAAAATACATGTGTGCCTGCTTCTTGGGTCACCCAGAAATCCACTCCAACTGGGGATTTGTTGCAACTACTTCTGGGAATAATCAATAAGAGCCACTGTTAATTTTTTTTTAGTCTCATGAAAAACAAGGACATTTTCTGCAAAACCTTTGTCCTTTGCTTTGAGGACTGCCACAAGTAACCCCTCTTTCTACAATGTATCAGTCAGGATAGGCTGTGTTTTGCTGCAGAAACAAACCCTCCAATCTCATAACAGGAGCCTTTCTTGACTCATGAAAGGTCCACGTGGATTTGGGAAAACTTTCCAAATCCCTACAATATCAACACTGGTTTCCCTGATCACTGTAGCAGGAGAAGAAAGTGCCCTCACTAATAGTCCTGTCCCAGCTTTCAGATCACTTCTATTTACATTTCATTGCCCAAAGCAAGTCTCATGGTCCTAATCTTCAGTTCAAGGGTAAGCAATCGTCCCCTGCGCCTGGAAGGAGAGAAGAAATGGAAGGCACGGGTGAGCAGCACTAATGGCTAGCCTTGGCAGATGGGGGCCAGGGCGTAGGACGGTATTAGACTTCATTCTGAATACAATGAGCAGCCATTAAGAGAGTTACATATGAGACTAAAATCATTTATTTGTAGTTTAACTGGATTACTCTGATTGTTCTATGGAGAATGAGTTGCGGGTCACATTAAGAAGCAACACCAGGGAAAAAATGGCCAAGGCAAGTTCAGGGGGAAAGATGCTGTTAGTTCAAGCAAGAGTAGGAGCTGAAGAGATGGGGAAAAGGTGGGTACATTGGTCGTGTATTTTAGAGCTAGGGTCATTAGGATTTACTGAAGGAAGATTAGAAGTTCAGCGTGAGGGATCCTGAGTTTGAGATGTTCGTGGGACACACAAACAAAGATATCAAATGGGCCAGTGGACACGTGAGACCAAAGTTCTGGGCTGAACATGAAGGTAAGTGGCATGGGCGTGGGGGGTACTGAAAAGGATGTGGTCACGGCAGCGGACCTGTACAGAGTGTGGAGAGAAGACAGGGTCCAGAAGGAGTCCTGAAAGTGCATTATTTACTTCATGGAAAAGTCCCTAAGGATTTTTCCGATTGGACACTGAAGAGCAGGACCCTGACTGAGGAGAAAAGGAGAGCCAGGGTGCTGGGGAGTTACAGACGCCGAGAGGCAAGACGCCGCACGGGTCACTCCCCTAACTGCAAGCCTTCCACAAATCCCTTTCCTACAGCCACATTCCTCAGTCTGAAGTTGCTTTTTCTTGAGCAGGGGTTTAAAAGGCCCAAGTCCAGGGCACCTGGGTGGCTCGGTCCGTTAAGCGTCCGACTCTTGATTTCGGCTCAGGTCATGGTCGTGAGATGGAGTCCGGGGTCGGGCTCCACGCTCGGTGGGGAGTCTGCTTAAGATCCTCTCTCTCTCTCTCCCTCTCCCTTTACATCCTCTCTAATAAATAAATAAATAGCCAGAGTCCACGAGGCCATCCCTGAGTGGTAAAACTTTTCAGCCAAGAACGGGCCAGGTCAGTGTCACCAAGTTCAGGTCAGAGCCAACTGCCTGCCTGCCATCGAGGCTGACCTGACAGGAGGCACCTTTGCCCCAGAGGCCTGGCCTTCCCGGGACTGAGCCGTTCTCCTGCCACAGTGGGGCTGAGGAGCCAGCGTTCCCCTCAGAGAGCTGGAAGGGAGAGAGGGCCAGCGCAGGGCTGGTTTGGAATCCTCCCTCTTCCCACAAGGCTGCTCCTGCCGAGACCGTTTCCAGAACCACGCTCCCGTTCCTCAATCACGCTCGCACTTCTACCAACCCATCGGCTGGCACATGTGCTCGGGCCAAGGGCTCGGCTTGGGCTGGGCCGTCATGCTACCCGCAGCTCTGGTTTCCTCTCTCCTGTGCTGAGCAGCCCCGGAGCCGACCTCTTCCCACACTCTCCGCAGTGCTAGCAGAGGAAGGTTCTCGGGAGCCAGAGACCAACCCGCATCGGGCCTCCTAGCCTTTCGAGCACAGCGAGGACACCCCGACGTGGCTGCTGGTGACAGCCTTCAGTCTTCCAGGCTCCAGTCTCAGCACTGCCATTGGGAGACATGACCTTGGCTGAGTTAGACATGAGGTGACAGTAGCTCCTGGGGGCAGGAGCAAGGACAGGAGGGTCCTTGGCATTAGCTGGCGATTCTATTACACCCCCACTAGGGGGCAGCCTCCCTTCATGCCCATCTCAGCCTGATCCCTAACTTTTCATCCCAGTTCTTATCTCTCACTCAAGGTAGACCTTGGGCTCCCTCCCTCCCCCAGCACAGCCGGCAGCACATACCTTTAAGGCCGGGGCGGGGGGCGGGGGGGGGCTCCTTGTTCCTACAGCCCTCTCTCGTTTCGAGGGTATAGCCTTTGGGCGTCAGGGTGGAAGGCACAGAGAGAACAGAGATGGCTCTTTATGTGAAGGGCTGTGCTGCTTTTTGGGTCTCTCTTCCCTTGGCTAGCTCAAGGTCTGTGGGTGGGTGTGGACAGGTGGAGGCCCCACAGGCTCCTGCAGATGAGGGTACTCCCTCCCCTAGCTCCAACCCTCCCACCCCCTACGCATCAGAGGCCCACCTCCCTTTACACGGTGCCCCAGTCTCCTCTACTCTCTGCTGGCCCAACGGGGGCCTGGGCACACAGGCAGACGCCATGTCTTCGCCTATGAGCTACCACCACCTTTGCAAGAGAAGCAAACCAAATCCAACTGTAATGTCTCTAGCTTACAAAATGGAAACCTAAGGACAACCAGGCACACACAGCCGACTAGGCGTTGGGCTACCGCCAATCAATAATTTCTTCACGTTGCTTCCCCGTCAGCCATATAAAAGTCTCTCACCGAGCTCCTGTTGGCGGGGCACCCCGAACCACTTTTAATTTGGGGCTAACGGATCTGAACAGATTTTTACTCAAATAAACCCTTTAAATGTTTACTATGCCTCAGTTTATGTTTTGACACTACTATGTTAAACCGCTTCCTTCTGATGCCTTCCCTTCATTTATTTCTACATCGTCACACCTAGGAAACCCTCTTGAAATATTTTTGACTTGAAAACTGTCGGTGATGAAATTGGTGCTTCTATCTGGAGGCCAGAGAGAACCCTATGACTTTTTCTAAATACTCTGCTTCTTAATGCCTAACCCTGTTCCAACCTTCCAGGCATTGGTTATCCCTACTTTGCACAAACATTCCTTCAGGTCTCCTTAGTGTTTAGAAAGACCCAACTGACCCACCATCCAAATTTTCCATCTGCGCCTAAATTCCGGAAGTTGATTTTTTTTTCTTGCTGCTGTGATTATGTGTCTAAATACAGCTAATGAGCAATACACTTCCCAGAAACAGTATTCAAGGGACTGAACATTTCATTTTACTTTTATTCCTTGGCTCTGGGTTCGTGGCAGTTGCATTAAGATTTCCCCTTCACTTCTGTTCAGGAAGACAATACACCCACTATGTATTTTCAATCCTTTTATTTCCCCTCTGTCTGTTCATTGATGAATCTACCGCCTGGCTGTTTTAATCCACCCCCTGAATTCCTCAAGTCCAGGATCATAACCAAGGCCGGGCAGCACGCCAACCTCTCAGCCTTGGCCAAGAAACGGAAGAAGGAAGGGAAAAGTTGCTAGTGGCACCTTCTGCCAACCCAAACTTCAAGTTTTTTTAAGCCCGAGCTGGCCTTCAGGATCAACATGAGATTTAGATCAGCAAATACTGTCCCAATGCAGGAGCTGCTCTCCTTCGTAGAAGCACGGAGCTTTCTCGGCAAGAGGGCTCTGAGACAGCCCGTCCCCACTCCCGCCCCAGCTGTGGACACAGGCCCTGGCCTGTCTCAGGTCCTACTTGCCAGAACCTGCCCCAATACCAGGCCCTTGCTCGCGCCTTTTAAGGTTCTGGCCACCGCACATGCGGCCACACTCACAACCTGAGGACGAGGTGAGACTTCCCCCCCCAGATCCCAGGCCCCTCTCTGCGGCGCTCTACCACATGCTGGCAAAATTGATGGGAAGACCCCTGACCAGCCAAGGATACCACCGGTCCCCAAAGGGTGTGTGCGTGCAAAGGAGACTCAAAACAAGTGCTCACTGTGGCAAACCCTGGTGAGTTGGCTTGTATGGGAGCAGGGGGGCCCCTTTAGCCCCTCCAGCCCAGGCACGAACCTCGGTGGGCCCTGTTCTCAAAGACAGTGCTTCCTGACCCTGACTGCACAAGAGGATCATCAAGGGACTTGGAGAATATCTAACTAAACTACTGGACTAGGGCCAGAGCATTGACATTCTACATTTTACTTTTTAATCAAAGCATAAAACATGTGTCATGTGGGAGTGTGCTAATCTTTAGTGTACATCTTTTTTGAGTGTATATCTTAAAGATATATATCTATATCTTATTTCACAGATAGATATACACATACACACACAGCATAGATCAAGATAAACATTTCCAGCATTCGAGAAAGTTCCTTTCCCAGTAACCAACCATATTTTCCCACTGTCCTGTTTCCATTTTTTGCCGTCATGAATAAAGCCAGTATTGTTCACTGTACATGTCCTTTGGTGGCATTTGCTTTCATTTCTCTTTGTTAAATTCTCACTCCCTCCTTTTTTTGTTTCTTTTTCTCTTTCTTTCTTTCTTTCTCTTTCTTTTTTTTAAAAATATTTTATTTATGCATTTGAGAGGGTGAGAGAGAGAGAGAACATGAGATGGGAGAGGTCAGAGGGAGAAGCGGGCTCCCCACTCAGCAGGGGGAGACGCGGGACTCGATCCCGGGACTCCAGGACCACGACCCAAGCCGAAGGCAGTCGCCCAGCCAACCGAGCCACCCAGGTGCCCTCTTTCTTTTCTTTTCTTTCTTCTTTCTCTCTCTCTTTCTTTCCCTTCCTTCCTTTCTTCCTTCCTTTCTTTCTTTCCTTCTTTCTTTTTTCAGATGTCTGTCTAGACCAGCCGGTTTGGAGCAGGGGCAGTTTTGGAAAGCTCCCTGTGGTGACTGTAATGTGTGGTCAGCATTCAGACCCACTACCTTAGGACCACGTGGATTATAAACCAGAGGCTCGAAGTTACTCAAGGGACAGAGGCTTCTCTGTGGGACCAAGCCCAGCCTTTGAATCTTCATGTCCCCTCTCCTTTGGGTCCCACACTTCTATGTGACTTCCTAAGAAGGGAGCAGGGGTGGGGGACTGTTCTGTGGCCCATGCTTCTCGTATCACACCAGCTTTGTGGGTGGGAAGCTCTGCCCCTGCTTCTGGGGCTTCTCTAAAAAAGAAAATTGACCAGAAGGATCATTGATCCTCCTACCAATACCCAGGCCCAATTGTATTCTGTGCTAGGGTAGAGTTGTGTGGGGAGAGAGCACTCTGGACTGCCTCGAGGGCCCACCGGTGTGCCCTTCTCCGTACTTGGAACTGAAAACGTATTGGGCACTGCTGGGTGCAGGGTTCTGTGATCGCAGGATTCTTCTTGAGATGAGCGAGAAGCCATCCACAGACGAGGGTGAATTTGGCGATCCCAACAAAGAACACTTCTGGGCAAGGGTCTGGAGCAGTTTGGGCCAAATGCTGCCCAGAGGACTCTCTGTGGTATTTCTCTAGGGAGAGGAGTGTGGGCAAAGAGTTATTTTCAGACTGTTTTAAAGACACTTTAAAAACTTCGGAGTGATTAACTTTGGAACGATTGGGGTCACCCCTGGGACCCCCGCTGAGCACCAAGCGCCATGGCCCACGGACCAGCGGCTTCCCTGGGCACCGGTCAGAAATGGGGATCATCGGGCCCCCCCCCCCGGACCTGCTGACCCGGAAACTCTGGGGGTGAGGCCGCGCACAGGGTCTGAGCAAGTCCTCCAAGTGATTCTGGGGCCATCTCATGGGTCATGACACAGACTGTCCCCTGCATGCGTCACATTGAGTAGATGTCCTCTTCTAGACTTGAGCAAGAAAAGATCCCGTCAGTGTTCCAAGCACTTGCATGGAGACATTGGAGAATTGCTTACTGGTTTTGGAGAGACTGTGCCACCATGACGCGTTTGCTTACTGACTTTTGGCTCCCTTTTCCTACTCTGGTCTAAAGAGGGGCAGTCCTGGTTGCCTCTGCTGAAAAGGGAAAGGAGGGGACAGGGAAGAGAAGTCTCCCTTGGAAGCCCCATAGGAAGGGAACAGAGCCCCCTCGCCCACGGACTAGCGGCCTCGAATGTTCTGGCTTGCTGAGTTCAGGCTGCTGTAAGAGTTTCCTCACGGAGAGAGAACACACCTTTTCCAAGTACTGAGCGATTTCCGCGTACCAGGCTCTGTGCTGCGACAAGGGTCAGGGACATAGGAATGTCACAGGCTTTGTTCTTCAGGAGAGTAAGTAAAGCTCAAATCCATTGAACACGCCCAGCTCATGGGCTATAATCATAAATCTGAACCATAAACCACAAGTGGTGGTGCACACAGAAACGGAGTCAGAGGAAAAGGGAAATTCACTTTTTAAGCAACACTCAACTGAGTGAACCTGAGAAATTCTGGCCATTGTGATTCTTAACACCACACCCTACTCCAGTGAATTTATGCTATGGCAACAATGACCAGAAACCCGAGGAATTAAAATGCCAATACCAGGTCTTGCCTAACAGCTCTGGTCTATACTGTTCACTCTCATTTTAATATAATATGTGGTTTTTACTAAAAACAAAATCCACAGTCATGGATGAAATTCACGGCTGGGCTCGTTGCATTTCTGATCACTCACAGAAATAGGAAGGACTCTGGCCGCTAAGTCACAAAACACCATTTCAGTCCAGAACTTCTCGCATTCTGTCCAGTGTAATTTTAAAAATAAAAGGTTTCTGCTTTCATTCAAAGGGAAAACTTCTTCCTCTGCAGCTCTGTCCACAGTGGGAAGATGGGAAGCTTGGTTAGAGCTTGCCTACCTGGACCTTCTCATTCTCATCCTAAGTTCCTTGGAGAGGTTTCCATCCCTCTCCAGGGCTGGGAGTGGGTAGTGGCTGGGAAGGAGGGAGGTGAGGTAAGACCTTACTTGACTAATACAACCATGAGATGGGCAGGGAAGGAACTAGAGCCGACACTTGCCCTTTCTTGGTTTCAGAGACCCACCCTCTCATTGCTGGGACCTTCCTTTGACAGGGGATGGAGGATGCACTCGGCTCCAACTGGCTGCTTGGAACTCGTCCTCTTCTGCGCACAGGGGTGAACCTCCAGCTCCTCTCCTCTGTTGTTCAGCCCCTCCCCGGGCAGCCCTATGCCCAGGATCTAAGGAAACCTCACGCCTCTTGAATGAATGTCCATCTCTGCTCCATGGGACGCCCGCACTGGGCTTCGTGCCCACAGACTGTAGGGAGGAGGTCGAATGCATACAGCTGGCTCTCTCAGCTACATTGTTACGAAGCCGACCAATTCCCCATCTCCCCCATCTTCAGAGAACATACAACAAGCTGCCTGAGGGCTCCTAAAATCCCTTTCCCTCAGCTTGAGGAGAGGCAGGCCCCCTGGCGCCTTCTGTGGGGGCGGGGCTTGGAACTCACTCAACTTTCTCTCAAACAACCCTCTGCTAATCCCCAACTCCTGACATGGAGAAGTTGGAAGTTATGGATGAGATCAAACTGGATTTTCAAACGATTCCTCAAACCCACCCCTAGGTATGTGCCCCAAAGAACCGAAACTGGGGACTCAAGTAAGTACATGTCTATGTCTGACCATAGAAGTGCTACTCAAAGGAGCCAAAAGGTGGGAAGGGCCCCACTGGCTACCAGTGGGTGGATGGAGAGAGACACGGAACGTGGTCTGTCCACACGGAAATACCACTCAGCCTTAGAACGGCAATAAGTTCTCACACGTGCTAGAACCAGGACGAACCTTGAAACCACTATGTTAAGTGAAAGTAGCCAGTTACAAAAGGTCACATGTTGTATGATTTTATCTACACAAAATGTCCAGAACAGGCCAATCCACAGAGACAGCAAGTAGATGTGTGGTTGCGAGGGTCTGGGGGAGGGATACTGAGGAGTGACTGTTGGACGATGATGGGATGTCCGTAGGGAATGACGAAAATGTTTTGGGACCAGATAGAGATGGTGAAATGGTACAACATTGGGAATGGACTAAGTGTCCTGAATTGCTCACTTTAAAAACGATTAATTTTATGTTCTGTGAATTTCACCTCAGTAAATTGTAATTTCTTTAAAGTCATGTATGCTTCCCCAGCAAACCCTCTGGTTCCGTCTGGCCATCTCTGAGTGCATCCCTCTGTCTCATCCACGCAGCTTTGTCCCAGTGCTCATCTCTTTTCACACCAGCCTTCCTCTTGGGAGAGCTTCTCTATGGTGTTCCCTCTCTCCCCGCAGGTGATGGATTCCCTGTGGGAGACCCTTTGTGCCTCATGCTTTTATGTCTCACACACAGGTTGGGCAGAGCACTTGAATTCTCTTTGGTCATATTTATGGAGCCCAGAGAGTCACAACCGAGAGTCCTCATTATCTTCCCCCAACCCCCACCGGCACGAGCCTTTCCCTTTCCAGGTCACCAGACTGATTGCCAAGGACCAAGTGCCCTGAGCAAGCAGAGGGTTTAGGTGACATTAAGAATAGACTATGAGGGTGTATGGAAAAGATAATGTGTGTTAATTACACATACATTACTTCAAACATTCTGCAGCTGAAAGGACTCACAGGGTTCAAATGTTTTATCCTCAGACAGCCTTGTCCCAGGGAAAGGATGAAATGCAGGAGATAGACACACATCAGAGGGGTCTGGCACTCTTGGGGACAGTCGTCTTGGTCTTTTCCTTGCTGAGTCCCACCTGGGTCCCACCTCACCACCAGTGCACACAAAACAGCCTGGGGACTAGGAGCCCCAAGCCTGCTTGCGGTGGGCATCTCTTAGAGCGAGCTGGTCCTCCAAGCACAACATAGCTACACAACTAGCCTTAAAGGGTCAAAACCCCACGTGCTCCAAAGTCGAATCTCTGGCGTACAAGAAGGCAAGTGCTATTCTTTGTGTTAAAAGACAAGGGAGATCCTCATGAGCCCAGAGGACTTTCTGTTCTCTGTTCCTCTCACTTGTCCTTGTAACTATTTGTCTCCCCATAGATTGTGCTGTTATAACTCTGGAAAAAGATGGGCTACACGTGGACCGTGGCCTGGGAGAGACTACACCACCCTAATCACATTTTTAACAGCTTATTCCTTTAGGCTGCCTTTGGGTTGTCCCCTTGCCAGCTTCCATGGCAGCAATGGAAATTCTAGAAATAGTTTCCTAATCTCTAGAAGCCAGTCTACTGTCTGTCTCAATGCAGGAAAGCCACAGCTACTGAGAAGCCAGGGAACGGGCGCACCTATGTTTCCAGAAAATGGCTTGGCTGCATCTCACCATCTCCTAAAGCTGGACCATGACCATGACCGCAGGTCCTCGGGCTGATGGAGGAACAGGATGAAAAAGAAGCCAACTTAAATAAATCTGCCCTCAGACCTTGATTGCTCCCCTTGAACTGTAATGTGAGAGAGAAATAAACTATGTTCTTTTGGACACTTAATTAATTATTGGGTCTCTTCCGTTGGGGGTCTGGCTTCACCTGCTCAGTCCAGAAGCAGACATTTAGAACTGGAGTGATTCTGTAAAGAGCGTGTGTGTGTGTATACACGGGAACTGCAGGAGCCAAGGAAAACATGCCATAGGCGAGAGAGCTGGAGATTATTTCTATGGCCCACTTGAACACATGCATGACTCAGTAGGCACTTGTGATCATTAAGATGCAAAACACGTTTTCCACGTTGGAAAGAACCATAATTTCAGCATGTGTTGGCTCTTGGTGACAATGGCGGCTTTTAGCGGACTGTCAATGCCCCCCTCTCAATAGCCCAGGCTTGGATAACACACAATTTCCAGCCCCCAGCAGTACGATCTCCCTCTCAGCGCTGGTCTGTGCTAAAGGCAGGTTCTACCGGTCTCAGAGAAAGCGGAGCCGACCTGGGACCAAGACGGGAGGTTTGTTTGCTATTGAATCAAGTCCATGAGAAGGAAAGTTGGGGAGGTAGGAGCATGGGCTCTGGCCCAGACTGCCTGGATTTGAATCCTCCTTCCACCCCTAGACTTGTCACGGTACCACGTTATTCAAACTCCCTGAGTGTGAGTTTCCTCCTTTGTAAAATGGAGACGATGCTACCAGTATGTACCTCAAAGGAGTATTGCCAAGAATGGAGTGAAATAACCCATCAAAGCTGGCCCTTGGAAGCGCTCAGATAGACGTCTGCTGCCATCTGCTGGCCATAGTCGGTTTTCCAACGAAATGTAAGTGTAAGTAAAGGGCCACATTTGACCTCCACATAGCATTGCACACGTGGTGGCTTCCATTTTGGTGTTTTTGGTGTAGCTTTATGTAAGGTCTCGAAGGATTCCTGTCTTGTGTTAAGAGTGGGAAAATGTCCTGACTCCCCGGGGAAGGCTCTTGGCTGGGGAGGCGGCTTTCCCTCTAGAGACCATCGCCACCTAGTGGCCACACTTCGTGCTTGCAGGCAAAGGCGAACGCAAAAAAGTGAGAAACCACCCTTCCTGTTATCAACAAGGCCACTGAGCAGTCCTCCTGGTCATCCAGGGAAGTTCCTTCCTCATTGTCTCCCGTCAGGTTCCTAGCACCGTTTGACAACCCCCCCCATGAGTTCTGGAATATCTGTGGCTTCTCCTAAACATCTTTTCGTTTGGATCTCTCTCTCTTGCCAAGAAGAATACTAGTTATATGGGTCCTACACTAAGGGGAAAAATTAAAAACATGCTAAGAGAGTGCGGGACCTGCAGAGGATGGTCTTATTTAACAGGCAGGTGTGGACAAGTGCCTGAGTTTGGAGCAGCTTTGTCCCCACATTCCCGATGCTAAGAGCTCCCCTAGTCCCAGTGAAGACCATCCCAACAACCCCCATTTTCATTTGTTCTTATATGCACAGCATTGAACACTTGGTAGGCACTTAGTAACTATTCGCTGACAGAAGGCAGGCCTTTCCAGGAAGGAAACTCTGAGCACATCTGTACCAAACATTTCTACTCATTTCTCACAGCAACTCCAGAAGTCAGAAATCAATCTAGAATAAGCAAATGGTCAAAGGTTCCACTGAAAAAGCGGTGGGCCCCAAGTCTGAGGTCCCTGTCTGATCCCAGAGGTTTATCAGGCACTGACACTAACCGTGGAAATACTATACGTTCAGGCTCTTTGGTGTCACGTATGACGTCTTCCCAGCATCCCCTCCTGCTCCTGCCCCTGCCCCTGCCACAGCCCTTGGCTACAGGAGTGGGGACTAGACCTAGGCTGGGTGGTTTTGCTCTCTGGGACTTATCACGATCATCCGAAGTGATGGTCACAATCCTGAGCCCCTGATTGCTACCTGCTGTGACCGGTTCAGAAGAACCATTCAGGCAAATGATGGCTCTGTTAATGGGGCTTTAGCTCCAGAACTCTGGGTTATCCTGTGTGTTTTCTGATCCCCACCAATTATTCAATATTCAGGGATTTTATGAACCAGTTGTTAAACCATTGGCATCTTGCAATCAGCTGCTGTGGAAATATTTATACCACAGAAATCAGCAAATGCCAGATGTCCATCAACAGATGAACAGATAAAGATGATGTGGTGTGTGTATACACACACACACACACACACACACACACACACACACTGGAATACTATGCAGCCATCAAGAGAAATGAAATCTTGCCATTTCCAACGACGTGGATGGAACTAGAGGGTATTATGCTAAGCGAAGTAAGTCAATCAGAGAAAGACAATTATCGTATGATCTTTCTAATTTGAAGAATTTGAGAGGCAGGGCAGGGGGGTCGTGGGGGGTAGAGGGGGAAAAATGAAACAAGATGGGAGCAGGAAGGAGATAAGCCATAAGAGACTCTCAATCTTACAACAAACTGAGCGTTGCTGTGGGGGTAGAGGGTGGAGGGGGAGGGATAGGGTGGCTGGGTTATGGACATTGGGGAGGGTCTGTGCTGTGTGCTGTGGTGAGTGCTGTGAAATGTGTAAGCCTGATAATTCACAGACCGGTACCCCTGGGGCAAATAATACATTACATGTTAATACATTTTTTTTAAAAAAGGCAAAAAAAAAAAAAAAAATCAGCAAATGCTTCTAAAGACCAACAGAAGGACCGTGGCTTCATCTCCCTGAAATAACCCCGTGACATTTTGGGGTTTTATCCGTTTGGGCTCTTTCTCAGAGTGCAGCTAACAGAGGCTAGAACACGCCTCCCTTGTAGCTTTGGCATTCCTTAGCTCACCCAAAAGTTGGAGCAGCTGGGTTGGCTGATAGGCAGAGGGTTGGAGGGAGGAGAGCTGAGGCTATCAATGGGTAACAAAGCCCCTTTGCAAAGCCCCTCCCTCAGCCAACACTGCCCTCTGCCTCCTGGGACCCGGGAGATGGGCTGGTTCAGCCCCTGAGGCCTTTTATTCATTTTATTTTGAGGTTGCCTCCAAGAACTTTCTGGATAGAGTCAGGTTATGAGGCAAACACATTTCTCCCCCAGGCTAGCAATTCTCAACCTTGGTTGCACATTAGAAACACCTGGGGAGCCGCTAAGACATGCCCACGTTCACAGCCATGTCTGAGCCCAGTGAAGACAGAATACATCAGAATATCTGGGGGTGAGGCCCAGGGGCCAGTATCTTAAAAGCAAACATCTGGGGACCCTGTGTTACAACCTAGATGGGAGCCACAGCCCTGGGCAGCGCTGCTCAAGGCTTGCCGCAGGTTAGTCTCCTGGGGTGCTTTTTAATCGCCGGCCCAGACCAACTGAACCCAAACGTTAAAGCTCTCCAGGTGCCTCCGATGGAGTCAGAATTGAGAAGTGCTGCTCTAGACCAAATAAGGATTACCTTTTATTTTGTTTCTCATCTCAAATTACGCAATCACATTAATAAAAAAACAAAAATAAAAAAACTTACGGGGTCTGATGTTGCTATCCCCCCACGCAAGAAAAACTTCTTCCAAAGGTCAGACGAATCCCTTGATCTTACCCTGAAATCAGAGTCCGAACGTATATAGATATTCTGCTTTTTACCTTTTCTTCTTAATTTGCTCAACCCCTTCGAGGGGGGGGCCCCTCTCTGGAGAGTCTAAATGGTATCAAAGCCCTGGTTTGCCAAGCCCCACAAAGCGTTGAGTTGATGTGTTGGGTAAAGGCACAAAAGCCCTCCTCCCCACAAATATTCAAAACAACCCAGGACCTCATGTGACTATATCTGCAGCTTATAAATCAGGCATCTGTTCCCCAGTTTTCAAACGTTCGGTGGTATGCTCAGACCCTATTCATTACTTACGCCAGGTCGGTGGTTCTCAGACTGGGGTTCCTTGACCAGCCGCGGCATCTCCAGGGGACGAGTTAGAAAATTCTCAGGCTGCATACACTAGACCTACTGCATCAGAAGCCCCAGGTACGAGGCCCCAGTCTGTGTTCAACGAGCCCTCCAGGTGACAGAGATACTTGCTCAAGCAGGAGAAGCCGCCCTCCCCAGAGGCAGATCGATGCTACGAGCTGCAGACCACGTCAGAGACGCCATGTGGTCTCAGTGCGTGGGCGGAGAATAACCAAGAAGGGGAAAGAGAGATTTGTGATTTTACTCTTCTGGGGTACCTGCACATCCATCCCAGGTATTCGGAGCCCACCACCTGTGAACTGAGAACAAAGTGGCTGGATAATTCTCCCATCAAGGTTAACGGGCACTCAGAATACTAGATTATGGCAGAATTAAAAACAAAAACAAAAACAAAACCACTTTATTATGCAAACATTTTCTTTCTTTGCAAGAAAACATCTGAATGCTTGGGCAATGTTTTGAAATTACTAGTGTGCCATCTCCAGGGATTTTTCGGAGGCCCTGTTCTTTGCTTTTGTGTCTTCTTATACCTTTCGAACCTTTTAAAGCCTCCCTTTGAATTCCCCATTTGTTCTCTGTGTTCCCAGCAGCCCAGTTCTGAAGTTTGTGTGGGTTCTGTGTAATCGCCACACTCTCTTGTGGCAGGGGTATCCCCCAATGATTGTCTCTTCGACAACTGCGAAGTACAGGGGAGATGAACCTGGGCGTTGGGACGGGAGGTCTTGGTCACAGAGCAAAAAGCCCGTACGTCCACCATCTACTCATTTGTGGTTTTAATGCTGCCCATTGGTTTTGGTAAAAGCCTCCTCGGTGACAATCCCTGAAGGTGCCACCTACCTGGACTATTCCAGACTTTGCCTCCCATTCTGAGTGCCTGCCCTGTGTACCCTGACACCCCTGGCTTTGCCCAGCACCCCCAGATATTAGTAGTGATAGAGGCAGAGGACCAGGACACTGAATCCAAAGCTGATCACAACTCCACTGTCCCAGAAAATTGGAAGAACTCACATTCACTGGGAGAGGTGGAGAAAGATACCCCAAGGGGAGGGGTGGGATGGTACGGGGGTGGGGAGAACAGGAGACACGGGATCTGGGGGTGTAATTGTGAGGAGTCGAGTAGGGAACAGAGCAGCTGGCAGTGAGGGGGGAGACGGGAGGGCAGGCGGAAATTTGGGGAGAAGCTTCCTGATGAACCTGCAACATTCGTATGCTCTTCAAAGTCAGAAATTCTCCATTCTTCAGAAGGGAGCCCGGTACAGGTGCTGGAAATGTAATAAGACAAATTAGAGCCCAAGAGCCACCTGTGAAGCTTGAGTTTTACCATTTGTCCTGCTGTTTGCCCAGCCATCCCTTTGACTTTGGGGTTCTACCTACCTCATCCAGAGGCACCTGTATTGTTCCCGGGGTCCCAACAGAGGTTTCGAGGCTCTAGCTGGGGCAGCTGGAGGCCGCATCACAAAAAGGGGCACCGGGAAAGCCTGTTACAGTGATGCCCCACCAGCGAGTGTTGCTTTTTCGGTTCCGAATTTGCAAGACGCAGGTGCTGCCACACAGAAGTCAAGGCCAAGTGTGCGGGTATGTCACCGCATGGCAGATCCGGCTTCCGACCTTGCTTCCCCGCCCCCCCGCCCCCAGTCCAACAAGCAGCCATCGCTTATAAAGACACAGCACACACTGGGGTTTAATGAGAAAATAATTGTATACTTGCATTGAATGCCTCACAATCACTATAAAACCGAAGCAGGATAACATGTAAGTAATTAACATACACAGGAAAGCCAGATACAGAGTATAATTTTCAAACACAGTATTGCTGCTTCCCCCCCTCTCCTCCTCCTCCAAAAAAAAAAAAAAAAAGTCATTTGGGTCAAGGGCAACACAAAATCAAAATTGGCAGCTCACTCCACTGAATGCTTAAAAGTCAGGAAATTGGTTCTGTCACTAAAACTGGATATAGTCACCATCTCTAAACACGTAGGCTATTTTTTTTTCAAGACATAGTTTAATTACATCCATTCTTTATTTGGAAAAATGTTTGTCTTCAGAGACAAGAGTCAACACTGTTTTAGTGTTTCTTGTCACACTGTGTGTGTGTGTTGTGTATATATGTGAACACTGATCTATATACTGCTTATATGTCATTGTGGAGGGTAGGCAGCATGCAGAGGCGTGAAGGGGCAAGGAAATTGCATTGTGTCATCCGAGTAGAACACAGCCCCGCCTCCTACCACTGACAGACCCTGTTTCCATAATTTCTGGATAAGAAAGCCAAGGCATGTCAGTAGTTAATCAGCCCCCGAGGAAAGCGAACATCTATAAACACTGGGGAAAGGAACGCTTTCAGGAAAGCTTTTAACATCTACAGAATCTAAACATTTGTTATAGTTGAGATTAACAAGCTTGCGTGCTATTTGGGGGCAGGGACGAGCATCAGAGGCCAATTTTTGGGACAAGCCTCTTCCTCTTGATGGATTACGCAGGAATGACTCTCCTCCAGGGGTCTGTTGCGTCTTCAGAAGGTGAAAGGGGTTCATTTGGGATCCCAGAGCCTAGCATGGTGCTATGTACAAAGCCCCGTATTTTCTGAAGGAGTACAAAACTCAAGAGCACAGAGAAAATCTGGCTCTTCCAAGGAGCTGTAATTTACATTTTCATAGGATGGGAAGTGAGTGGAGCAAGGAAGTAGCCGTGGGTCATCACAGGCAGCAGAGGGAACAAGCAAATGTTAGAGATGTAGGGGCCATAGTTAAGCAGCTTTGTGACCTGCTGCTCATGGATCATGGAAACTCTGCATTTGTTGCCTTATCTACACACGGAGCACGGACCAAGGGACTCGGCTCTAGCACTCGGCCCAGTGCGATTCATGCTTCTGGTTCAATCAACTGGAGTCGATGGCCAATTGGTCTGCCTCTAAAGCGATCCCGTGAATTGTGTGACTTCCTAAGCTTTCCAATCGGCTGCAAATTCTCCTTTTTCAAATGTAGGTGTAAAGTGGGTGGGTACACGGCTTCCTTCAAAACAGAACAAAAACCTGCAGTTGGTCCCGAGGGCTGTTTCCCCTCCTGAAAGACGGTGTTTGTATGACGTCTCTATCACTACCAGAAGCAGAGTCAGTCCAGCAAACACGAAGCATGTTCCATTTTCGGTGCCCCGCATAGAACTCACCGGCCATCCTAGCGACCACTGTGCCCCCACCCCCCCCGGGGGCCACACGAAGCTCTTGTCCCGTCGGTTTTCGGTCCCGTGCCTGCCGTGGGAAGGCTAGAAATCCTCAGGCAAAGCAGCCTTCCTGGGTTCTCCCCATTTCACCCATCAGGACTTCCCACCTAACACAGACCTCATGTTCCTGGGCACGTCTGTCCCCATGCCAGCCCCCCCACCCCAACTTGCAGCAGGGATCTTATTTGTGTCCCCGGTGGCTAGTACGTTTTGCTGAATACCCCCTCAGAATGTTCAGGACAATAAACCATATAAAGACGGTGCCCACTACTCATCTCTAGAGTTTGGCTTCAAATGGCAGGTTCCCTTGGCAGTTTTAAAGGATCCTTGTGAGGTATCAGACAGGTGCATTTTTACTTTATGCCCACTGCTGGTCTGTGAATAAACCTTCCCCCCTAAAGTCAACACTAGTCTATTAAAAGAAGCGAAGATAACTTGCCTAACATCTACATACAAAGTGTGGTGGCATCACTACCTGTCAGAGTAACATTGTAAAGCTTATGACATAACGATATAAAAACAAAAAGGAATTTTAGTGAGGTCTGGCTTAATTATTGCTTTTTAAAAAACCACAGTTTTAAAACAAATAGGGAAAAAAAAAAAAGGCTGGTCCGTTTTTTTCTCATGGCCAGAATTAAAAATGTTTCTCATCCAGAAATTCAGGGCACCCAATTATGGAATACCCTTATCATATTGCTTTAAATGACAGAGAGTAAAGCTGGCATCCTCTATAGTATACTAAGCTATGAATACAAAGCATGAGAATAAATATGGTACTTTTCTCAATGTCGAATTACAAAACTGCTCTAAACTTTTCAATTGCGACTCATGCAAATACCAGGTTAGGTCAATTTAATATACAAATACTGTATCAGGTCGGTGCCTCTATATCCCTTTTCATAAAAAAGAAATTCTCACCCACTCCCGATGCTGGCAAACAGCTTTGGAGGAAATAACTGTACACCCTTGTCTCATGATCATCCTGGAATTTTCATCCTTGTACACACACTTTACCCAAACACACAAAGGCTATGCGCACACACACACACGCACACACACACACAACCATCTTTAGGAACTGTAGCTGATTCCAAGCCTGCACTTAAATTTCTATTCTATATTTTTCTCTTTATCATCCTGAAAAACGCTGGTTGCTCAGCAAAAATAAAATCTCTTACTTCCTTATTTTCCTACTTTCTCCGTCCTTGTTTCTCTGTCTACCTCCATGCCCTCTTCTTTAATGTTTCCTTTCTGACTGATCCAAAATAATCTATCATTCTTCCTCCCAAGGTCCACTTTATAATATAAAATATAGTTATAAACACCTTTTTATTTCCTGTCCTCTGCCTAAGGCAGAGTTTGCCCTTTTTCAATTATTGCCACTCTAAAAATATCCCTACCCTCTTGAGTCAAGCTGTTGAATGTGTACAGGTTCTATACATGGATATACTGCCCCCATCCCATCATAAAAATAGTTGTTGCCCACTAAATATAGTTTTCATATGAAGAGAAACATAATTGTGAAAATGTGTTCCCATAAACAGCAAATTAGTCAGTACTCTCTGCAGACGAGATCCTAAAGCTAAAACAATCCATTTGGTTTGGCTTTCTCCCTCTTTCTCAACCCCTTCATGTAGAATAGATTGTGTTTGCAACATGAAGAAACACTGTCTCCAAAAGGTGGATTTTAGGTATTGCCATCATTAATTGCTCCCAATTAAAAACAATTAAATGTGAGAGAAATGGAATCATAATTGCCTCTTCTGGGCAGATAGAGAGAAACTTGCATTTCATCTTATGGCTGCTGGAGAAGCCGGCGCAGGGAGTAGCCCACGGCCTGGGGGCTGCACCAGTGTGGGCTCTACTGCTCTGCACGGCCCTGTTACCAATGTTTGTCCTCATCACCCAGGGAGGCTGGTCTCAGTTCTGCCTGCAGCAGCCACGGTGACTTGCTTATTACTGCTCTGTCCTTTTGAATCAAAGGACTGGTCCAAATCCAGGTGATTCTTTGAGTCTCCAAAAAAAAAAAAAAAAAAAATCCTTTCTCTTTTGACTCCTGGGTGTTTCTAGAGTTTGATTGTTGGGCTTCTCTTCACTTGATTTTTCATCATTGGTCATTGCAGCTTCTGGTCTACATAAGAATTGCAGAGTTTGTTTGCACTTTAATAAATATTCCATTAAAATGCTTTGATGTGTGGATTTCTTGGTTTCTTGGGAACCCAAGCACCAAAGAAGCTTCCTGGGTAGAAGGAAGTTTGTTACTCATTGTGCTCCTCCTCCTGGTTGGCATAGATCCCTGCCTCCCAACGCAAGGCCAGGGCACTCTTTCTTCGATTGACTCGTGTGGCTTCAAGGACCTGAAGAGAGAAGGAAAAAAAAAAAAGAAAAGAAAAAAGAATCAGAGATCATGGATGTTCACTATGTACACAAACCAGCTTCTCCATTTCTTTGGTCCTTTCCCTCTCAACAGCATCCAAGAAAGGGAAAGTAATAGTGTCCGGTATGGCCAGGAGGTAGGAGAGAAATGGTAAATAAGGTAGGGTGGGAGGTGCCGGATATGCATTCATTTCATGGCCAAATTTCATTTGCTATTTGACCCATGGTTTTCACTACAGAAAGATCTAATTTCCCTGTTCTGCCTGTCCATTTTTTTTCTTCCAAATTTTTATTTAAATTCTAGTGAGTTAACATACAGTGCCATATTGGTTTCAGGAGCAGAATTTAGTGATTCTTCACTTACATATAATACCCAGGGCTCATCACAACAAGTCTGGGCATGTTTTTGAACTAGACTTGACTCTGCGTTGAGTGTTTTGATAACACAGTAGGTCTCTACGTGTTATCTGATGAGTGCTCTCTGATGGAAATGTTCTGGATCTGTGTCACCAACATGGTAGCCGCTAAGGTACACGACTACGGAGCACTTGGAATAAGACCAGTGTGGCTGAGAAACTACATAATTAATTTGAAGTAATTTTAATATCCTCATGGACCTTGTGATTACCATACTGGACAGCACAGGTGTCAGTTGCCTTAGTCTCTTTGTAAACAAGCAAACCAGAAAATCATCCCCAACAGCTGGACCAGTGTGGATTCACTATGTCAAGTTTTGTGGACATACATAAGCTGTGATCATATTTATATCATGGAAGTCTACTTTGGTATAATTCAACTTCTCAGAGAAACTAAGTGTAAAGAGAAATAGCTTCCCAGGCCAATTAAAGCAATCTGAGCATAATGATGCAACATCAGGGCCCAGGTGCTAATAAATGAAATCCAAGGTGACAAAATCAAGGACAGGTCGGCTCACCACCATCAGGGTAAGGCCTCCCTCCCTCCAGTTCACCAGAATATTCTGTGGACTCCAGAGGGAAAACTTCAGGCAGGTTGTTCCGGCTTTGGTTTGGTCAAGATGAGATCCAGATGGACGACATTCGGGTCGCCAACGTATGAGAAATGGCTCAATCTCATGACTCGGCACCGCAAGCAAGCCCATGCATGCCGACCAATTAAATCACGGCGGTATTAGCTTGGGACGTGCAGGTTCTGACATTAAAATCTAGCACAGCCAACACTGGTTGACGATCCAAACTGCAGTGAAGGCTTTGCTTATTCTAAGAACAATCATTCTGGGGACAGCAATGCGGGCAGCTCCAGAGAAGCAAGGAGATGCAGGTTGCAGGCAGTCCTGGGAACCAAAGCACAAGCAAGTTCTGGGGAGATTCACCATTTGGGAGTCCATCTCAACCTGCTTCTTTGGACCTCTGACAAATGGATGGACTTCCCAGACCTTCCATGTGCTTTCCTCTGGGGACCCTTCCCCAGTCCCCCCAGCAGGGACAGCTGGACCTAACATGTAGGATGCACTCAGTCATGACTCCTAAATGAATGTGCATCGTTAAGCACACAAGCTGTGTCATAATGTCTTATGTGTAAGCATACCATGGTCACTTGTTCAATATCTAAGAATAAGAAACCAGTAGGGGCAAAGAAGACTTCTGAGTCTGTTGTAGTTAAGTAGAGGATTCGTCTAGAAGGTCAGTGCGTGGTAGCACGGTACTGAGAGAGGGTACTGGACTGAATCTGGAAGTCCTGACTTTCTTTCCAGTTCCGTCTAGAACACGGGTGCTGTTCGTGGCATCTCGTGTCTCAAGTTCCTTCATTGGTAAGATGGAGACAGCACCCGCCCTGGGTTGCAGGCGTTACGGGAGACAGTGCTGACTCTGAAGTCCAGGCATGTCTATATTTAAATCCTAGTGACTGTATGACCTTAGAAAAGTCACTTACCCCTGGGGCTCGGTTCCCTTACGTGTGCAATGGGCATCCTAAAAGCTATAGTACAGAGCTGGCCAGAGGAATAAATGAGGCAATGTGCATACAGCATAGTTCCCAGTGCTCTGCAAGTTTTCAAACTATAAGGATTTCCATCATTATTGGAAGGGGCTTTGTAAACGATGAAGTGTTCAGACGTAAGGCATTTTTATAAGGAGCACTATACCATTGCCTCTGGGTAATACAAGGCTTCTGGTGAGGACTGGCTCAGGGGTGAAGGCATCCCCCAATGGCCTTTTGAAGATTCAAAGGTCAAGCTCTTGGAGAAGGTATCTAAACGAGCATTTATACCATAATTAACTCAGAGTACAATAATGTAGTATGTGCGTGTTTTGTCTATAAATCTCGAGCAAAATCTAGAGCTCTGATACTTTAGTTCCTGTATATTAACTTGACTACCTAAAGCCCATTCCTTTCTTTTTCGGGCAAAAAAAGCACTTGCCCCCAGAGCTCTAATAATAGTAAACGCATCATACGTACTGTGAACCACTTACTGTTTTGATCCCCATGACTGTCTGTGGGATACACACTATTATTACTTGGATTTCCCACAGAAGAAACTGAAGCATGGGGAAGTTATGTTGACCAATGTTACTCAGCTGGGGGAAGAGCTGAGGTCTGCACCCAGAATTCTGGGTGTGGAGCTGACGCCCTAGGCTGCCGTGCCACACTGCGGCTCGGTGCCCATAAGGAGTCTGTTGGAAGAAGCAACAAAAGAACAATAATACTCAATAGGGATGGAAAGAGGAAAACACTAAAACATCTGAAAAATAATAGAAAAACTTGGTTTAAGGTTTTATCATTTTCACAAATTCAGATTTATGGCTGGTGAGAGGGAGAAAAAATCAATTCTCTTTGAACAAGCCCCCTAAAATTAATTTTCTGTCTCTCACGATTGGAGAATTTAAGCAAATCGCTTCTCTTTGCATAGAAATCAACAATTGTATATGGGGGATGGGTAACTAAAGGCAGAGGGGTTAAGGAATGTCAGTGACACCATTCACGTTAATATTCTGTCTTCCTAAGTCTTCTTCAGTTGAAGATAGACTGGGCCCAGTTTTATCTTCCTTGGATATATTTGACCAGATTTTCATTATTCTTACTTATGTTAACTCAAAGGGGATGGGGCCTAGGGCCTCATTCTTCCCCTGCCATTGCCGAGATGAGAACCACAATTAGTTGACAAGCGGGGTACTTGGGATGATATAACTTTTATATTTCATTACTCATTTTATATCTTATGAGAGAATACTCTTATCTTTCAGAAAAAAGTTACTGATAATCATTACCTCCCATCTCTGGTAATAATTATTTTGCAAGATAGGGAGATTTTAAAAATATATTGTGCTATATGTAAGCACAAACATTCTGAAGAATAATTTGCAATATGTAATGAATGCGATGATGGAAATAAAAGCCCTCTAACCAGTACCTCCCCTCCTAGGAGAGAGAAATTCTTCCAGAGCTTAAGCAAAGAGATACGCTTAACATTCACTGAAACGTTGTTTGTAATTGCAAAAAAAAAAAGGAATCAAAGAGAAACCAACATTTCCATCAACAGGAGGATGAATAAACAGTGATACATTCATTCAGTGGGAAAGGACACAGCAATTACAATGAATGAGCTAGAACTCTCAGTAACAACGTGGACACATCTAAAAACAATGTAGACAGAATAAAGTAAGGATCAGAGAATGTTACAATGTGATATCGTTTCTAGAAAGTTTTAAGGCATGCAAAAACCAAGATGTTACCCATGTAGACAAACATATGAAATATAAATATAAAAACATGCAGAGAAATGATTAATAGTAAACTGAAGAAAAGTTACCTCTCAGGAGAGAGAAATGGGGGCTGGGGAGAAGTAACAAGGGGGCTTGAACGGTACTTACAAAATTAATACTATTGGTATTAATTATTAATATCTGTAATTAATATTAGTAACTTAAAAATATTAAGCAAATATTATGAAATGATAAGCATGGTCAAAGCTGGATGGGTGGGCTTTATTGTTTTATGATGTCTTATTATTGGAACATTTGAATGCCAACTCCACGACATCGGGGACTTGGTTTAGTCGACTGCCCTATTTCTGGAACCTCAAAAGAGGGCCTGGGGTATACCAGGTCTTCAATAAATTGTTAACTGAAAGAATGAATGAATGATTCTCCCTACAGTTCTGTATATTTGAAATAGTTCTTTTAAAAATAATAAAATTCTGGGCGCCTGGGTGGCGCGGTTGGTTGAGCAGCTGCCTTCGGCTCAGGTCATGATCCCGGAGTCCCGGGATCGAGTCCCATATCGGACTCCCGGCTCTGCGGGAAGTCTGCTTCTCCCTCTGACCTTCTTCCCTCTCATTCTCAGTCTCTGTCTCTAATAAATAAATAAAAAAATCTTAAAAAAAAAAAAATAATAAAATTCTTGGGCGCCTGGGTGGCTCAGTTGGTTGAGCAACTGCTTTCGGCTCAGGTCATGATCCCGGAGACCCGAGATCGAGTCCCACGTCAAGCTCCCAGCTTCACGGGGAGTCTGCTTCTCACTCTGACCTTCTCCCTTCTCATGCTCTTTCTCCTCTCTCTCTCTTTCTCTAATAAATAAATAAATAAAATCTTTAAAAATAACAAAATTCTAAAGAAAAAATACAGAAACATTGTGTTATCCCATAGCAAAAAAAAAAAAAAAAAAAAAGAAAGAAAGAAAGAAAAGAAAAGAAAAAGAAAAATATTTAAAAATTAGGGGAAATGAAAAATATTGTGACTTTTCATGGCACAGATAATTGTGAAATCTGTGTAAAAGGAAATTGTAGAAGAAAGGAGCAGACTTGGAAATTCAATGCCTAACTTAAGGAGCTTCCAAAAAAAACCAACCAACCAACCAAACAAAAACCAGGTTTAAAGGTGGGAGCAGGGAGGGGAGAGGAGGGCGAAGGGGGGTGGTTCTCTTTTGGGACAACATCCTGAGGCTATGGAGTGGCGCTCTCTGGATTTGTGTTATGGGAAACAAAGGGTCAACGGTTCACCCCTCTTGAGCTGCACTGTTTTCCAACCAAAACAGAGTGTCTTTGCTATCAGTGCCTAGAGAGAAACTAACATTTGTGCCCTTGAATGCAGACCCCTTCTGGATCCATGAGCAGGGCAAGGTCTCCAGCCCCACCACATAGCACAGCAAGGCACAGCAGCAAGGGGTCCTGTTGCCTGTACCCCAACATTTCCAGGCAGTCCCCAGAGTCCCCAGTTCCCAAAACAGCTGGAAGAAAGAAACACGGAGACGAGCTGCTTCCTTGCCCGTCTCCTTGAACACGTCAGGAAATGGCAAACCACAAGAGCATGCACTAGGTCAGGCATGCAGGAACACCAAGACAAACAAGTGGAAAAGTACCTCGGAAGTCACCTTGCAAGACAGTAACTTAGAGGTGTACTGGCAGGAAGGGAAAAGAGCAGGGTTAGTACACGGCAGAGACACTCGCACGACACCCCCCAGCTGGAAACCGGCGCCGCGCTGGGGGAGGGCGGGCGGGGACGGACCATCGGGGACCATCGCACGCCCACGCCAGACTTGCTTCATCTGATATTTGTTTATTTAAAAATCTATCTTTGGGAGCACATAGATACTCTGCTATGCATTAAAAAAATATCAGATAAGCCATACTTTGTTAATTCAAGATTTGTTGCTTCCGTTTGTCTGTGCTTTGAATTAACAAGAGTCCTCCCCGCCCCTGTGTGCGAACGGCGGCCCACAAGCGAGGTCTTCGATGGCCACGCTGGGTTTGCTAGAATCTGTAGCCAACCAGCCTCCTCTCTTCCTGTAGTTCCTTTGAATCCCACAGCCGTCCTGTAGCCCACCGGCCCCCGAAAAGAAGACCCAAAGCACAGGAAGGGCTGGATTTGGATGCAAGGTTTGTGGGGGCAGGTTCTGTGAGCCGAGCCGTGGATGGCACTGCCTCGGGAGGGCACGCAGCCATCCTCGTCACTATTTGGGGGGCCTGGGTGAGTTCCTGACAGTGGGGTGATCGTGCAGGAACTAAAAAACCCTTTAGTTCCTGTGGGAAACTCGAAGTTTCTGCAAGAAAAGCTCAGAACAAAACAGGCCAGCTAAGGGAAAGGACATAAACGAGTGGACTTGGGGCAGCCCCCTCCGGAATTACGGCAGAGGTAATGACCTTGCGTTTACCAGCTTAGGACAGTGGAGGCATTTCTCGGTCGCTGGCATCCATGGACTGGTCAGGGTCCTAGGTCTGCGGTCATTACCGGCTTCTAATGTGTAGTGCTAAAACTCACAGTTCTGTAAGTCAGGCGGGTGATTGGGGTCTGATGAATTTGTTCTGTACCCCACAGGGTGTGAGTAGCCACGGGGGGGCGGGGTCTGGGCAGCTTGAAACATCCTTGGTTGTGGCTAGGCTTCCCACTGAGTCTGCGGCATGGGGCACAGGACAGGCCTCCCTCATTGTGGCCACGGGGTGTCTTGGTTTGAGGCGGCTTGTGTGCCAGGGATTCTTAGAAAAGCAGTAACTGCTAGCCCCCAGCTTTGACTTAACCCAGGAGAACAGGTGAGGCCTTCTCTTATTCCAAGACAGGCAGGGATGACCGAAAGATGTCTCAGTAACGATTTTTGGGGTGAGAGAGAGTAGAAAACCCACCAAGAGTGGCTCCTACACCAGAAGCGGGGTTGGGGCCGAACGCCTACCGGAGACTGTGATTTGGATGCAGGCCCGCATCTCTGTTGGTGGGAAGCAAACCCACCAACCTATTCAGGAGCATCACTGACTCGAGAACCCGTCATCTTCTGAGGCCCCGGGAACAACTGGTCAGAAAAACACTTTTGCCTAAATATTGTTCCTTTGCAAGGAATCAGGGAACCTTCTAGGAAACTATGATTCATCAGCCCATGGTGTGTTAGTGGATGGGCCAGAGATGGCGTCAGGCCCAGATAAGGGGACACTTCCACAAAAAAAACCACTTCCAGATAACAGCAATCAGAACAGGACCGCTGTGTCTGGGTGTGTGGTGCACACGAGGCACGGAAGCACCAGGCTGAGGGCCAGGCTGAGGGGGTGCAGCTCGGTCTCCCCATTGCCCTCACACTGCAGCAGGGACAGGGGTGCATCCTGGAACATGAAAAAAGGTGCCTTTTTCTAATTGGTACAAGGGCCTTGTGAGGGCTGGTAAACAGCCAGGGTGAGGGGGTAAGGGTGGAGAAAGCAATCCCCTTACCCCTAAAAAGAGTGGAGGCCCCTTAGTCAGTGGGGCCTGGCCAAAGCCTTGAGCATGGAGACACTCCTTGGTGACCACATCACCCAGGGCAAGGAAGCCAGCGGGTGGCTCCAGCCCAAGGTTGGAGTTGGTAACAAGCGGCCATGTGGGGATCACTTCTCCAGAAAAGGGACTTTTTCCAGTTCCTTGTTACTGATTTTTTCACCACCTACAAAAGGAGAAGGACATCCACAGGAGATGTAAGGTCCCCGATGCAGTGACCTGTGGGCAGATATCCCAAAAGAGGGTCAGGATTGAACTTGCCATCTTCCATTGTTTCCTGAGCCGTCACCATGTTTCCAGCAGAAGAAAGGGCCCGCTCAGGGGCGTGAAGAAGGCCACCAAATACTGCAGCTTCCCCCACACCATCCCCTGGAGGGGGATCCAGAAGCCGGCGGCCTCCTTCCGGTCTAGCATATGATTTTTTATAAAGTGGGAATATTTAAGTCGGAAATGAGCTGGGGACAGGGCTCCGGAGACCACTGCTGCTCCGGGGTGGAGGAACTCAATCTGTTCGGGATGGCAAGGATGTTTTCCTTGGGGGCTGGCAAAAACCACTCGTGAAAACTACAGTCATAGCTTCCCTCGGCTCCTCTGTCCTTCATGCTCCATGGGACCACGTATCACTACACACACATTCCAACTGCCCCATTTGGTTTTTAGGTCTTCCTTCTCCTTAGCAAGTGAGTAGGAATTCTTTTCATCCCGGTCAGAAAGAACCCGCCGCTTCCCCTGAGCAAACACAAGGCTTGGTGGTGAGCATGTGTGAGTGCTGCCAAGTTACTTACTGGAAAGAACACTGGTAGGTGGCTGTGCCAGGTGACATGGGACTTGGGTGAGCCAGGTAAGGCTTCTAGAGGGGGGAGCAGCTAAGAAGCCACGTTTCACCCTCAGAATAGTGTATGGGAGAGGCACCGGGAAAACAAAAACTCCTGGCTTCTGGGGCAGGGAAGTCAGGTACATAGTCAAATATCAAGCAATCCGTTGGCTCCCTATGATTTATCCTTCTGGTAGAAGAGATGATTAGAGAAGGGGCCAGAGATCAGCTAGGAAAACAAATGAAGCTCATTTATTCCTACAGGGAAACTTCAACACGTTCCCCAGTGACTGATGTAGAGACAGTAGAAAGGATCCCCCGAATTAAAAGGTCTACGGGATGAAGGAACAGGTGTAATAAAAATCGGGTCTGGCTGATGGTCACTTATGTGCTTTAGAAGCAACCTGAATAGGCTTTTGAAGTTCTAGGTATAGAGGACAGAGTGGATTGGATAGATTTTGCTCACTTCCTAAGAGTTTCCTACAACAACAAACTTAGTTCTCTATCAAGGACAGTGCAAAACACCTGGCTTTGAATCCCAGATCGGGGGGTACCAACAGCCTGATGAGTTAATAGGTTCCTTCCTTATGCGAAATGTTTCTTTACTTGAGAAAAACCCAGAGAGGAGGCTGCCACTTGGTTGAGTAAGCAAGGGGTAATCCGTATACTGAAACGTTGATTCCGGGTAGCATCCTGAAGGCAAAGGGAAAAGCCAATCTGGCGGCCTCCTGAGTTTGCATGAAGGCAGCTTCCAGCCTCTGTCTGTGGAATGAGGAGCAGTGGGCTCTTCACTTTCACCTCTAACAGGCACACAGAAAGCACACACAAGAGCTATGCGGACTGTGCTTAGAAAACACTTGCATGGGTTGCATGCAGAGTGGTTCCATTGGTTCTTTCCCTTCCATGCCAGGATGCAAAGGGGACCCTCAGCTAACTTCCACCACAATTGCTGCTATACAATGTGGACTCACTGGGAGAAAAGAAACAAACACCTTAAAAGCACAGGCTCCAGAAAATACCTACAGGTAAATTCTGTATTTTCAGTGGGGCTGCGAAGTGCTGGCCAAGGTGACGTCACGGGCAGAAGTCCCATGGGCTTGGGGAAGGAGCCCCAGAAGCAGTGCCTGAAGCAGCTCCCGAGGGCCAGCCCCACCCACCGTGCGGTAGGAGGAATGGCCCCCAAATGTTCTACCGAACAGAGCAGCCGAGGCAATGCTCCAGGCAGCTTAGGTGTAAACCCAAGGGAGAGCCTGGGGGACACAAGCGAGTCGTTGGGCTGCTACAGAAGTGTCCACTTTCTTTTATCACTAAATATTTTAAAAGCATCATTCAGGATCTGGCTTTGAGTCCAGAAAACCTTGAACTTAGCCAACCAGGATATGCAAGGCAGTAGTAGGCATGGGATTCCTACTGTGAGCCCGTAGCCTTCAAGTTGAAGGTGACCCAATAATTTAGCATCCAAACTGGGTTGGGGGGGAGAGGATGCTGTTAAAAATTACACCAGGATCCAGGCATAAACTATCACCGTCTGGATAAACTGGGCAGTGTCTTCGACAGACCCAAGCTATTTGTGACCTAGCTGAAACTGGGGGTGGGGGGGGTGGGGGGGAGTGGGGGGGGGTTTGACCACTTTGATAAACAGTACAAGACTAAGGCCACCACACTCCCAGGAGGTCGGCGTGGGCCCCCGAGGCTGGTCCCCAGGCTCCTGGCTGGGGAGACTGGGTGAAACAATCCTTATGTCTTTGACTGGAGAAAAAACGCCAGAGCAGATGACTTCCTTCATGGCTCATGTGACTGTCACGGGCAAAGATCTCGAGAACAGAGCGTAGCAGGGCAGCCCTGTGGTTTCTAACTGTCACTTGCAATGGCTCTTTCCTGCCAAACTGTACACACAAGCTTGGGAACAGCCCCAAACACATTCAGACTTCTGCACGCTGCGACACATTTATGGGGCTTGCTCCGAGGAGACAGTAGAGGGATGGCCGTGTCAGAGTTCTCCAGAGAAATAAAACATCTATGGGGCGGGCCAGCCATGGTAGCCATCAGCTCCCCGGTACCCGGAGATGATTTTGGGGTGCTTGTGTCCTTCCTCCTGTGTTGTCCTTACATGGTTTCTTCCCACCCTGCCCCCAGCCTCGCCGGTGGGTTACAGCTACACCAAAAGCAGCAAAAGGACCCGCTCCCTGCAGGATCCACATTTTTGAAAAACAAGGCAAAAACACCCAAACCCAATTCCAGGCACGTTAAACGGACACATTTGAGAACTGGCTTCAGAGCCAGGACGCTGGCCAGTCAATAGCACACACACCGGCACCCGAACCGGGGTACCCGCACACCACGCGGACGTTCGCCCTCAGAGAAGTGAAAGAGGAAAGGAGGAAAAACTTACACTACTATCATCCATTCTCTCACGCCTTTTAGATTTGTGTGTCTCATAGTCTTCCATGAGGGTCTGCATCAGATTCTTGGGCCGCTGGGATCCGGCAGCCTCTTCGGGGGCTAAGTCAGGCTGCATGCCGGGGCCTTCAGGTGAGGGGGATGGAGGAGGTTTGACTTTCTCTATTTTCCCTGAAACAACATGAAGAGAACACCCTTTCTAAGCTTGTCTGCTCACGACTGCTTCCAGAAAGAACACTGGCAAAAAGCAACCTCTCACAGAGAGTGGTACCAGAACAGTAGGTAAGTGTGGGTTGCCGTACTGCAGGGACTAAAGGTTAAAGATGATGTCACAAACCCATCCGAAGAAGACCTCAAGGACACCAGTGCTGCAAAGTCAGTCAGACCAAGGAGGCCTGCAGGCGCTCTGGAAATCTATGTCAGACAGACACTGGCTGGTTGTTTGGGGGACGTGTCCTCTACCACAGATTGTAGAATTTGACTGTCAGAGGTGGCAGTGCTGCCAAGACTTTGAAACCCTTGTTTTGCAGTTGAGGAAAACAGGCTCTGCAAAAGGGATGCTTTGCTGAGGTCCCAGGGAGCTGGTGATCGTTCCAGGTCTCTTGCTTTCCTCACCAGGTTCTTTCTTTATATCAGAAGCCACCAGCAGGGATGGACCTGCCCAGCCTTTCTGCATGGACAGCACAAGACTACAAAACATTTGAATGAGAACCAGGCTTGTTCCCGGGTCACCCCAGTCTTACACTGGCCAGCTTCATTCTTAACCTTACCTACTGGGGTCCTGAGAGCATACGGTTTGAGACTCTCAGACCTTAGGGGGAGAAACGCCAACAAAGGCAGGCCAGGTGTTGTAGAAAGGCATGTGCCAGACTTGGAAAAGGTGAGATTTTAGCTTCTGAAGTGCCCTACGTGAATTTTCAGGATAAGGACATTGGGGCAACTGTGATCCCATGGGGACTCCAGACACTTTCCTTAAGACCATCTGCATCCTTCCCTCTTGGGAAATGCCTGGCCCTGACTCCTGGCCCATCACGGGGTGGGTTTCATTACCAAAGCCCCAATTGCGCCTCTGAGAAGTATCTTCAGGTGCAATAGCCATGATTTTTCCAACTATGCCCATCAGGGGAGACACAGATAGGGGGTGTGAACAAGGAATATGGAAGAAACACACAAATAACTAGGGCAATCTGAGTCTAAAAGTTTGGAAACCACCAGGGAAAGAGACAGATCCATTTGACCCCTTTCATTCCCAAGCAGAAGGTGGCTCACGTTTTTTCCTCTTTCTCCCTCGACTTCTAACTTGGCAACTGCTGTAGCCGCAGTCACAAGGGCAGCCTGGGGACCATGTCTCCATGTGGGCTGCTACAGCCTTTTTCTGGGCATAGCTTCTTTTGATGGGAGTTGGAGACCCTCCCCACCCTCTAGAGTTCAGAAAACCCAGGTTTTAATTCTTACACTTCCATTCACTAGCACTGTGTTGACCGTAGACAACCATTTCATGTTCCCACTCCTATCTTGGGCCAATCACTTAAGATCTCCAAGCTTCAGCTTTCCTAGTTATAAAAAGAGAATTTGGGAGCACCTGGGTGGCTCAGTTGGTTAAGCAACTACCTTTGGCTCAGGTCATGATTCTGGGGTCCTGGGATCAAGTCACACACTGGGCTCCCTGCTCAGCAGGGAGCCTACTTCTCCCTCTCCCTTTACCCCTCCCCCTGCTTGTACTCTCCTCTCTCTGTCAGATAAATAAATAAATAAAATCTTAAAAAAAAAAAAAAAAAAAAGACAATGGGCGCCTGGGTGGCTCAGTTGGTTGGGCGACTGCCTTCGGCTCAGGTCATGATCCCGGAGTCCCGGGATCGAGTCCCATATCAGACTCCCGGCTCTGCGGGAAGTCTGCTTCTCCCTCTGACCTTCTCTCCTCTCATTCTCAGTCTCTCTCTTTAATAATAATAAAAAAAAAAAGACAGAATTTGGGAAGAAGTTATCTTTGAGGTCCCTTCTAACTCAAACATTTTGCTACTCTGTCAAATATTTTTGGCAGGAGGATCAATCTTTATTGGTTATAAAAAAGGTATATGGCCATCATATTTGGCAAATTAGGTATAGGGTGGTTTTTGATACACAGAGCACTCTATCTGTAGACCCACCATTCCATCATAACTTAGTGAAACTCATTGCCTTGACCTAAATTACCCAGGTCACTAATAAAAAGTCTTTTGATATTGACAGTAAGGCAGTAACTATTTCAAAGTCCTCAAATTCACTAGCAATGGATTCTATTTTTTATTATGGAAACAGGGAATGCTATCATGATACCTACAGACCCGTCAACTAGATTAAATTGTTAGCAACATTTTACCATGCCTTCTCCATCTATCCTTCCTTCCTCTTTTCAAGCGGAAATATTTTAAAACAACCCAAGACGTTAGGTAGTATCAGCTCTGAATGCTTAGTATGTGTCTCTAAAAATTGCCACTGACTTTTTTTTAAAGATTTTATTTATTTATTTATTTGGCAGAGAGAGAGAGAGAGAGGGAAGCAGGCTCCCTGCTGAGCAGAGAGCCGGATATGGGGCTCAATCCCAGGACCCCGAGATCATGACCTGAGCTGAAGGCAGAGCCTTTAACCCACTGAGCCACCCAGGTGCCCCTCCCATTGACTTTTTAAATGAAGCCTTGAGAAATTATACAGCAGCACAGTGGTGAGCATGCAGCTCTGGAGCTAGCCACTTGGGTTTGAATCCAATACTTAGCAGCCAAATCTTGGGCAAGTTCCTGTTTCTCTATCTCAGTGTCCTCATCTGTAAAATGGCTATGATGCTAGAGGTACCTACCCCACACAGTTGATATAAGGACTAAGTTAATATTTATAAAGTTAGTATTTAAAACAGTGAGATTCCAATGAATCTAGTGACTATTTGTAATCTTGAAGAACAATATGTCTACCAAGTGAGAATGAGCAATTTCAAGGGCATATTCTGCATACGATTTTTGCAACTCTTCTAGAACTAGAAATAGACAGCAAATGACCAGGTCGACCATTTTCCAACTGCCTTCAGGGGTGTCCAAATTATTTCCTGGCAGTCACCTCTCCAGTATTAACCCTCTAGAAAGCAGAGTCCATATTCACTGCTCTAAATTCACCCTTTCACACATACCACAGTAGGACCCCTGGCTCATGGCACTTTGTTTATACTTCCGTGAAAGCCTTGTCACATATTGACTTGTACCTTACCTGGTTGTTTAAGCTTCTCTTCTCAATTAAGCTATAGTGTCAACCCAGGATAGGGAATCATTTCAACCATTATGAATCCCTTAACTCATCTGAATGTAAACTTCATTAGAGCAGGACCTTGTCTGTCAAGGTCATTGCTGGATCCTAACACTCATTGGGTATTTGGCACAAAGCAGGAGCTCATGTTTGTTGACTGAACCAGTAAGTTCATTATGATATATATATAGAAGCCACTTGTTAAGTGCTTGTGAATTGGGACCAAATTCCCAGTAAAGAATCTGAGGAAAGAGTTTAAACATTTTCACCAAAGCCATGAAACCAAGACATCTTGGTCTACAGAATCACAGACTCAATGGCTTTGTAGGAATAGCAAGCACATTTATGTGGCATTTTTTTTTTATAGGCTTCATGTCATTCGAGCCTTACAACAACCGTGGGATGTAGTCAGGGTCAATGCCATGACATCTGTGAAAGGTTTAGACCACAGAGACTCAGAGGCTAATGCCAGGCCAAGTTAACGTCAGCTAGAATAACAGTCAGAGTTGGGTCTGGTCTGGAACGCAAATTGTGTTGATTATGGCTAAATTAGATGATGGGATGTATGCTGAAAGAGAATCATAAAGAGGGCGAAGGGTTAATATAGAGAAATAATCAAGTATTGAACATTAAAAGACATTTTCTGGCTTATTCTTAATATTCCAGCAAAACCACCCATCCCTGGAGCAAGTTTTACCGGTTCCAGCCACTAGAGGTCACATGAGTAACAGGTAAGAAAGATGGCTGACCAGGTCTGGAACTGCCATTTCCAAAGAGGTTGAGAGGTCTTTGAGAGAACAGGTTTCTGATTAACCAACCCCTTATCAGAGCCTCAGGGGAAGCTGTCACGGGTTCCCCAGAGAAAGGAGACACCACAACCCATTCCTGGACTTCTGGCCATCAGTCTGTTTGGGATCAGGGGAAGTCAGCTTGGCTGGGCTTCTCTGCTGGGCCACGTGATCTCCAACCATACCACTCCCATCCCCCCACCGACCCAGTAGGGTTCAAACTATGCACTGTGCCATCTCAGCAATCACACAGATGCCCAAATAGCTGGAGGGGCATCTGCTCCATCCCCAACTTCTTCCTCAGAGGGCCCAAGATTGCAGCCAACAGACCTCTCGATGAGGATGGTGAAGAAGCTTCTAATGTCTTCCCCCCGTGGTGGACACTGCACACATCGCCATTATTGGGGTCTCAGGGATCATTACATGAATGTGATGCAAAATGGTCTGAGACAGACCGGGGAAGTCTGTCTCACCTTTGTCCATGGCCCTGCAAGGCCCCTGGAATTTCCTTGGCCCAGAAGACGTACCCCATTACAATTCTGGAACAGTGATGGTTAGCTTTGGGGCTCACTGGCACACATAGCACACAGCACATGATTTTGTTCAAGCTATTCCATCTAGAGTAACTTTATTTACTTATTAGCTATTATTTTTTTAATTTATTTTTTAAAACTCCAATTTAGTGTACCGACAGTGTTACCATATTTGTTTCAGGTGTACAATATAGCAATTCAACAATTCTATACGTTACTCAGTGCTCGTCATGGTAAGTATACTCTTAATCCCCATGACCTATTTCAAACCCATCCCCCCACCCACCTCCCCTCTGACCATTGGTTTGTTCTCTATATAGGTTTAGAGTCTGTTCTTTGGTTTGTTTCTTATTTTCTTTGTTCCTTTGTTTTGTTCCTTAAATTCCACATATGAGTTAACTCATACAGTATCTGTCCTTCTCTGACTGACTTATTTCACTCAGCATTATACCTACTAGATCCATCCATGTTGTTGCAAATGTCAAGATTTCAGTCTTTTTGATGGCTGAGTAATATTCCATTGTATATGTATGTATGTAAGTATGCATGTATATGTATGTATATAATGTCTTCTTTATTCATTCATCTATCAGTGGACACTTGGGTTGCTTCCATAGTTTGGCTATCGTAAATAATGCTGCAATAAACATACTGTAAAAAAAATGCTGCATATATCTTTTTGAATTAGGTTTTCATATTCTTTGGGTAGATACTCATCCAGAGTAATTTTAGAATTAATAAGCTCTTAAAGGTGTTTGAAGGTAAGCAACTTCAACTTGGGTGGCATAATTCCAGAGCTCTTTCTAAAGCTGTGTCCCATTGGCTTAGCTTTGCAAAGTCACACTAGCTATTAACAAACAGTCATTGGTAAACAGTTGGTTAAAGAAAGCTTTAAAAATAAAAGGAGATGGATTTCTTTACCAGAGGACTTCTCCCAGGTTTTAGTGCTGCTGTGATCGTGAATCACTAATTCACGGATGGGGGTGTAGTATTTCTCAAATTCATTTAACCAGAGAAACCTCATTTCATAAAATCCCTATTAATATCTCAAGGAAAACGGTTTGTGAAATACTGTTCTCTGGTGTATACCGGGGTTAGCTTAACCGGCTCCCACAAGTTCAGCTAATAATTAAGTAGAGGCACACAGCTTATGTACAAGCATTTTTACCATCATATTTTTGTATAACGATACATGTGGAAACAACAAAGACATCTGACCGTAGGAGACTGGTTAAATTAGTTTTGACTTGCTCAGATAATGAGGTCGTATTTAGTTATCACAAATCATGTTTTAGTCCCTCAAATTTAGAAGAATAGTTAAGGTCATGGGAAAATACTCAAAATACTTTAAGAAAAAACAAAACAAAACAGTTTGCAAAGGCAGATCTATCGTGGGCTTTAAGAGTACAGGCTCTGGAGCCAGACTGCCAGGGTTCAAATCCCAGTTGGCCCCTTACTAGCTGTGTGAAAGAAAGCAAAAGTGCATGCGTGACATCTGGTAAAACCGTACTCCGTGTCAGATGAATGGTCCTGTGGTAGCAAAATGATAGCCTCCACGAGGACGGCCACATCCTAATTCCTAAGACCTGCGAAGATGCTGCCTTCATGGCAAAAGGACTCCGTAGGAGTGATGAAGTTAAGGACTCCCAAGTGGGCAAGACGATTCTGAATTACCCAGTTGGGCTTGATGGAACTCCATGGGTCCGAATAAGAGGGAAGCAGGAGGGTCAGATAGAGAAAGAGACTAGAAGGCACGATGCTGCTGGCTGTGAAGATGGCGGAAGGGGCTATGAGCCAGGAAATGCAGGCAGCCTCTCGAAGTGGAAAAGGGAAGGAGCCCAGAAGAGCCCTAGAAGGAACACAACCCTACGAACCCACTGGTTTTAGCCCCGACAGACACTGTCTCAGTCTGCTTGAGGAGCCACAACAAAGTACCACGAACAGGGGGGTAGCTTACCTAACGGAAATTTATTTTTTCACAGTTCTGGAGGCTGGACGTCCTAAAATCAGGGTGGCAGCACGGTTGGGTTCAGGTGAGACCTGTCTTCCTATTTTGCAGATGGCCGCCTCTCACTGCATCCTCCCATGGCCAAGACAGAGAGCGAGCTAGCTCTCCAGTGTCTTCTTAGAAGGGCACTAATTCCGGCATGAGGGCCCCACCCTCCTGACCTCACTGAACACTAAATACCTCTCACAAAGTGCTCATCCCCACTGTGGGTTAGGGCTCAACCCATGAATTTTGTGAGGAATACAGTTCAATCCACAGCGGACACACTGCAAACCTCAGACCTCCAGAACTTTGTGTTTGGAGGTCAGATTTGTGTTGTTTTTGTGTTGTTCAAAGCCCCTGCATTTGTGGTGGTTTGTCTCAGCAGCGATAGGAAATTCATACAAATACAAACCCAATATTATTCTCCATGCACGTATGTGCATGCAGAAAACTGGGCAGAAATCCTAACCAGGTTAGATTATGAGCCACTTTTATTTTTATCTTTATTCTTTGTTTTCCAGTTTTTGTCTATGGTAAGCACTAACTAATTTAAAGATATAAAACAAAGCAGAAGAAAATTCCTTTAAATATTATTAGCCATGCTGAGGAAAGCAGGTAAAGCTGCCTGCTTTAACATTCATGCACAAGGCAATCCACACGCCTTTGCATCGCATTGATGAGCTGACGCCTCCCCAGGCCCTTGGGTCAGCACCATTCACATCTCCGACAGTGGCCCTCCCAGGCTGTAGGTCTGCAAGGTGGATTACTGGGCAGAGGGGGTGGCTACATCTCACTCTAAATTAGTAAATGCTGTGTCCCATCATGACTGGAAACTAAAAAACATGAATTTATGAAAAGTTCCCGTATCTTTTTTTTTTTTTTTTGCTGTTTTGTTTTTAAGATTTTTTATTTATTTATTTGTCAGAGAGAGAGAGAGAGAGCGCGCGCGCACAAGCAGGCAGAGTGGCAGGCAGAGGCAGAGGGAGAAGCAGGCTCCCTGCTGAGCAAGGAGCCGGATGTGGGACTCAATCCCAGGACCCTGGGATCATGACCTGAGCTGAAGGCAGCTGCTTAACCAACTGAGCCACCCAGGCATCCCCTGTATCTATTTTATAAAGAAACTATAATTATATATAACTATTATTATAAACCATTAAACCAGTTTCTGGTGGAGAGAGAGAAAACCATGACTTGGCTGCACTTCTGGATTTTCCACGCAAGAAGGATTTCCCTTGGGCGTCTGTGACGGGCTGTGCTGCCCCGGGGGAGGGGGCGGCAGACAGAAGAACCAGGAACCCGAGCGAGGGCTGCACGTCCTCAGAACACACAGCTGTCACCACCGCCGACAGCCCAGACCCTCCTTCTGTAGGGACAACGCTAACTTCTAACAGGGCAAGAACATGGGTTCCAAAAGTTTAGAAAATTATTTTGGCCAAACACCATGACTTGGGGGATTATTATATTCCATGGCTATGATGTTGGAGTTCTTAAATCAAAGACGCTTTGTTACTATATTTCTCAAAAGAAAAGAACAAGCCATCACCCACTCTTACTTAAAAACCAAACCGAACCGAACAAAGACGCCCACCAGATGCCATGCCTTGGCCAGGCCTCCTTCAATGACCTTCTTTCTTCACGCAGCATGGAGATAAGATTGCAAATAGCGACGACAGTCAACTCACAATTCCCCAGAAAGAAATGAGCTCAGACTTATATTTTCAATTTCATTTTCTCCCAGTAAAAACGAATATCTGCCTGTCAGATCCAGGGCCCTGGAGCTGGTGGGGGGATCCAGCTGTGACCCACACACCAAGGGCTGGTCCCTGGCCCTTTCATCTCTTTTTCTGGAGGCCGCAGGGGTGGGAAAATGCAATGACGTGAATCTTCACATGGTCAGCCTGGCTCAGACGAGAACTACAGTTCTGCCTGGCGAAACAAGTCTGAGAAATTTCCAAGTATTATTCCTTAAAAGGTCAGGGTGTTGGATGAATTGCTGATAGTGGGTCATCCCTTATGAACAGGACTGGAAGGTGAAACCTCTAGAAGGAAAGAGCTCTGCTTCTCTAGGGGAAGCAGAGTGTACGACCAAAAAAGCAAAAAATTCCTAAAATAGGAAGAAAGAAAATCACAGCAAGTAGCAATTCTCCCAGCAAGACCTTTTCGTTAAATGCATTTCCACCAACATGGTGGGTCCGACGGTGTGACGATTACCACTACCCCCTCCCAAAAAAAGGGAAAGAAAAAAGGAAACATTTTTATGGACTTGCAATTTGATTGTCCTCTAACATACTTTGTTTTTTGAAATCATAGCTGACTATGGAAAACTAATTCCTCAACTCAGATTCTCTGAGACTTTCATTTGAATCAAGTAAACATGAAAATGCACCGGCTAGGAATAGAAAGAGATTTTATAAGGCATGCTTTGACATTTATTTTAGGTTCATATTAGCTACAGAGAGCAACCTCGTAAGTAATTCTGTAAGGTTTTCTAGGCCTTTTCTCAAAACATAATAGTAACTATAATAACCACGAAACAAACTCTTTGGGGGAGCCTTCTGTGTTCTGGGCAAGGTTCTAACTTATTGATGAGGTTAGTAATATCTTATTCCCATTTTCCCGTTGAGGAAACGGGGGTTTAAGAGGTGAAGTACGTCGGTCACACAGTTAGCAAGCAGGGGAGTCAGGATTTGAGCCGTGGGCACAAATCCAGAAAAGTTAATGGAGGCACCTAATTTCCCTTGATCGGTTTTTTTTATAGAAAGTATGAATTTAAATTTGAGAAGTAAAGGCAGGCTGGAAATACCTGTGAGGTCACACAGAGGTTTTGGGAAACCTTTGAAGTTTACAGGGAAAGCCATGAGAAATAAAATATCGTGACATGAAATAGAGTAAGTATTCCTTGGTGTTTGAATGGCCATGTCTTACACACTCCCCACTACCACCCCTAGTTAGCCCACCCATGAAATAGTAGCTTATTCACAAAGATCAAATAGATCCGAAATGCCAATCTCCTAAGGGAAGTGACAACAGGTCACTATGGCTAGTAAGAGACGTAGTCATATCCTGACCGGACCCCAGCAATCATAGGGACATCCTGCTCCCACGCCTGGCTTTGATTAGCTCATACTTCTTACCAGGGGTAGAGCAGGGATCTTATAAGAATTAGGTTTTTTGATTCATCTTTTCCTTCTCAGCTCAAGATGACATCTTTTTTGGCACCCAGTGGAGTCGGATTTTTTGGAAGCCGCTCTAACTTGGAGCGTGGAGTAGCCACACCTAAGGGTCAAGGGTAAGGAGCAAGGACGCTATGAGGTGGCCCCAGGAAAGCTAGAGCCCCACTGGAAGGCAACCCAGACATGCCGAATATGTCAGAAGACCAGAATGAAGAGCACTGAGGGCAGAACTTGCTTACAGAAGGGAACTAAACCCATGGAATGTAGTGTCTTTTCCAAAGTTCTTCTTGCCAGAAGCTATACCCCATAGACTTTGCATGGAAGGAAGAGAGGAGGTCCCTACCTTCTTGGGAGTGAGGCTGACAGGTTTAACCATGGCAGCTGTTTTTTCAAACCTTGGAGGAGAATGTCCAAAAAAGAACTTTGAGTTCTGTAATTTGAAAAGCCCTCCTGTCATCACATACACTCATCCCTTGCCAAACACTCCTTCAATCTAGCCTTTTCTTGGCCATTCCTTCCCCAATGGCATGCATTTTTTTAAAATGAATGTATTTGGGGCACTTGGCTTGGCTCAGTTGGTGAAATGTCTGACTCTTGATCTCAGCTCAGATCATGATCTCAGGGTCAAGAGATCAGCCCCATGGTGGGCTCTGCGCTTAGCCCGGAGTCTGCTTGAGATTCTCCCTCCCCCCTCCGCCTACCTGTGCACTCTAACTAACTAAATAAAAATCTTTTTTAAAAAAATGAACATATTTGGGGTGCCTGGGTGGCTCCGTGGGTTAAGCCTCTGCCTTTGGCTCAGGTCATGATCTCAGGGTCCTGGGATCGAGCCCCGCATCGGGCTCTCTGTTCAACGGGGAGCCTGCTTCCCCTCTCTCTCTCTGCCTGCCTCTCTGCCTACTTGTGATCTCTCTCTGCCAAATAAATAAATAAAATCTTAAAAAAAAATGAACATATTTGCTGGGTTCAGATGAAGTAAAACGCAGGGAGCTTCTGGTCCAAGGCAGCAGGATCAACCTTGAGCAAACGAGGGCAGCGGAAAGCAGCGACGGGGCTCAACGGCCACCAGCAGACCCAGTTGGCCTTGGCCCCACTCTACAAATATGTTCGGTTAACGGAATGAACACTTATTCCTACTCGTTCTCAAACTAGGAACTGGATTCCTCGTTTGACTACCCAATCTTTCCAACAATTTCAGGGAAGGGGCCTATTTCTGGAGTGAATGAGTATATTTCTTTCTGGGGAACGGACTTTCAGAAAGCCCTCACGGGAGCCATCAGGCTGGACAGCTGATGCAGACTATGCTCATCCCCTCCGCCATCTGCTCAGATCTTTGGACAGCACCAGCAATTTCGCCTATTGTAATTTGGAGCACTGGAGTTACGTTCTGGAACCACTTGGGGTCCCTAGGGTAGCACTGTCCCTGGCCTCTGGGAGCAAACTCATTCACCCAGACCATGGTGAGCAAAGGATTTCAGAGCTATAGTGGTTCCAAAAAGCAGGAAGGACCCAAGACAATGAAAGGGTCAGGCCTGAGATTGGGAGAAGATGGGAGGAGACTGAGCTCAATCACTGTCGGCTGGAGAGGGGAGCTGTCAGTACACAATTTGTAGACTTCCGGGGCAGAGAGGCAGGTTCTGCAGAGGACAAGAAAGGGTACAGAAAGAATACGGACTTCGGAATCAAATGAGCTTGCGTTTGAAGCTGGCTCCACCACTTCCTGGCTGAGTGACCTCAGGCAGGTTACTTAATCTCTCTGGACTCTGGTATTAATTCTTTGAAAAGGGAATAATATTATAGGGCCATGATCTCTTATGTGTGGTTTCAAAATCCAAACAACAAAGCTCTGAAAACCAAAACACACCCTATTTGGCAACAAAACCTGGCAAGATCCAACATGAGGCTCTTCGTAGGCTTTATTTATCCCACTTAATGTAATTAAGTCTTCCTGAGTTTTATAGCAGAAATCTAATTTGTTGATAGGGGATTGCTCCAGACCCCATCCCAGGTGGGTGAAGTAACAGTATATGCCTTGCATTGGTTTTCTAAATAATAGTTTATACACTTCATGGCTTTTCTAAAATCAGAAAAATTCTGAATATATCTGACCTCAAGGACTTGGATAATTTGTATGACATCTTAGAAGACTGATGGGAGGATTAAATGAGCAAATGAAAAATGAGAAAATGTGTGTGAAATAACCAGTACAGTACACCTTTTAAGGTCTTGGTAACCTATAGTGCCATGATTACGTTTGTGTCACCAGAGAATATTCAGGAAATATGGTAGTAGTAGACATAATACTCTGCATGGTGTTCCATATTAAGCTTTCGTACTTTCAGGAGGCCAGCTGGACCCCTGTAGCTTGTACGACCTGTGCCTGTCTGCAGGAAAGGAAGGGCCTGTATACCTCAGAAAGAGAGCCCTCTCTCACCTGGGTCTGTGACAATGTTTCCACCAGTTGCTAATACAAGGTCTTCTAGGTCTTCTAGCTGTGGAGCAAGGAGGGCATCTCAAGTGAGACTGGAGCCTCATCCAACTCTAATTTTTCATGGAAAAAGCCATCAAGCTCTCCTTCCTGAATATTGTGCTGACATAAATATTTTTTTTCTGTACAGGACTTTGTGATACTTGAAGATAATGAAGAGGAAAGAAGAAAGACCCAATCACTTTATAATAATGTAATGGTCACCTCACGTGCACTCTTAATTCAAACTGACAGATGCTGAAACTCCTTGGAAATTTTATCTCTATAAGATGTGGAACTATCGGGCGCCTGGGTGGCTCAGTTGGTTGAGCAACTGCCTTTGGCTCAGGTCATGATCCCGGATTCCCGGGATCGAGTCCCATATCGGACTCCCGGCCCTGCGGGAAGTCTGCTTCTCCCTCTGACTTTCTCCCCTCTCATTCTCAGTCTCTCGCTCTCTAATAAATAAATAAATAAATCTTAAAAAAAAAGATGTGGAACTATCATATCTTGCCACATATCAAAAGACATGAATAGACACTCCAAGGTATGGAACTCAATATCCACACCTTCTGCTTTAGCACTCCTGGTAACATCCCACTGGGCGAATGTTCTGACTTGGTAGACCAGTTCAACATCTGGTATGAAAATGGAAGCTATTTTTAAAAACTAAAGTAATCATCACCTAACTAGCTAGGTTTCTCTGTCATGCCTAGAACTTGGAAGTGAAACCAGGATATCTAATAATAGACAACAGGCACTAAAGTGAGGACTGTCTGTTGACAGCCTTAATATGAAAAGACATTTGAAAAGATTCAAATCGTAACTTCGATAAAAAGTTTGGGTTTTCCTCCCAAACTTGATCCTCAAGGGTATCTATAGCAGTGCTGTAGGCTGCACCTTCAAGTTAGGCTAAGGCACCTCCTGGAATGCTTCCTTTTTTCTCTACTTTTGAGTACTATCAACAGAAGGCACACATGTGTTCACTCTTGGGAATATGGCCTCTCACATGACACACGGCCTTTGTCAAGATGGCAACACGCCTTCAGAAGTTCTTGTACACAGGAAGAGCTCAATAAAAGCTGGTGGAATGGACTCATTAAAGCAACTCTTCATTGTCTGGCTCCAAACCAACTTTCTTTCATTTTGTTTTAAGTCTCTTCCTTTAACCACCCTAACCTTATTTAAGTACCTCAAACATACCAAGTTCTCTCTTTCTTTTGGGCCTCCTTAGGTGCCCTTCCTTTTCACTGGAACAACTGCCCCCCCCCCACCACCACCCCTGAACCCAACTTCTTTCTATTCCTTCAGTTCAAAGCCTGGGTGGTAGCTTCCTAAGAAAGGAAGGCTTCCCTTATACCCCCAGTGAGGTGATCTACCTTGATCTGGGCTCCCATAGGTTTTCATGCTTCTCTGCCATGAAATTGCCATCTTTGTCTGATGTTGTTTCTCTCATTGAACCGTAAGTTCCCTGAGGGCAGGAACTGCATCTGCCTTACTCCCCTCTGTACGAGCAAAAGTCACACCGACCCTATTTAAGTGAAACTTCTTCCTTTAAAATCACATGAATCGACAAGATAAAATTTCCAAAACAATTTTCCTAGTAACTTGCCTTTGAAAATGACAGTATCCTTTTAAAAATATCTTCTCCATCTCTGAAAAGCAAGGAAACTAATAGCAAAAACAAGTTATCTTTTCAACACCTGGGGAATGGTTGGGGGGAATCAGCACATTTGTTTTTCCCAATGACATCTTGGCCCTCGGTGGATTCTACTTCCCTTAGGTTTTAGGATTCCAGCTTGTTTCCAGCATGATCTCCACCAGAGGAGAAGTTAAAAAATATATTTTTCATCACCTAAGATCGAATCATTAAGGTGAGTCATGCAACAAACCAGCTGTATCACCTCTTCTGGTGAGAGATGCAGGGTATCACAGTTGGAACTCGGCATCATCTCCATTCATGAAACCAAAGTTGGAGATGGCAGTTTCACCCTGGCTATGAATCATCCGGTTTGGCTGCTCAGAGCGATGTGTCAGCCTTATTCCTGCTCACAAACTTGGAGGCTGGCTAGCCAAGCAATGCTCCAAACATTTCCAGCCATGGATAGAAAGAAAATTACATTTTGTATTCAGTTTTTTGGGTTTTTTTCCCCAATCCATGTTGTAATTCTGGCAAGGTTAGAGATGAACACGAAGGAAAGGGGTGCACAGACGTCGTTATCATGACTATGTTCAGTGCCACAGTTCAGACCATTGCAGTACACAGACTTGCCTGGATGAATTACCCTGTACAATCAATCCTCTGCGAGAGGATATGGGGGAGGATATTAGCATTAGCATAGAGGAAAGCTCTGGGAAAATCAGTCCTGGGCTGCTGGAATGGTGAGGGCAAACACAGAACCCTATCTTATTTTAAGCCTGGTGGGGAGGCCCAAGAGACCACAGCAGGTCAGGGAACTAGGGAACGTGTTGAAATATTTTATTTTTTTCACATGCTAGAAATAAAGGAGGGGAGCAGTACAGTGGGAGGTTCAATTAAGAAGTAAGGAAAACTGAAAATACCCACTGAGTATGTGCACTTTAAGGAAGGTTTTATAATGAGATAATGTGAAAGGAGGCTTAGGCAGGTAGAGCCAGCTGTAACTGATAGGAGAGTGAGGGTATCTACCTGCTATGTGAGCAGAAGTTGCTGCGATGCCTGAAAAGCTTTCCTCCACTAGACTTTGAGTTCTTATGTGGCCCTTTAGCATCATTAACTTGTGAAGTAGGCTCCTCAGACTGGGCTGAATTCAAGCGGTATGAGACCTTTTTCTAGGACACTATATAGAATGCCCACTGGCACCCATGTGCCAAGCTAGTCCACATGAAACTAAAGTGAACTTGATTACTAAGGATCTTTGGGGGAAGCCAACCGGTCTCTATTAAGCACACAAAAATATGCCCTTGAAAGTTTTCTTTGCCTCACTCAGCTGACCATTGCCCCGTGACCTAGAGGAATTAAAAATCAAACCAAGAAAGTCACCATTGATTTTCCTCTTTCTCCTCTCTTCCTTTTTATCATGAACAATTTAGTCCAAAAGTCACTGGGGAGGGCTCAAGAAGATGGTGTCTGCAGCGGGGGTGGGCGGAGTCACAGTGCCCCAGAGAGGAGTGCCGGAGTTACAGCAGGGCCGGGGGGTGAAGTGTGGTGACCTAGCATCTAGTATTGGAGCCCAAGGTGGGTAAGGAAAATAGGAGACTGGTTACACAAGGAGAGGAAGGGATCGATCAAATAATAAAGATATTGAGGGTAGCAGGAACCAGGTATATTGTTGTTCAGAAGGCAGATACAACCATGGAGAGAATATGAGCCCCGTGGTATTAGATTAGAATTAAAAGTATCAAGGTGAGCTTATGGTTGTCAAGATAGGTAGGTAGGTAGGTGGATAGATAGACAGTGCATATTCTCCAATTCTGTTTGTTGAGAGTGCCTGGGAGCAGTGACGATCCAATAACAATGAGCACACCAAGCTCCCAGGTTTTGGTTTCTAAATTCCATTTTCCACTAAAAGGAATTAGTGCTGTTTGAAGAAATGGCTGATTTCAGGGTCAGGAAAGTATAAGATGAGACTGGAACATCTGGTGGCCTCAGAAAGTGAGGACATGCCCAGAGAATAAGTAGGACATGTCACGTATAAGTTAGCTTGAAAGGGCTCCCACAAGCTATATCTAAACAAATTAAGAATAAAAATCATACAAATGGATTGTAACCCCTGGAATATAATAGGAATCCACAAGACCACACTGACATAGATGAATGAATAAAGTTTGATGAGGAGTAGGGTAAGGATTACATAGTACCAAAGCAACTCCCCACAGAATACTTATTAATTACAAAGGACATAGTAATTTTACTGCAGAAGCTTGTCAGACATTCCCTGAAACAAACGATCAAAATTAGTATCATGTGAAAAAAGTTAGTATCTGTCCCTGTAAGGGACACCTGATTGGATATAGTGAGAATACAGCATCGTTTTAGTGGTATTCCTACCAAATACGCATCACCTAAAGGTACTCACCTAAAGGTACTCGTGTGAAAGCATAGACAAACCCAAATTGAGGGCCATTCTACAAAACTGGGGGTGATGGAGCATCGTGTTGGCAATTACTCTCAAATGGTTCAGAATAAAAGATATTTGTACTACACTTGGAAACTTTTCTTTAGGGTGAGATTACTTCAAATCTAAAAACTAATAATCAAAAGAGTTACCTTGAGTCACTGTAGATTTGATGGAAGCTGAATAGATCTGGATAAACCAAGTCAAATGTCAGCAAGTATAATGTTAGGGTAATGGCTTTTTAGATGGTCTCCAGTGAAAGAAGTTTCCCCCTCAGTTTGTCATGAACCAATACTTCTAAAAAACACAAAATCCCGCACTTGGATTTGAGGACAATATCAAATTGCAACAAGGATGGTCAAATGCTTGCTCTCCCTGTCTGCACTGATTCTCAGTGTGGACCAGTAACAAGCAGTCCATGGGCTAGCCCAGACCACACTTCGAGGAGCACTTCCCATAGTAAGATGTGTGGTGCTCCCACTGCCATCATATTCAAATGGGAAATAAAAACAATGGTCACACTGTTAATCCATAATGGCGGCAACATAAATTCCCACCATAATTAACAACAACCACTTGTATAAAGCATTCAAGAAAGGGACTGCCCAGGCAATGGGAAGGGACGAAAGACCTTTACATAGAGTTAACTCCATTACTCCAAATGTGGTCAAGACAGGACAGGAATGAATGAGAACACCCCTGATTCCAAAGCAATCGCATTGTGCTGACTAAAAGGAAGACAAATCCAATCATACGGAAGAGGGACAAAAACATCTTCTATGGGTCAGTCTGCAACACCGGGTCGTGACTGTCATTGCTAGGAAGGGACCTGGCATTTAGAAGGGTTAATCAAACCCAAATCAGATGGGTTTGATTTAACCACAGAGACTAAGGGTCAAGCTACTGACTCCAAGCCGGCCCCCACGTAGGTTCGATCGGCCAAGGTCTGTGCCACACGGCCCCTCCTTCAGCCAGAGGCAGGCCTTTCCACTAAAAGAGAACAATTCGCCACTAAAGCAAACCCAGAGCAGAACAAGAGAAGCAACTGCACCCTCTGAGAAACGGCGCACCATCCAGGTCCAGGGTTCTTCTAGGGGTACATTCTGACTTCAGTTGCCTGTCCCTGGATGCTAAAACCCTCGCGTCGGTGCTCCCCCCACCCCCGCCCCCGCCACGCATTCCAGCCACACGCAGAGGAGGCTCCACAAAGAAACACGGAAGCTGGGATCGACCTTTGTCCACAGCATCTGTGTCTGGCGCGCGCCTCGCTTACCTGGTGCGGTTTTGTAGCTCGGCGTTCGGGAGGGCAGCGGCGGGGCGTTCTTTGCGCGGGGGCTCTGGGTATTCTGCAAGACTTGCCTCTGCCTCTTCAGTTCCTCTTCCCTTTCCTGGGCTGCTCGGATCTCTTCCTCGATCATGGACAAAGTCCGCTGCTTCCTGGACCTCAGCTTGAAGGGCCCAACCATCACATCGGACTCCTGAGTGGCCAGGAGTGAGGCTGTGCTTCTCAGCTCAGCCGCCTCCGAGTACTTGCTGAAGTAGCTCCCCTCCGGTCTGGTCTCCTCCATGTTCACCGGGCCACTGGGCTGCACTGCCGCCGGCGGCTGCGAGGGCCCCCTTTCCCTGAGCGCCCTGTCTTCGGCAGGCAGAATCTTTGGTAACACCTCCCTTTTCTCTTGAACGGGAGAAGACACCTGGGGCGGCTCGAACATGCTCTGCGGCTTCTCTGCGCCGGGAGCCCCAGTTCCGGCTTCCTCGAGAGTGGCTCCAGGCCCCTGCGGCTCTGTGCCACCCTTGCTGGTTTCGGACACGGCTCTATCCACCTGCTCGGCTATGGCTTGCTGAATGGCATTCTGCACCAGGAGGCCAGCCTGATACTCCAAGGGGTCATCCACCGAGGGCGAGTCTCCCAGCGTGGACGAAGGGGAGTAGAAACCGTGATCACTAAAAGACTTGGAGACGCCTTCTCCCCGGCCCTCTGAAGGGTTGTCAGTTTGCGGAGTCTGGGGCAGAGAAAAATCGGCCAGTGAGTTTTCCTGGAGGGCGTTGGTGGTCTCATTGGATGCCCCGCTGTCACTGATGTTGTCCATGCTAAAATCATTAGACAGGGTCTCCAGAACGGTGGTATCCTGGGACCTCACTGACAATTCATCCAAACCGGAGTCAAGCTCCTCTTGGGTCAGAGACACATTAACTGACCTGGAAAACTGATCCAAGATCCCGGGGTCGTCATCCTTGACCACAGTGAGGACGGCCCGGGCGCTGGTAAACTCCCCATCCTCTGCCCACAATTTGGATAAGGGCCCGCGTTTGGAAGGCTCACTGTAGGGCCCTTCCTTCCCCTGAGGAGCTGTGCTGCCCTGGGTTCCCCCCAAAGACTGGCTGTCCGGGGAACAGCTGGCTTTCGGTCCCTTGCCTGCTGACGCACCCCCGTCTTCCGGAGGTCCCCCGATGGAAGCCGGTCTCGGAATGGTCGGGGGCTTGTCTGCGTTGATTGACCCTAGAGGCCTGTAAAAGGGCTTGATAGAGAAGAGCCTGGGTGTACTCTGGCCCCTGCCCACTGTTTGCCTGGAGCTCTCCATGAGCTGGAACTGTTTGCGAGCAGCAGAGAAGTCTATCTGCTCGGTGACGATGTCCTCCTTGGCGTGTTCGGTGGCGCCGGCGTGCTCGCGGGAGGGCGCGGGGGCCGCGCACGGCGCGGGTGGGGGGGCCTGCTGCTGCATCAGCAGCTGCTCCTGCTGCGCCCTTCTCTCCTTGCGCTCCTTGTACTTCTTGTGCGACTCCAGATGCTCCTCGTCCAGCTGCTCCTCGATGGTCTTCTCCTGGGGAGGGTTCCACCATTTTGCCGCGATGCCGGGATTCTTCTTCACCGCCTGACTCCGGATGAGCTCTCTCCTCTCCTTTTCCAGCTCCAGCATCTCTTCGGAAGGCCTCACTTTTCGGACACAGTACTGTTCCTTCTCATTCTCGTCGTCCTCAAAGAGCTTGGAGGGCTTCTTGTCCTCGTGGAAGGCGCGCAGCTCAAACTTGGCCTCCTTCTTCAGCGTGGTGAGCGTGAGCTCCCCGTCGCGGCCCGAGCACCGCGAGCTGGTAGAGAAGCTGGGGCTCGCGGGGGCCTGGAGGCTGTCCCCCGGCAGATCTCGGGGCTGGTCGGGGGGGTGGCCGTTGGCTTTTCCACCCTCTGCCATGGCGTCAGAGTAGCTGGTACTGAGCTCAATGGGAGGAGGGGCCTGTCTGCCAGCTGCCCTCTCGGGGGGTTCGGGCTGGACGGCTGCGTGGGCAGGTGGGCTTCCGCCGCCCACCACAATGGCAGCTCCGGGCTCCGGGGACGACGTACCGTTGTAAGTTCCGTCCACCGCAGAATCACAGCAGCTGGCCTCCAGCACTTCGTCTAGATAGCGGATCTCTCTGGCCACATCATTATCCAGAGCATCATGGTGATCACTGAGGAGGCCATTGTGGGGGGGTGAGTAGAAAGGGGAGGGGTGGCCTATGGAATGTGGGGTAGATGTGATTCCGGGAACACTTTTACATTCTGCAACAGAGACCTCAATTTCCATGTTTTTGTGCTCTGGGGGAAGGGAGCTGGTTGCAGGCTCCAAGGGGTTGGCACTGCAGTTGTCTCTCTGGTGTTTTAGCGGGATATCATCCTCAAAGAGCTGGGGAGGCTTCTGGAAGAAAGAGACAACAAAAGCCAGAGTTAGATACTAAATCTCTTATGGAGGTGAATCCTGAGAAGTTAGTTGGTAACTCACTGGAAGGAAAACTGAAACGAAGACAAGTTCTCTGGAACAGAGATTTCCCTTCCAGTAATTCTTTTTTAAAGATTATTTATTTATTTATTTATTTATTTATTTATTTATTAGGAAAGAGAGAGAATGAGAGAGAGCATGAGAAGGGAGAAGGTCAGAGTGAGAAGCGGACTCCCCATGGAGCTGGGAGCCCGACATGGGACTCAATCCCGGGACCCTGGGATCATGACCTGAGCCGAAGGCAGTCGCTCAACGAACTGCGCCACCCAGGCGCCCTCCCTTCCAGTAATTCTTTTTTTTTTTTTTTTTCCCTTCCAGTAATTCTTCACATACTCATTCTGTTGTGGCCATTTCGTACCTAAACCTCTCCATGTTACACATTCTGTTTTTTTCACTGGGTGCCCTGAGAACTTTCCGTAAATGCTAACCCCATTTTTAAATTTCAATGTAAATTAAGATTCAGATCATTTCAAGACACTGCTCAAATATCTTCTGAAGTAGAAGAGATTATATAGCCATTTTACCAGAATTACTATTGCAGAAATGTAATAGGACTATTTGTGCGTCCCCAACTATAATAAGATGGTCCCCTTGCATGAGCAATTCTTCTTGAAAACGTGATTCTCTGCCAGGTGTAATGCAGTTATTCTGGAGACAAGAAACGTCTCGGAAAATTTTTCCAAAATAAAATACTGGGACAGGGTAGATTCTTTCCAAGGCCCCTTAACAGCTTCAGGGCCCCATTGCTATGGCTCTGAATTCAGCATGTGCATTATAACACCATAACCAAAGCCAGTGCTTGCATAGTTCTGTTCTTGGGCACTACATCAAAATAACACTCCTTAGTTAAAGATTGAGTGTTGCTTTGAAAAGTTAGTAGCCAACGGCTTCTCCCTGGTTCCTAAAACCCTCTGTCTGTGATAGCTCTAGTCTTACTGTTCAGTCTTAGTGTTTTGAAATAAATCCCACTTGGTCATCAATTACTGATCCCATGCAATTTTGTTATTTGGCATCAGTAAAATTAATTCTCAAATTCTAGAGGGATATTTTTTTCACACTCAAGGACTCTGGTGTACCTCAGATAATGCAGTGGTAACTTGTGAGGCTCATTAGTGAGTGTTCCTCAAGGATTTCACGGACACCTTGGTTAAGTTTGTCTTGCTCTCTCAAGTTCATAGTGTGCCTCGCATTATTGGCATACTTCCATGCAAAACTGCAAGGTGGCATCATTTTCATTTGTGTCCATTGAAAATGATTTTAAAATCTTTAAACATAATGTTAAACCACCACCTTTGGATGATTCTCAGTGGATTCATTTCAGAGTCCTGCCAAGGAAGGTGTATAATTATGATTTGTTCATGAGACGTAGAACAACATGGGAATTCACCTTATGTGCTCTGCACTGCTGTCAGAATGCTGAAAAATTCTCATGGTTCTCCATAAATAGGAAGGTTCTCCATGAACTGGGGGTTTCCCTCACTCTGCATTTTTTACATTCCCCTCTATACTTAACCCAATCAGGTAATATATGTTCCTTCCTCAGTCATAGGCAACAACAACTATTCCTTTGTCTACATCTTCTGGTCTTGGATGACCTTCCAGTCTGGCTCTGGTCTTTGTCCAAGTCTGGTACTTTAATACCATTAATAATTATAATGCGAATATCTTTATTTTATTTTATTTTTTACCACCATTAACTAGTGGTTCTTTTATCCTTAGAATGAACTCAAGAGGCATGTCAAAGATGTTTTTACTGGGACGCCTGAGTGGCTCAGTTGATTAAGCTGCTGCCTTTGGCTCGGGTCATGGTCCCAGGGTCCTGGGATCGAGTCCCACATCGGGCTTCTTGCTCAGCAGGGAGCCTGCTTCTCCTCTGCCTCTGCCTGCCACTTTGCCTGCTTGTGCTCTCTCTCCCTCTCTCTCTCTGACAAATAAATAAAATCTTAAAAAAAAAAAATGTTTTTACTGCCTTTTAAAAACATTAACTAGGCTTTCTTTTGGTAAGGCAATTGCCAGTGACTTCTAGGTCATTAAGAATTAGAGAAAACATGAATGCCTGAAACTTACTGGCTGCCATTCAATTTCAAATAAACCTAAGTCCAAATTAGCCCACTCCATGGAAAGCTATTACTGGAATAAAGAGACTGACAAAAAGAGATACAAGGCACTGCTACAGTGAGAATTCGATGATCTGTGACCCTCCTCCCCCAGCTTCATTTGGCCAGTGACGTGCTGCTAACATTCTTTATGGGAATAAGTAGAGCTTTTCTTATATCCTTTTTGGTTTGGGGGGAAAAAAAAGGTAGGAAAATGGTAGGAAGCTATTGGAACTGTATTTTGGTTGAAAATCACTGCCCTCCTAAAACACAAAATATTTTAGTTGATAGAAGAGGAAAGGGGGCAGTGTACCAGCGAAGGAAGCTAAAAGGCATTTAAATAATTCATTCTAGACTTCACTTAGTCATTCATCCATTCATTAAATGTTCATTAAACATGCAGGAGGCTTATTTTGTGGGGTCATAATGAGATCAGCAGCGACCGTAAGCTCCAGAAAACACTTTTTTCTTAACAAAAATTGGACTTCCTAGGATGCGGCAGGTCTATTTTGGAGTTTATTTACTCTCGTCAGGAGGAGGGAATGGTGATCTCTCATTGCTAATCACAGAGACAGGAGGTCCTGAGCCCACCTCCACAGCATGGCCCACGAGCGCCTCGTCTCTCTCTCCTGGGTGCTTCAGTTCAAGTTTTGGACTATGGCCAGGCAGGTGCCCTGTCAGCTTTTTTCTCTTCTAGAACTTAAAAATTATTACCAAGTCTTTCCAAGGTCTATTTTCTGAAGCAGCAAGTGTTCCAATTCAAAATTTTAGAATGACGTGTCCGAAAAAACTACCATCAACTTTGGTCAGAGGAGTCTTGTTCCTTGGATGCCTTCTGTGATGTGGCAAACCGAGATCTTTAAAAATGCTAATAACTGGCTAAAAGCCAGAGTTTGGAGTTTCAGTGTAACTTGAGACGATTCCGTTCCAATACATTTATTTAAAAAATTGAGACACTGGAGGGTGTAAATAGGAAACGGCTCTCTCTGCTTCCTGTTAGTTACAAGGGGGCTGCTCCTACTTCTTTCCACAAAGTCAGGAAATTTTTCTTGATACTTGGTTCCATCTACTTTAGGGAGTAGTAGCTCTACACCCTAATCAGGGTAGAAGTAAAGAAAGAGAATGCTGCATTCCTGAGTCACCATCACGCATCAGAGGTCCTAAGTTTTTGTAAAGTTAGGCAACAATTGTAACAAAAGAGCAAATTCCTGAGTTCTGTTCTCGAGGAGATGAATTCACCTTTCTGCAAGATGGCCTGATGCAATCAAAGCCACCAGTAAGTAGCCCAGGTAAATGGAAGTGGGCTGCAAAGTCCACAGCACGGATTTGGCAGGAATCTGGGCTTGGTGTCATTAAATGATGTTTTGCTTAAACCAGCAAATGCTCATTGCTCCCTTTGAAGATTAGAAAGACTAGAATTTTCTCCATGCCTCAGATAAGATGAACCTGATTCCAGATTCAGATAAAATGCATTGATTAAATGAACCGGAAAGTTCTCAAAATAAACAGTGCCCCAATGCAAACAAAAACAAAAACAAAACAAAACAAAACTGAGCCTAGGTGGCTCAGTTGGTTAAGCATCTGCCTTTGGCTTGGGTCGTGATCCCAGGGTCCTGGGATGGAGCCCTGGATTGGACTCCCCCCTCAGCAGAGCCTGCTTCTTCCTTTCCCTGTATCTCCTGCTCCTTCTCTCCCTCTGCTTGTGTGCTCTCCCCCTCTCTATCAAAGAAATAAATAAAAATTTTTAAAAATGTATATATACACACATTCTCATGTATATATAATGTACATATATAAAATATATATACACATAATGTGTATATATGATGTACACATATAAAATGCGCATATTTATACATATATGTATATATGCACATATGTATATATATGTATTATATATATGTATACATATATGTATATATGCACATATGTATATATATGTATTATATATATAAAGTGTACACACACACACACACACACACACACCATCAGGGGCACCTGGCTAGCTCAGTATGTAGAGCATAAGACTCTTGATCCTGGGGCCTGGGGGTCGTGAGTTCTGCCCCACATTGGGCATAGAGCTTACTTAAAAAAAATAAATAACCACCAAACTGGATTTTGAAAGGGTGCTAAGAGACCCGAGGGAAATCCTTGGATTCCCCCTGCTAACCCTCCAGGTGGAGCCCTAACAGCATGACACAGGTTACCTGCGCGTCTACTGGCTTCCTGGAATAGCTAACAGCCAGTCAGGATGTCTACTATTTACTTTAAAATATGTGGACAGAGACAATATAATACAGCTGTGTGTGTCTGGATTAGTTTAAGTCATACTCAGGGGCAGACAGCTGTCCTCTAGCTAGGAATACACCCTCCAAGAGTCGTCAACCAGGATCTGATCAGGTCAAACCAGGCTCGGTAGGTGGCTTCCTTCCTGGGTAGTTTAGCTCAATTTAACTCCCATGGCCCCCTGAGGCTTTGCTAATTGGCACAATTCATCAGTGAAATTAGCAGCTTGTCAATTAGCATAATAAATGTTAGAAATTGGTGAGATTGGTGGTGTTCAAATTTGCAGATTGGAGATGTTCTCCCGCCTTTCCTGAATGGGATTTAGAGACAGAGTGAGCACTGGGGATTTATAACTTTAGGGATGGTAGGGATGGTGCTTGGAGCCCAAAAACAAAACAGCCCCCCACCCCCGCCTTTGGCTTAGAGGAATCTGATTGTTGAACAACTACTACACAGTAAGGGAATCCTGCCTTTGTGAAACTGCCACATCTATGTCCATGCCAAGTGGCGTTGGGAGTGTCTAGAATCTTCCGGAGCCGAGGTTTCTTTGAGGTTAAAGACAGTTGGTTTTATGCTTACTTTTACAAAGGTTTATTTAATAAATGTCTGTATGAGTGCCAGAACTTGGTCCAAGACCCGCTTTTATTATAACCTGGTGGCCAGGTAGCGTCTCAAGCGGCCACTATTTACAAAAACGTGTTTAATAGTTATGCAAAGCAAGTTATATGGGTTAGTTTACAACATGGGGGCCCCATGTCTCCTGTGAAAGTTCTGCCAGATCCTACATAAGACAATCATGGGACTCTTCTTGGCAGAACAACTCCTTTGTAAGCAGGACTCATAACAAGATCCCTCAAATCCGTTTTGGGAATTTGATTAGATAATGTTGTTTAAAAGTACTGTGTAAGGAGAACTGGGTGGCTCAGTCGGTTAAGCGTCCGACTTGATTTAGGTTCAGCTTATGGTCTCTGGGCTATGACCTCAAGCCTGTGTCGGGCTCCGTGCTTGGCAGGGAGTCTGCTTGAGATTCTCTCTCTCCCTCTCCCTCTCCCTCCGCCCCCCACCTCATGCGTGCATACTCGCTTCTCTCTCTCTCAAATAAAATAAATACATCTTTTTAAAAAAGTACTATGTAAACTGCAGAGTGTTTAATGCAAATGTTCCTTATTATTAAGCAATTTTAGACTGAAGTGTAAATGACCAATATTAAATTCTCTCTGGAAGCTGGTTGACATTCTTAGATGAGGAAGGGCAGAGCTTCCTGCTCTGAGTCAATGATGAATCAATGATGAAGCTTTGATTTTAAGAAGAAATCAACAAGAGACATTTAGAGGGGAAAGGCCCGGGCAAGGCTAAAAGTCAGACCTAAGGCACCTCTAGCCTCCCAATCTTTTCCTACCCCAGGTCCTCAAATGTTCATTGCAGCTGGAGCTGAGCACAATGAGAAGATGTACTCGCTGCTGCAATAAACAGAGTAACTGCATTAAAGAGTCATCTCCTGTCTCTCAAAGTCCAGGTCCGAGGACGCGATTGGCCACGCCCCCTTCCGCTGCGGACACACTGTGTTCACCGTGCGTGTGTAGACGCGCTCTCAGCCAATCCTGTAACAGGGCCCTTTGGCGTGCAGGAAAGGCAGTTTCCTCCTTTCGTGTGATAGCAGGCTTCCAAACCGACTAGGGATGTTATGTTCAGAAGGGCGGATAGTTTTTATTAAAGAGTATTCCCTTAGCTTTCTGGTCGACATTTTGCACACTTGTACCTCTAGAAGCGATGCGAGACTCACAGTTTGGCTCCAGAAGTCAGAGACCCCTCTCCTCTCTTTATCCAGAACCGAAAAGAGACAGACCTCCTGGAGACTGAGTTTCCTCTTCCTACCTTCTGCCCCACCCGGAGGGCCCTCCAGTTAGAAATGAGGGTGCTGGCTCCCTGCTCAGTCTGGGAATTTTACCTTTCCAGCTGGCTGTCCTCTGAAGGAGAGTCCTCTGCTTCCTCCAGCAACAACCGAGGGGCAAAAGATTAAGACCCCGCGTCCCAGGCATCACCATGGGCACTGTGCATTAGAGCTGCGCCTCCTTCCCAAGATCAGAGTCAATAGAACAGGTGAGATTCTAGAAGACCGTCTTTAATTTGCACAGAAAACACAGCAGGGTCCTGACACCTGGCGCGCTGGGTGACGGGGATGGCAGTGTGTCCCTTCTCCCCAGGGCACGTGGGCCTGCGGCGGGGCACATGGTGAGCAGAAAGAACTTGCAGAAGGTACGTTTTCCTTAGCGGATCTGGGCCCAGGGGGACGGCAGAAAGGTATCCTCTGCTACAGGGGCGAGCAAAGGTGACGCTTCCACTCGGGTTTCAATGCCGGTTGTGTTCACAGCTTCCCCACACACCTCCCCACCGCCCTCAGGTGGTTATTTACCCCTTGACGCCGCCTATTACCAGCTATGACCTCCCGGGCTTGCAGCCTGAATGCACAGGGTGACCCAAATCCCTCACACATCAGGCGCCACTCTCTCCTCTGAATAACCCAGCTTACTTCCTACTAAGGCCATGATAGTCAAATTAGAAACACTCTTCCCCAGATAATAGGCGACCTGATCCTTTAATCCAGTTATTTTTATTTTTAAGTTTCACCAAAAATCCAAACTCGTTCTTGGCCGAGGAGCAGAGGCGTGGCTATAAGATAAAACTTCCGCATAGCTGTGCAAACAGAAAGCATCTCCGCTTTCCCTTCTTACCCTCTCTCGCCTGCCTGAGTCGAGTTCTGATTACACAGGACACAGCTGCTGCTCACGGCAGAGAACTGGTTCTGTGGTCCGTGTGGTGGAACCATCTAGAACGCTGCTTATGGGACTTCACTCCCGGGCTGTAGTTTCTGTCACAAAGGTCCATGGAAGGAGGGGATACGTCCTGGCTAATGGACCCGGCCCGGACACCTGCACGATGCCCACACGAGGCCCCTGAACCGGATCGGACTTGGAGGTTCCGGAGTGGAGCTACGACGGGCTGCAGATCTGGGGCGGAAGGAGGTCAAAGTGGAGGATAAGCATGCCCTGAGTACCTGCAGAGTGGCAAGCCCTGGGGCAGGGCCACAGGGTGGGGTGAGGGGGCGGTGGTCCCCTGAGCTCTGAGGTGGTCCCTACTCAGTACCAAGGAGCATATGGCCTTGGAGGGAGAGAGTTCAGTTCACATAAAGAGAGCAAAAAGCACAAGGCAGAGGACATGCTAACTAGAAAGAAAACTCCTGCCCTGGGCTGGGTAGAAAGAGTTTATGGAGAAAGCCGAGAGCACCCGAGTTCCTCTGCAGCCGGCCTGCAGCTCCTCAGGCGCCCCCCTGCTGAAGATGGCAGGCTGGGGGCAGGCCGGAGACCCTGCAGGGACTCGGAGTAGGCCCCTTCCACCCACCGCTGTGAGGGAACAGAGAACAGGAACGGCTGAGAACGCCTCGCTTCCTTCCTTGGTTCGGCCTCAGGCCTCTGGGCCAGGAAGCGGAGGGGAGAGGCTATCACCCCGGGCCACATTCCAGTCCCAGGCAGCCCTTCCTCTCCCGCCCCCTCGCAGAGCTTCTTCCCGCCTGGAGGACCAGGGCCCCGTGTCGACTGTGGGAAGCCAGAAGCCTCTTCACTCCCCAAGAAGGACCCCTTCCTGGTTGATGGAAACTGGCCAGACTTAAAGCCCCTAAGCACTCCCAGGCAGCTGCAGGCTAAATTTAGAGCAGGCGGGCTCAGGGTTAATGCTACGACCCCCTGATAAAGGGAGCAAACACTAACAATGGCTCCGGGACCTCCCGCCATGACGCGTTTGAGCCAAGTATGACTGGGACAGCTCTGAAAAGATGCTCCTGCTCCCGCAGGCCCAGCCTTTCTCAGAACTCCCAAGGCATCGCCACCCCACTATTCTCTCTGGCTTCTGGTACAGACACAGGCTTGAAGATGGGATGCAAATACTTCTGGAAACTCCCTTCGTTGGGAACAAACTATGTCTTGGCTCAAGCTTCTGATGAAGGCAAGCGGTCCATTTATGACATAATGGAGGCTCCCCAGGACCACAGCCTGCCCTATTAACAGCATCCCCTTAACCCAGCTGCAAAGTTACCGGCCGGCTCAGGTGTCAGGCTACACATCTGGAAAATGTCAAGGTGTTGTTTGATTAACACATTTATAACTCGGGCTTTCCATCAAAGCCAGTGAAGATGGGGGTTGAGGGGGAGGTGGGACGCGGCAGGCCGGGGCAGGGGGAGGGGGTTGGAGAGAGGAATGAAGCTGTTTCCTTGTCTGCAGTAACTGGTCAAAGGCTTGTTTCTTTCAGCTGTTTGGAGACTCATTCCCTACAGGAGTGACTGAGAATGGCAGGAGAGGCTTCAGGATTGCCCTAACTGAGGAGAGACGCTTCCTTTCTGCTCCAAGAAGGTCAGGCTTCACTTCCTCCTCAATGCAACCAACTCCGGGCTCTGTCAAGGAGTCCTCAGATGCTCTTCTCCCCGGGGGCCCTTTTCACCGGGAGGCCATTTTTACAGGGCAGTCCCCACCTCCAGAATAAACCACCGTCAAGGCCACAGAGGGAACTCTGGCTGCTCCTGCAGCCAGAAGTTTCGAGGGTAACTAATTCTGCTGAAAGCAAAAGCAAGGCTAGCTTTAGTTCTTTATAACTCAGCTGTGTCCCTCTTGATTTTAAAATAGTTCAGGATCTTGGGTTCTTGCCTGGCCAACCACTAATGGCAGAGACCCAAAGCTGAGCACCACTGTGGACCCAGCACAAATCCACTACGCTGAGAAAGAGAGCCAGGAGCAAAGAGGAGAGGAGGAGAGAGTGCCAGACGCTTCCGAGATTAACCCCTTGTCCACAGATGGCACTCCACTTCTGAACAGAGCTGATGAGCTTCTCTTCCCACCCCTGCTTGGGACAGTCACACACATTCCTATAAAGCCCCAAGTCACTCCATGAATGTGGCGGATCCCCCAACACATCCTTGTTAGAGATGAAATAAAGTCACTAGAAAACCAGTTACCAGAATCCCCGGGTCACTTGCCCCTGTTCTGGGCAAGGACAGACACACATGCTCTTTCTTGCAGACACACGCACGCACCATCCTCCCTGGCCCACGGAGGACTTGGGAATCTCTGCATGCGCTTCCTCTTTGCCCTCTAACTTGAAAGCGGGGGAGTCAAAGAGAAGCAAGTCGCCTGTCAGAGCTCAGCTGCCCCCTCTCCCTCCAGCAGGAAAGGACTCCCCAGCTCGGCCCTGCCGTCTCCACTCGGAGGCCCGCTCCAGCAAGACTGGCCTCCGAAAGGAACCCACTCCTTTCAGACCAGAAGCAAAAGGACAGTCTGAGAGGTCAGCAGACTCGGCTTACCCTGCCCACAGTGTGTGTCTCAAATGTCCCCAGTCAGAACTGCCTCTTTTTCCAGACGGATTCCTGCGCACTGGCTCGAGTTGGACAGATTCCTTCCGAGCCTCCTGACTGAAGACTATGATGTCACAGCTGCCCCTCCCTCTGCTCCCTAAAAGGCCATTCACACAAAGAAGGACTTTAACCTCCTTCAAAGAGGCCCGGCCCCTCCTAGCGGCCCAGCCTGGAGGGCAGGGGCCTTCCACAGGCCGCTTGGCCCCACCAGGCCCTCAGAGGGTCCCGGCTCTCCAGGCTCCACAGTTGTTGAGAGGAACCAGTTACCTCTGCCTCCTTGGAAAGTCATGGATGGGCCTTGGGCAAGCAGGGAATTCATATCCTGGTGATGCTGAGGTAGCAAAAACTCTGAAAGATCCCAAAGATCCAGTAAAAAGGTTGAGCTAGATGTAACAGATCTACGGGCACGTGTGTTTACGAAGTAAAAATACTCACTGTAGAAAACGTGGAAAATAAAAATTACTCATCTTCCTTCCACACAGAGGAGAACAGTTAATATTTTACCACATTCCACTTCGGTCGCCTTTGTAGAAATATGTATTTAATAGTGTCGAGACCAGACAGCGCATGCAGTTTTGTAGCCCACGTTTTTAAACTTGGTATTGTCGCGCACGCACTTATTATGTCCTTGAACAGACTTTGGGAACTCTCGTTTAAAGGGTGACGTGATGTCTCACGCTGAAGTGGGATGGAGGACTCTGAAGTCAGGGACGAGTGCTGTAACTTCATGGAATGTCCGGGGGAAGTGGCCCCACTTTCTCAGAGCTCACCTGTACCAAACAGCAGCAACAACCGAAAAAAAAAAAAAAAGAACTCCACGTGCCTCGGGTGGACACGAGTGTCACACACATCCCCCACTCTCCGCCACAGAATCAGACCACCCAGCACCGCATGCTGAGGCTAATGAGGGAACTGATGTAGGTCCCCCTGCCCAGGGGGTAGCCCCCAACTCTGCCCCCAGGTCCCACCCACCTGGCCCCCAACTTCCTGTTGACCTAGAAAAAGCTTGGCACAACTCAGGCTGACTAGAAAGTCAGAATTCAGGTCTCTGCAGGGCCACGAAGAACTCATTCTGGAAACGACAGAGAGAATGGATATTTGCAGAGCACAGGGAGAGGAGGGCAAACCCCAGGCATGGTCCTGCACAGCCAGAAGTTCACGGTCCGTTTGGGAGCAGTTCCTCCCAGGAAAGCAGCCGAGGAACCCAACTTTGGTGGCAAGAGGGCCCTGCGGTCTGCGGCTTGGCCAGCAAAGCGGACCTCCTGGGACCCTCCCGAGAATACAAGTCAAGGAAAGAATAATCGGAGTAGATTAATAATTGGAGCCCACGCAGGCCCCCTCCGAAAAGGAAGCTAAAGGTGTACTATACCTAACAACCATTTCCAACATCTCAATGACATTTTTAAAATGCTGACATTTATTTGGAAATCTCCAGGGGTTTCTTGAGGGCTAACTTGGTGATACCAAGTCACTAGGGAGTGCTATGGAAACTCCGAAATTATGTACCCTTTGGAATAATCGGAATGTTCTGTCGTATAGCCAGAGGCATTTCAAGATGCTGCTTAACAGTCTAAAGGAACATGAGGAGGGGAGATCACACACCAAGGGTGGCACTGCTCTGCTGGAGAATGACAGAGCAGGAGAGGGCCTTCCGTGACCAGATGGTTCCAAGCCAAGAGGCACGAGTGGTACCTAGGACTTTCTACATAATCACACCTGCCCCTCTGCTTGTGGGAGGAGGTGTATATATACATTAAAAAATTATTTTAGATCGTTCCTGTTCACACAGGAGAAAACAATATGCGCTCTTAAAGTACTATTATCTGAGGGGAACCCGGCTGGCTCTGTCGGTGGAGTGTGTGACTTTTGATCTTGGGATTGGAGGTTGGAGCTCCACGTTGGATGTACACGTTACCGAAAGTATAAATAAACTTTAAAAAATAAATAAATCAACTACAAAAAGAGAAAAAAAAAGTACTATTATTTAAGTAGTAGCGGACTTTTTTTTTTTTCTTTTCCCTAAAGAGTTTAAGTAATCTCTGCACCCAGCGTGGGGCTCAAACTTACAACCCCAAGATCAAGAGTCTCCCCCTCTACCACCCGAGCCAGCCAGGAGCCTCATCATTGGTGGGCATGCTTCTGACTGGAGTTTGAGATGCTATGGATCACGACCTACTTGCACATACGCACACACACATGCGTGTGCGCATGCACGTTTACTGTTACGGGTTGAGACTCAACTTCATATGCATAAATCCAAACATACAGTACCTCAACATGTGACCTTATCCGGAGATAGGGTCTTATAGAGGGAATCAAGTTACACGGTCATTAATCCAATACTAGTGCCCTTATAAAAAGAGACTTAGACGCAGAGAAACACCTAGAAGAAAGAGAATGTGAAGATACAGGAGAGAAGGCAGCATCTATACACCAAGGAAAGGGGCTTGGAAAAATCCTTCCCTACGGCCCTCAGAAGGAAGCGTGGCCGGTAGCTGGCTTTTGCACTTCCGGTCTCCAGGACTGTGAGACGTTCAAGCCGCCGGGTTTCTGGTACTTTGTTATGGCAGCCCTAGGAAATGAACACACACATCTATTCACACACATGTACACAAATATGGACACTCAGGCACTCATATTTGTGCACACACATTTGTATAGTCACACACACACACACCCCCTTCCCTCTGGTCACAAAAATAGGATGGAGTTTAGGAAAACTGGTTTATACTCGGAGGCAGAGGGCGAAATTCAACCAGCAAGGTCCATATAGGCGGCAAAAGCATACAGCGAGCGGCCCTGCACTGGATGGCGGTAGCTCTGCCGTCTGGACTGAGCAGAGCTAAATCCAGCTCGCACGCCCCACTGCCACTCACCCCTCCACCTCCCCCCGCACAGCCTCAGAGCCTCCGGTGGTTTTCCCGAATTGACGAAAATAAATTGGACTGCCAGCTGAATTCTCCTGTGCTGTAACCTGATCTCCTGTTCGGTCTCTGAGGATGTCTGGCGCTGGGGGAAGTGAAGCCATTTTGAAATCTGGTCCCAGTTGGCCAGGAAGCAGAGGGCATTTTTTCGAGCACCCAGCAGCCGGGGTCTGAAGGCAGTGGATGCTCTTAAGTCTGCCATTCAGCAAGTATCTACTGCACACCTCCTGGGTGCCAATCTGTGTCACACACCCTTCCTTACACAGCTTCTCTATTCATCCACCAATAGCAAGGTGGAGTTTCTCACCCATTCCACAGAGGGGCGGACCCCAGCCTGCGACACGGAGTCCTCCCTAGCATGACACAACTGGTCAAGAACAGAGCTCTGGCTAGAATCCACGACTCCCACCCACAGCGCAGGGCTCTGCCCTGGAAGCCACAGCGGGCAGCTCAGGAGGGAACCCAGGGAGTACGCACAGGTTCAAAAGGGGCGGCAAATGCAAGGCAGAAACGGGCAGTCTCTGAAACCATGCACCTGCTGCTATGTGACTTTGGAAAGGCCATCTTTCTTTTCTGGGTCTCAGTTTTCTGGTCTGAGAAATGGGACACCTAAGCCAGGTGAACGCTCAAAATTCACTTCCTTTCTGCTTCTAATCTCTGTGGTTCGGTGATGCCAGGGTGAACTTTGGGCAAAAAGGAAGCATTAGGTAGTTCTGAGCCGGTAACAGCAAGGGCAGAGCTAAGAGGAAGCAAGCCAGCAAATGGGAGCAGGAGCAGCAGCCTCAGCCTTTGAAACCACTTGATACTCGTGCCAAGAGAGACTGCAAGGTTTCCCGGGTGGAACTCGGCTGTCTTAAGACGTTCCCCTTGTCAGAACTTCACCCCTTGGGTCGAAGAGTTTATTCTGCTAAATGTAGCCATCCCACGGATACACCTTAACGTGACAGAATGTTCCAAAGTAGATTTGTTGAGCTCGGGAGGAACCAGATGGAAGCAGGCAATGGGGAGAGTGGCTGGCTTTAGAAACAGTAAGGCCGGCCTACTGCAAGGCATTGCAAAGCAGGGAGGAGGGGAGAGGTGGGCACCGGGGAGTCTCTAGAGGCTTCCCAGGATGAAAGGGAGCTGGAGGTTTGCGGCTTTTCAAACTGCTCCAAGGTCCAGTGCAAGGCACACACGGAAGGAGGCCTGGGTCTCGGCACCTTCTAAATGGCCGTGGCTACCCTTTCCCCAAATACCATTCAGATGGGTCCTCCCCCAAGTCTCAGCTGCACAGGACTCCACGCCTCAGCACGGAGCCAGGCTTTCAAGCCATCTGCACTTAGATGGGAATTTGATGGGAATATCAACCATTTAAAAGTTACCCAAAGGAATCTCTCATTGGGGTTAAGTGTGAGAAACAAAGACATACCCAGTCCTTAATTTACTGAGGGAAAATTGCCTAGATGGGAACAGAGCGACGACTTTGCTTAGCAAGGTTTTAGAAGGGCAGCGGGGGGGGGGGCGCTCAGTCGGTTAAACACCCAGCTCTTTGTTTCGACCCAGATCATGATCTCAGGGTTGTGGGATTGAGCCCCACACTGGGGTCCCCACTCAGCATGGAATCTGCTTGAAATTCACTCTCTCCTTCTGCCCGTCCCCCGCCACGGTGGGGACATGTGTTCTAACCACAACAACAAAATAGACCAAGGCTTATCTACTTGTTAGGTATTGCAGTGCCTCTTAAATTTCATTTTCTATCTGTACAAGGAACACTAAAGCCTTTACTGAGCCATGATGAGTAAATGTGTGTCAAAATGCAGCCTGCCCCTAAGGAAGTTATGCTTTCCATTACACTTTAGGGAGCAGTCTCTCTCTGTACATCTTATGATCACATAATCTTCCTTTTTCATCAAAGATAAGTAATTGACTTGCTGTTATACATGGACATTTTCCTTCACGGACTTCCTATTCCCAGAAAAGTTGTGTAACGCTATGTGAGTAACCAAATTCTTCTTGGGAAGTCAAATGTCACAGAATTCCATGAACTATGTCACAGACAAGATATATCATAGGAAAACCCCATGGAAAAAATTTCCAAGGTCTGATCAGTGGGTAGAGAACAAAAATTGGAGGCTGGCTTTATCTATTATTCTAAACAATAGTTGGGCTTTTTTTTCCTCCATTCAACTTAAATGTGCAGGTGAGTCCATCTAATAACCTCCCCTGTAAGACAGACAGACTGGTGGGTGCACACACACACACACACACACACACACACACACACACAATTTAAAATTGAATTGAAATCAATTTTTTCTTCTAGTAAAGTATTTTAAAGCTTTGAGTCAAGTTTTAAAAATAGTATTTGGGAAAAAAAACATTTGGGGTTTGGCGAATTTGGTGGTCCGTAAGCAAAACCATCTCATCTCTCTTATTAATGTCGCAAGTGAATGCTGAGTACTTTAGAGATGGGGAGTAGCTGCACTGGGGTAATCCCAAACTCTGGGCCCTGGACCCAAGTACCAATTCTGCTTCAGGATCCCTTCCCATCTGTCCCCCAGATCCCAGCCCTTGGGTGGCAAGAGGACTCAGCCAGGAGCAGAGTCCTATAGTAGATTCATCCATCAAGCTCTTCCCAGCTCAAAGACAGGAGGTAGTACGCCATATGCCCTCAGCTCCCCACGACTACGCTCACAAGTCTGGAGAAGGAAGGCAAACACAACAATCAAGAGGTACTTTTAAAATGAAATACCTGGTGAGCTCCAAGAAAACTCGGCAAAAGCATCTACCACCTACCAACAGGAGAGAGGTTTGGTCCTATTGAATCAGCTTCCTATGAATTGCAAGGGAACTGCTGGAAGGCTCTGGAAGGTTTGGACCCCCCCACCCCCAATAGAACAGGTTTAATCATCACGGTTATTTGTGTCACTATGAACTGCTACTCAGTTTTCTTAAGTTTCTTCAAAAGCACAAAGCCGTAAGCGAAGGCGGACTGGGCAGCAAACAGACCCCTGACCACGACTCCGGTGCTCTCTGGCAGCAAGAGAGAACTCCAGGAAAAGTCCAGATGGTGAGTGGGAGAGCCCTGCTCTGCCAGCACTGAGCGGCAGTTCTGGATCAGGACAGGTGCTGGGGACACTGGTCAGCTGAAGAAGAGCGCCCCTGGAGGGCAGTCAAGGGGCAAGAGAGGCTGAAGCCAGGCCCACCCAAATTTTTGACTCCCACCTCATGCAGCAAAGTGATGCCCTTGACGACGCAGGATCCCGAGGCTGGTACCAGAGTGGCATTTGGGATTTAAGCCAACGTGAGCTTGCCCCTGACCTTGAGGACCTCACCCTGGTTGTCCTGTGCTTTAGCCAGAATGACGGTGGGCACATGGATCACTACCCTTGTGCCCCCAGCACTGTGCTCTCCCAATCCTACCCTGGGCCAGCTCTGCGGGACTCATCCTGGGAAAAGTTCGGGCAACTGAGCTCTGGGGGCGGCTGAGGGCCAGTCACCTGCTTCCGTCCACTGCCTTTGTGGCTCCGGATGCCAGGAAGGAACCTCTGCGGGAGAAGGAAAGCATGAAATTTCTCCATCCCCCTAGGGGCTGCAAGATAAGCACAAGCCAGGAGTAAGATGGGGCACAAGAGGGCTGTAGAAGAGTATTTGGCTTCACACTAAGAAATGTGTTCTTTCCTTTGCTCAATGCCAACAGAACCCGGCAACTACCTCATGTCTCATTTATGAGGAATCTCTCTGCCCGGCCGCGGAATCCCAGGAGCAGAGCACTGTGGTTCAGAGCCAGCAAGTTATGCTGATTGTGCAAACAGGATAAAGTCTGAGAACCAGCAACAAGAAAGGGGGTCACCATTCACTCGCACAGACTCTGCTTCATCCTGTTCACCCCCCAGAGGCCCTCTTTGATCTAGTAGCTGATCGCTGCTAACCATTTTGCTGCCATGATTTCTGGAGCCTTATTTTATTCTCTATTTATTTACATGCAGTAAGGTGAAACAGCGGGAAGAACACGAGTCTTAGAGAAAAGGAGGTCAGGGTCTGAATTGCCTGGGGTCCCAAGTGGACTCTGCATGATGCTTACACACAGGATCTGCTCCTCTCGAGGCTCAGGGTCCTCATCTGTTAAATGGGTATAATTACTGTAGTGGGTTGAACAGTGTGCCCTCCAAAATTCAAGTCTACTTGGAACCTTAGAATGTGACCTTTTTTTGGAAATAGGGTCTTTGGAGATGTACTTAATTAAAATGCTGTCCTAGTGGATTGGGGGGGGGGGTGCTCAATCCAATGGCTGGTGTCCTTATAAGAGGAAAAAACACACAGAGATATACATATACAAAGAAGGAAAGCTCCATATGAAGACAGGGTGGAAACTGGAGCGATTTATCCACAAGCCAAGGTGTGCCGTGGCTTGCTGACAGCTACCAGAAGGTAGGAAGGAGAAAGGCAAGAAGCAGATTCTCCCTCATACCTTCCAGAGAGAACTAACCCCGTCATCTTTGGTTTCAGACTTCTGGCCTCCTGAACTTTCAGAGAATACATTTCTATTGTTTTAATCCACTAGTTTTGTGGTAATTTGTTACAGCAGCAATGAGAAACCAACACCCACCTTCTACAGCTATTGTAAAGATTTCCTAAGAGACACCATGTAAAGGCAGCTGGCCCCATGACCGGGACAAGGTAAGCTGGCCACACGAGGCAGGTCACGCTGGCTTTCTATGTTGGCAGCAAGCCAACAACAGAATTTTTCAAGCTTTTGTCAGAAGTGAGTGGCCCCACGGCATTTATACTCTTTAAATTTTGCCGACTAAACAGGAAGAGCAAAGGGAGAGCTGTGGAATAAGGGCACACTCAGGCAGCGGCTGGTACAGGCTTACCGAGTGCCTAGCCGGAACAGAAGCCCGGGTGGGCGCCAGTGTCCACCGGGACCAGTCTGCAAAGACGGAAGCTTGAGTCTCGGAGCTGGCAATGGGTGCGCACCCTGTGAAACCGGAGAGGGAGGCAGCGCCCCGCCAATCCTGAAGGTATTGGGTGGGTTTGGTGATCAAGTGGTCATAGCCTTCTAATAAGCATTTATGTCATGCCATCCATTGCCATTAAATGATTTCAACGCACATTCACATTTATTCCTCAAAACCAGCCCCCGAGGCCGGGACCCTTGACATCTCTAATCATACAGCTAAGGAAACTGAGATGCAGAGTTTTAAGTGATTTGCCTCAAGATATTAAGCAGTAAATAGTGAAGCTCTGATTGACCCCAGGAGCCCTGTCTAAGGGCAATGAACTATGACCCCGCCTCACGTAGATTTGGAATTAGAAGTCGGGACAATCTAGACGAGAGCCTTATCAAACAAGGAGGATTAGCTCTGTGATTCTTTGTCTACTTTACAGCCTAGTCCCCTGGATCCTCAACTCTTCTTTCACGTGCTTTCTGGCTTAGTTGTGTGCCAGTTCCCTTCATGGGAAATAAAAATGATAGGAATGGCAAGGGGCACAATTATGAACTGGCATTACAATGTGCAGGCGATTTACTAGGCCCTTTATATACGTTATCGCAATAAATCCACACAGCAATACCCTGGAATAGGGTATAGTTTCTATTTTGTAGGTGAAGACAATGAGCTCAGAGTGGAAGTATTTTGCCCAAGGACACAAAGCAAGTAAGTGACAGAGTTGAGATCTAAGCCCTGGCTTGTCCAGCTCTTCAAAGTCCACAACAAAGAAGCAGATGTTGACATCCTTTTTTTGTTTTCCTAAGACATATGACGTGCCATGGCCCACCGAATGGAAAATTCACTTTGAGCTCTTAGCTGTATCTGGGATGGTAGTCTTTTTTTATTTTTATTATTATTATTTTTTTAAGATTTATTTATTTGAGAGAGAGCAAGCACAAGTGCCCAAGCAGGGGAAGGGGCAGAGGGAAAGAGAGAACCTCAAGCAGACTCCCCACCGCACGTGGAGCCCGATACGGGACTCGATCTCACGACCCTGAGATCATGACCTGAGCCCAAATTGGATGGTGGTCTTAAAAGGCTGTGTCTGCCATCTGCCCCTACTTGAGATGCCTGGGGTTCTCCTCTAAATGCTCTAGGTGAATGACTTTCTCTTCAGCTGAATGGTTGGAATTCTCTAGATAATGTCTGGCCACTCCCAAGAATGTCTGTCTGTCTTGGTACACAGTTTGGACCACAACAGCAGGGAGCCCAGAGAAGCCAGTCCATTCCGGACGTGGACGCCTCCCCAAACAAGAGGACAGAAGGTAGGGATCCAAGAACAGGAAATAAAAGGGGCCAGGCGTGCAGGTAGGGACTGCAATGGCTCAGGAACCCAATCAACAAACATCTCAAGCTGTGAGATGCTGGAACCTAAAGGTTGCCTTGCACCACAATGTTGCTTTGTTGTGTTCTAAAACGCTGAATCTCCCATTTTTTTTCCCTTAGTTTTTCTGAGCAGCTCCCATGCCAAGGGAAGAAATAACCCCAAGCCACGCTCCCCGCATCGCTGAGGACGTGCTGAAACTCGGAACTGGCACAGATGGTTAGAACTCCGGCATCTCGGCTTGGCAAAGGGTTTGGCCAGTAGGAGAATGGAAAAAGGAGGGGGGAGGACTTCACCCGCAAAGCGTGCAGTGCTAACAAGGGGTCTGAAAGTTCCCCACTAAGTCAGCCCCCCTCGATGTCACTGTGCGGCGCCGAAACGCCTAAGTTAGTGCATTTTCTTGTCAGTACCGCGGTGGAACTTGTTATGGAAAACATTCTTTAAGATCGCGTCTTGATTTCATGAGTTCATGTTTAACAAGGTACTGGGCCAGTGAATTTCAGAGTGGGGCTATGAACACAAAACAATACCCTGAGAGAGTAGGAGATGTTGAAAACCTTGATCCTAATTAGAGTCACATATCCAGCTCGCCCTTGTTTTTGCAAGCCTGGATGCATCTTTGCAATATTTAAGAATTCAGGAACATGAATGCACCACATCCACCACGTCTGGGACCAGAAGTCCCAGGGGCAAAGGAAGTCAGTCGTGTGGTTTGGAAAGACACACCGGTCTGTGATCTGAACGCTGGGCGCCGCAACGGAGGCTTGAGATGGGCGGTGCCACTGTGGTTTTGTTCTGGGTCTTCCTTCCCGCCACCAAAGTGTAGCACAGACATTTCCTGAGGGTCTGTAACTCCCTAAGTCCGGACATGGGGGCAGTACAAGGAACTGAAAGAAGCAAGAGATGGTCCCGGACGAGACCCTCAATAAATGTCACTTGGACTATTTTTTTTTTTAAGACACTCCTGAATCTAGAATTAAGGGCCTTCCACCCTTTCCAAATCTGATCTGTTTTCCTCACCGGTGCGCTCTCTCTCTCTCTCAGCTTTTCTGCAGGTCAGACCTGCTTCCCCATGAGGTCTCCTGGTGCAGAAACACTGCGGCAGAATGAATTGCAGTGACACCTGGTTGTCCTTCTCAAGGACTTACCTGGTTACCGTAGGAACTCCCTGCGGGCAGGGTTTGGCCTCACTTGGGTTGGGGAGCTGGAACTTTAGTTGGAAGAGTTATTCATCCGTCTTACCTGTCAAGGGCCATCACCCGTCATGGCCGCCATCCTGCCCAGGGGAGGAGGACTTCACCAAGAGGCTATTATGCTCCTGGAGAGGCTTTAATGACCTCAGCCTGAAACATGGTATTTCCAAAGTTTTTGAATTTTACTTTTTTATAAAAATTGTATTTATTTGAGAGAGAGAGAGAGAGAGAAAGAGAACAAGAGAGAGCATGAGAGGGGGGAGGGTCAGAGGGAGAAGCAGACTCCCTGCTGAGCAGGGAGCCCAATGTGGAACTCAATCCCAAGACACCAGGATCATGACCTCAGCCGGAGGCCAATGCTTTATGCCACCCGGCGCCCCATTTCTGAAGTTTTAGTAACATGCCACTATACTGCTGGAAATTCTCTCAAATTTTAGGTTTATTTCAAAGGCTAAATAGTATTTAAAAGTTTTGGTTTTTGAATCTTGTGGAAGATAAAGCCCACACTAATATTTTCTCCCAGCATTACAACTCTGAAATTCGTCAATGCTCTACTTCTCAAAAAAGAGAGAGAGAAAAAAAAAAAAAGCAAACAATGTGGGGGCACAGTTTTTATATACTTTTTTTTTTTCAATGTGGTGTTAAAAAGAAAACCAGAGGCTCCAAATGGCATCACTTGGGCCAGGCCAAGTCACCAACCGAGGGCTTAATACCTAACCTAATTGCAGTTTCAATCTCCCCCAGAAATCTTAACCTGTCAATCTGGAATTTTCTGATAAGCAGCAATGAGATCATCTGTCACATGGGCTCTCTTCATGCCCCCCAAAGGAAGATAAGGTCATCTACCTAATATGACCACCCCCCAGCCCCTCTCCCTAAGGGGAAGTAAGCTTGCCTAGAATAATCCTGTCTTCACTTTTGCTAAAAACTTTCTTGCCCCAACCTCCTCCTTCCCATAAAAGCCTTCCATTTTATATACCCCCTTAGCGTTCCCCTTTACTTCTTAGATGGGATGCTGCCTATTTCAGGAATTGTTTAATAAAGCCAACAACATCCTCAAATTTACTCAGTTGAACTTCATTTCTTAACAGGGGGAAAACATATTTATTTCTGACATAAAAGTTGCCTTTTTTCTTTTATCATTTTAAGTGTACAGTGTGGCGGCACTAATTACATTCACAATGTAGTACAATCATTAACAGTATCTCTAAAATTTTTCATCGCCCTCAAAAAGAAACTCTGTACCCATTAAGGACATTAAGGAACATGGGCATAATTTCTGAAACATTCTATGAGGCTGAGGAAGTAGGAAATAGAATCTAGTTAGATAGATTACATTTTGTAGCAAACACAGGGGAAAAAGACTAGAAGAAAATAAATTATGCATTATAGTAGGATGGTGGAATAACTACCATATTCTCCTTTCTACATTTTTGACAATATATATTTTAATAGCCCCCTTTTGGTTTCCTAAACATACTAGAAAATGGAAGGCATACTAAAAAAAAGTAACAGTGAAATAGCTCAATTAATGACTTATTTTCCTGGAAAGCTGTATATAAATTAGTACTAGAGTTTGTCAATATTTGAAGGTATTTGAAAGTCAAAATAAACAAAACTTATTCTGAGTTGCAAATCTCAAGCACACAATTACTGGTCTGCTTCATCTGCCTTGTGTTTAAATTCACAATATTGTTAATACTCTTTTAAAAAATACTCTTACAAAAATAGATGGTTCTGCTCACTTTTTGTAAAAAAAAATAAAAACAAAAACCCTAGCAATTTAATAGTATTAGGACCAATCCTTGAAGGAATTCAAATGGTAATTTGAATTCTTGAAGATAATTCAAAAGGTACTTATTTGGAAAGAAAACTACAGTCATCTCCATCCCAGGCTCAAGTGACCTAAGATCCAATTTCTACAGTAACTTTCAAAACAAACCAAATAACTAGAATACTTCTGCACCCTTCTGACCCTCTAGGTGGAGATTAAGCCTTTCCATAAGAATATATCCCAGATAGATAACATCAATCAGTGGTTAACTGGGAGATAATCCCTTCCTTGAAAAGTCTGCTTTCAGCTTAACCTTCCAGTTGGGTTAATTGATGACTTATCTTCCATTAGGAGAGCCTTGCACATCAAAGCATTGTTTGGGAACCACACAAAGCAGACTGCAGAGGGGGAGGCTCTTTAACCCTCGGGGCTAACTGCTGGAATTGAATATTTCCTAAAGAAGATAGCAGCGTTCCGTTTCATAAACAAGCCATTTGTTTGAGGACTGAATGGCAATCCAATTTCTGGACTGTTGATGGACATCAACGCTTGTGCACACACACACAAAGCAACACAAGCCTTTGTCTACCGACCCTCTCCCATCCACTCCTGGCTGCTGTTCTCTCTCTCTCCTAGTCTCCTACCTTGCTGTGCACCCAGGAAAGCACAAGGGTCCTCGGTGCGCCTGGAATCAGGGAGCCAGGTGCACAGGGATAGAAAAGCACTGGGCGCCCATTACCTGTCCTCTCAGTGACACTGTTCCAGCGCACCCCCACCGGGGTGTGTTCTTCTCCCCACCTAAATAAGGCTGCAGCCTTCCGCGTGCCCCCAGCAATAATGCCCAGGGGGATCCCGAGGTGCTGAGAAGCACGGGCTTTCCCTCTTTTGGCCCAGTTCCCCAAGTCACACCCTGGAAGCTGCTCTGGGGGGTTAGAATCTTTGTATTTCTTTCTTTAGGATTTATTTGTTTGTTTGTTTGTTTGTTTATTTGAAAGAGAGAAAGAGCACACAAGCGGGAGGGGCAGAAGGAGGGAGAGAGAGAGAGAGAGAGAGAGAGAGAGAGAGAGAGAGAGAGAGAGAGAGAATTTCAAGCAGACTCTGTGCCGAACACGGAGCCCAAGAAGGGCTCAATCTCATGACCCTGAGATCTCAACCTGAGAAACCAAGAGTGGGATGCTTAACCAACGGTGCCACCCACGCGCCCCAGGGTTCAAATCTTCTTGCCACACGACTATGGATCCAGCTTTCTGGACGTCTGGTCTCCTTTGTGGTCAGCCCAGACTTCAGTCACAAAATCTCATCGTCTGGGGGTGGGGGGGTGGTCAGAGTTGTGACCCTGCTAAGACCTCGTGTGGTTCTACCTGGGTCTCCACCTCAGAAAAAACTAACCTGATGAACCCCAGGTTCTCCTCCCCAAGAAAACCAAACCATGTTTGTCGAAGAGGTGTTCTCTGCAAAGTTACGCAGATGCAGCCCCTTGATATTTTCTCAAATCTCCAAGGCTGTTGGTGACAAGTAATAATTTGTGTAATTCTATTGTGAAAAACAAGAGTAGGGAGTTTGGCTCTCCCAGAAAGAATGTGAAGGGGAAAATAAGAGCATTACGCGCGAGAGCACATAACACATATAACAACCTGGACTGCTTTGCTCTCTCAAGCAGAGGCTGCTTACCAAGTTACACAAAAAGCTTTGGCATGAAAACCCACATAGACTATTGTACAAAATGAACTATCTGGCTGAGGCAGCTTGCAAGTCTAAAAGGATACTTGTAACAGCATTAGTTCCCTGTGGATTTGCCTGCTGACAAATTTTATGCCCACCCCCACGCCAAAAAAAAAAAAAAAAGTGTGACCAACTCCAGGAAGGAGCAATGAAACCCAGGAGGACTTAGGCACCTCATTAGCTCCACTATTCAGCACCAAAGAACGGCAGGATATGATGAATAGGATCCAACAAATATTGGGGGTTTGAAAACATGAATTTGCAGCCACCAGATGGACAGTATTAAAAATTAACTGATTATTTCTATAATGACCTATATATAGTACGCATGTACATATGGGTAAGTAACCAGAGGCCCTTAGAACAACTACTACTGAGGCTGCCTGGCTGGCTCCGTTGGTAGAGCCTGCAACTCTAGATCTTGGAGTGGTGCGAGTTCAAGCCCCAAGCTGAGGGTAGACTTTACTTTAAAAAAAAAAAAAAAAAAGAACAGAAAAGAAAAAAATACTACCTAATGTCAATGATGAAACGCCCCCAAAACCGTAGGGAAAAAAAAGAGGCTTCCATCAAGTGCGTGGCAGTTGATTCAGTTAATTCAGTTCCCAAGTAGGACCCACAAAGCAACCAAATGTCAAGTAGCAATGATAGAAACATTTTGATGTGATAAAGGAAGCACTACCATAGACTACTGCTAATCCCTAGGAGCTACAGTGCAATCATTTCCATCACAAATTCCCTCTGTGCCCCCTCTTCTGGCATAATTAACCCACGGGCTTTACTACAAGCCAATCTCAAAAGAAGACACAGGAGACATGCATGTTGAAGCTTCTGAAGCAAAACCTCTTTTCGAGAGAATGATTATTTTTTATTATTTTATTAGTTTTATTATATTTATTATTTTTATTAATATTAATAAATATTTTTATTTATTATATATTATTTATTTAATAATGATAGTTTATTAATAATAATATAAATATTATGTTTATTTATATAATTGTTTATTATATTTATATTTATTTATTTATTTATTATTTTATTATTTTTTTATTTTAGTATTATTATTTTTAATTATTATTTTAATGATTATTAAAAGGTATACAGAGCCCTGCCTCAACTTCTAGCCCAGAAGGAGTTCTAGCATTGCCATCTTTCTTTCTCCTCCTATAAAATAGGGGTGCCGTGTAGGGGACGCAGTTTATAATCTACGAGATGGTAATACTAACCGGAGTAAGTTTATCAATCTGTCAACTAACACCTCAATTTGGGGATTGACTTCTACAGAGAAAAGGGCTTGGAGAGTCTCAAGCCACATATAATACCTACAGCCACACACCTTAAGACACATATAAATAATTACCCTTTTGCATTTTTGCAGCAGGAAGAAGATGGACTCAACTCAGAAGATTTCAACCTTGTAAGGCCCTCGAATTGCCATCCTCATGTTTCACAAATAAATACACAAAAAGAAGTGTGATTCCAGGTTTGAAATATTCTAACCAGCTATAAAAATCTCAAGGGAGGCCAGGTTTCAAGCACATTACAACTGAGCAGAAGAATCAGGTTTAGAAATGGGTTTCATTCCACATCTGTGAGCTCTGGCAGCTCTCTATCTTGATTCTGCCTTCTTGGAATTCCTAAGCTGGGTCCATTCTGCTCATCCCAAAAATTCAGGTCTAAGGAGTTTCCAGGCCACTGGAGCTGATAAACCAAGGCCTTCCATTAGCTATAAAAACCACCCCTCAGAACTTGATAAGATGAGGCCTCAGAAGTGTTGATGCTTATTTTCTCAGTCACTGGAACACAAGCAGATTAATCGTTAACTGTTTTTACCACGAGTGTTTACAAGGAATGCAGAGATTCAAGATTCAAGAACGGTACTTAGGGTAGCTTCAAGTGAGGGACGATTTGTGCTCCGGGAGGAATTTTAAGCATTACCAAATCTGGAACTGTTTCAGCTTACATCTCAATTTGTTTGGGGCTAAACATCTGAAATCCAAACAAAAGTCTGGACAGAATCCAATTTGAGACTGAAATGAACTCAAAATATGACACCTTGCCCTTAAAAAAAAAAAAAAAAAAGCGAACTCCTCAAATGTGCCAGGCTGCATTTAGAATACAGGCAAGAGGAAGAATGGAGCCCAGTGGCCAAATGACAAACAGTAATACGGGAGCTTCCCAGGGGAAACTCGACAGGCCTCACTGGTGTGGGATGGAGACTCCTAAGTAGTTCCTACAAGATGGAGTGACTGGCATTTCTTTAGATGTTCAAGGGATCCAACAGAGCCTGAAAGGAGAGGGAAGCAGACGGATCTGTATTCAGGAAGCCAAGAGAAATCTGAGCAAGAAAGAAAGTGAGAAAAATTTAAAAATGGGTCTCTTGCCAATAAGGCAAATGATGTCTCTGCTCAAGGGAGCTCTGGGAACAAGGGCCCAGCTCTACCTAATCCCAGAGCTTCTGGTTCTCTATATGCCACATGGACTCATAAAGGGCATTTCCCCTTCTGATAAAAATTCAAGGACAAGTAGAAAAATCAACCAGAGGAAAAACTGCCAAGAAATGCTCAGACAGCAGCCACACTCCAGTTTCTGATTCCTGAGCAGAATCACCTGAGGTGAAAGAGCGACGCTTTCTCAAAAGCTGAACCCATGGGGGCGCCTGGGTGGCTCAGTGGGTTAAAGCCTCTGCCTTTGGCTCAGGTCATGATCTCAGGGTCCCAGGATCGAGCCCCGCGTTTGGTTCTCTGCTTAGCGGGGAGCCTGCTTCCCCCTCTCTCTCTGCCTGCCTCTCTGCCTGCTTGTGATCTGTCAAATAAATAAATAAAATCTTAAAAAAAAAAAAGCTGAACCTGTGGAACTCCCTTGTTCTTCCCTCAGAGAGCCCTCTGTAGGCTATTTAAACCAGAAATGGTCTAAAAGTCTATAAATTCCAGTGAGAAGCAATAAGTTCTCCTTTTATTTATTTTATTTTATTAAAGATTTTATTTACTTATTTGACAGAGAGAGCACAAGCAGCAGGAGCAGCAGGCAGAAGGAGAGGAAGAAGCAGGGTCCCCACTGAAAAGGGAGCATCTGATGCGGGCTCGATCCCAGGACCCTGGGATCATGACCTGAGCCGAAGACAGACGCCTACCTGACTGAGCCACCCAGGAGTCCCAAGTTCTCCTTTTAAATTTAACAGCATGGTTAAGAAATGTGAGTGGTTTACTGGCTTAGTATTTCCCTTGCTGCAACTTAGCACGGACTCTGGCCAGTCACCGCGAACAGATCTGAATACCGTGCTGGGCTTCCCTTCCTTCATGCATTCCTGCATTCAGGCACTCTTGCGAGTGAGTACCTGCCGTGGATCAGGCACAACGCAGAGAACCAGGCACGGAGCCGCCCTATGGAAATTTATGGCAGTGGGAAAGCAAGACACTTTCCAATCTCAAATACATGTAAAGTTGCTTTTGTGAGAAGTGCCTGGAAACAAAGAACATGAGCTAGTCAGGGAGGTCAGGGGAGGCTTTGGGGAGGAAGTAACGAATAATCTGTTATCTGAAAGACAAGGCAGTAACTAAACCAGGAAGGGGGACAGAAGCTTGTTCCAGGCTTCTTCCAGGGGTGGCAGGTTCCAGAAAGGCCCTGAGTTAGGAGCAAGAGAAGCAAGGACAAAAATGGCAGGAGGCTTTGGTGGCCACTGAGGGGGAACAGAACATGCCACTCTGGCATAGAATTATTTTGAGGTCAATGCCATCGAGATGCAGCACATAATACAAGAAAAGCTATCCGTGGGGTGCCAGGCTGGCTCAGTCTGTGGAACTTTTGACTTTTGATCTCAGGTTTGTGAGTTCAGGCTCCCTGGTAGGTGTACAGAGTACTTAAAAATAAAATCTTTACAAAAAGGAGAAGAAAAAAGAAAGAAAGAAAAGAAAAGCTCTTTGTTCTCCCCCTATTTGCCTAAAAACAGGGCCATGAATCTGTAAAGGTGCCCCCCTTCCTCTCTCTACCAGGCAGCACAGAAGTTAATCACTGGAGACAACCCTAAACCCTCATCAGCCTGAACTTGGCACCAGAAGAAGGTCCCTAACACACCTGGCTTCTCTACCATTTGTTTCCCCATGTTTGCCTTCCCACAATGTACCACCCTAAACCTCAAAGTCCTTTTCCTTTGTCTTGTTACTTTTCTATAAAATTATCACTTTGCTAAGGTGCTATAGAAGTTGAAGTTCTAACCACCCCTTTGAGTTACTCATCACCAAGTATTCCCTTGCGGAGGCGTAGACACACATGACTCAGACATACATGACTCGGGCCCTCATCAACTGTTTGTTTTCCTCTCGTTACTCTCTTTTGTCAGTCTAATTTGATAGATCCTCAACAAGAAGCCTAAGACTGCTCTGGGATGGGGAAAGGCACTCCTGGAGGAAAAGATGTCTGGAGAGTGGATGGGTCCAGACCTTGTAGGGTTAGAGTCTTAATTTTGAGAGCATTTGAGACCAAAGGGCCACTGAAGGGATTCAAGCGTGGAGGGCACGGTGGGGAAGGACGTACCATTTTTTAGCCAGTTTTGGTTTTCTGTGCTGACTCTGGCCTGCTGCTCTTGATACCCCTGGACAAGGCCAGGAGTCTGATCAGGGAATGAAATCCTGGCAGTGCTCACGGGGTCCAAGGACTTGGGGCTTTCAGTTCCATAAGCAGTTAATCTGAGGCCAGGCCTGAGATACTTTATTTACTTTTGCACATCTGAATCTTTTTTTTCCCCTTACATTAATCTTTCTAAATCCAGCCCTGGAGATAACATAAAAAATATGTGATGCCAATAACAGTGGATGGAAAATTTATTCTCTGCTTGATAAAGCTTATACCCTAATAACATAGTCACAAATCGGTATTACTTCCAAACATGTTGTATCTAACAGTTCAGTGAATACTATCTAGGACACAGAGGTAAGCCTGATTCCTTGAGGCACTCCTCTGCTAATGAGGATATTCCTGCTTTTGGATTCGCAGTTAGCACACTTTCGGCGCTGATAGAAAGCAAAATGCACTGCCCGGGTAAGAAGAGTGTCGAAATCAGCATCAAACAAAACGTGTTTTGGATCCTGGTTCTGCCACCCGCTCCCTGTGGGGCAAGCTGCTGAATCTCTCTGAGCCTCGGTATCCTTATTTGAAAGTGGGATGGGCGGACATTCCTCGGAGTATCGCTGAGCCAAAGGAGACCAAGCCTGTAACGTGCCCAGAGGGAGCGCAGCACGCAGGAACTGTGGCACGAAGCCCCGGGTAGTAGGAATCAGCGGGAGAAGAACCGCCCCGCTTGCACCCAGATCCCTGGGGGCCAGCGACCTGCCACGCTCCCTAGCAAGAGGGCCCGACATCAGATCCAAAAGGAAAGGGAACCATGAAAAGGAAATTTTTTCCTCCAGGTTAACCTCTGCCGACACGGCTTGCTTTGTTCTCCTACGAAAAGCACTGGAGCAGCTGTGGATGACTTCGGGCGGGCGCAGAAGTCAGCTGCGTTCTTCCTCTGGCGAGGCCGGAGGGAGGGCAGCAACAGCTGCCCCCGGATTTCAGGCAGGGAAAGGGAGCCGCGGTTCTCACCCCGAAGTGCCCCAGTGAAAGTGGGAGCCGTGGGAGCCGCCGTTTGCCGCGTCCTGGTCCGGCCCCTGCCGGCACTGCCGGTCATCCTACCCTGTGTGTCTTCCAAGCACATCCAGAGAGTGCACTGGCTCCCAGCAGATGTTCTCGATGCAGCGAGAGGAGCAAGGGGCCCAAACGCTGGGCACACAGCCTTGGCCCTCGGAGCCTTCCGGAAATAGAAAACGCAGGACCCGGAACAACGATGGCCAAACTCCTGGGGCCAGCCCTGTATCCCGCGTGCCTCGTTTTTTAAGATTTCTGTTCTGGCAAGGTTTGATCCCTTATTTGATTGAAAAGGGGCCAATATCCACGAGAAAGCCACAGGGTCACCTGATGGACCTTAGGAACACGGTGGAGATTTGTTAGTACTCAAAATGTTCAACTCTGAGAAAAATGTTCTTCATAAACCCTATTCACATTTCTTCTCTTGTAGATTTTTGGGAAAGGACTGATGATGGAACCTCTCATGGACATCAGGAGGCATCATGACTCAGCTTCGGGGGACCCCTCCTCCAGGTACTCACCTCCCAGAAGCCACCCTTGGCTCGCTTAGCGGAGCCGCAGCCTCCCCGAGTCCCCAGACCAGCGTCTTCAAGGTAGCTGGGAGAATCCACTTCTCCCCAGGCTGAGGAGGGCTTGGACGCACCTCGCATGTTCTTGTCGAGGGCCGGTATGAGAGCACCACAGGGATCCTTGTAGTTATTCAGGATTTCTAAAAACGTTCTCTGACACAAATTCTAAAAATAACTCCCCTTTTTGCAAGAGTGCCCATTCGGGGTGTCTGCCTGACAGAAGCCAAATGACACGGTCTTTGGCCTCTCTTTAGCACAAGAAGCTTCCTATCCGGGACACAGTTGAGGAGTGAAAAATTGGGCCACCCATTTCTAATGGCCTTTCTCAGGACCCCCACCCCAGGCCACGTTAACAGGGGTCTTTGGGGGGGAATCACCTCAGTCGCCAAATCAAAACCTGAGCCCGTTTTATATTAAACGACTCCACAGTCTTATGATAAGCTGCCTCAGTTTCCTCCATGTGACTGAGGGGACACTAGGTGCAAGGACAAACACTGGGATAAACAGAGAGTGACCAGCTTCCTCCCAGATGGGCGGGGGGCTGAATTGCCTTCTCCACCACGGTCTCCCCTTTCTAGAAGAGCAGTGCCGTGCTCGCCATCTCTCTGGGGGCCCAGTGCTACTTAGCCTGCTCTTTCCAACCTCAGTTTAGGTTGAGGTCAAATGTCTAACCCTTGATAAATGAGATTTATAAACAGCCTAAGGTTGTTTGATGAAAGGAATCTATTACCCGGTGCTTAGCACCTTTGTTGTGTGTGTGAACTGAATGGGTCTCCTCTTACCGTCCCCTCCCCCTCCCCACTGCCCTCCTGGGATCTGTTTTCAGAGCTGAATTTGTGCCCCGATGCTACAGTCCTAGAAAAAATCAGAGAAGGGAGGGGAGCCGTAAAGGTGTTTACAACTGGTTTTGCTCCTTCTCACAAGAAACGGAATTCAATTAAAAACGCTCTCCGTCACAAAAGTGCAAGATTACTATGATAATTACCTGCCAAATCAGAGCAGTTTCGGGGCAAATCTGATTTACACGGGGAGCTGTAAGCTACAGTCCTGTTTTATCATTTTTCAGATTTTGTTTTCTTGGGACTCCTGAACTGATTCCTGCAAAGCACATGAGATTTCATAACAGCCTCCCCCACAATTTCATCCCGCCGAGGGCAAACCTATTCATTAAATGGCAGTGAGGTAATGCTGCCCATCTGCTTAGGAAAAGCTAGTGAAGTCTGGGGCCATTGAAGCAAGAAGGACTTCACGTTCATCTTGGGGAAATGGATGAGCCGAAAGCTTGTACCTTCTTTTGTTTCCTTCCACAAGATAGTTGCTGAAGACGCTCAAAGAAACACCTCACTCACAGATGCCTGGAAACATGAGCCGTTTTTTCCTGATAGTAATTTCACTAGTTCAGGGGAAGTCGTTTTCCCTTATCCTGAATACCAGATGTCAGGAGAAGGAAGAAACCCCAGAGCAAAGCATATGGCAGAAAAAAAAAAGCAGCAGGCTGATGGGAGCCCAAGGCTGCAGGCAACTCTGGCTCTAAAATAGTTTCTATGACTATATAAATTGATAGAGCAGGGAGAGACAATGTCAATTTATTTGGAAAACACTCCTCTCTTCTTATGTCGTCTAGATTCTTTAGACTTAGCTAGGAAATCTCAAGAATCAGTGAGATCTTCTTCACCATGAGGACAAAATTTGTATTATTCATTTTTGGTAGTGGTGGTAAGTAGGGGTGATTTTTATTTTTTAATTAATTTTTATTTTTTTTAAAGATTTTATTTATTTGACAGAGAGAGAAAACAAGCAGGGGGAGCGGTAGGCAGAGGGAGAGGGAAAAGGAGGCCCCCTCGCTGAGCAGGGAGCCGGATGTGGGGCTTGATCCCAGCACCCTGGGATCATGATGTGAGCTGAAGGCATATGCTTAAATGACTGAGCCACCGAGTCCAGCAGGGATGATTTTTAAATACTATCCCTGTCTTGCAATAGGAAGCTATTCTTTTCTTCTTTTCTTTCCTTGCTTCCTTCCCTTCCTTCCTTTTCCCCCTTCCTTCCTTCTTTCCTTCCTTCCAGAAAGCTCTAATTCCTAAATGTCAAAGTTGGGGAATTGAAAGCAATAACTCAACGGGAAAAACCTAACTAGGGGTGCCTGGGTGGCTCAGTGGGTTAAAGCCTCTGCCTTCTGCTGAGGTCATGATCTCGGGGTCCTGGGATCAAGCCCCGGATCAGGCTCTCTGCTCAGCAGGGAGCCTGCTTCCCCCTTTCTCTCTGCCTGCCTCTCTGCCTACTTGTGATCTCTCTCTCTCTGTCAGATAAATAAATAAAATCTTAAAAAAAAAAAAAAAAAGAGAAAGAAAAACCTAACTAAAAAATATCCCTCTGTATCTAGAGCTGGATGGGGAGAATGGTGTCATATTTTCCACAGTGTATTTATATAAGTATTTACAGTATATTTGTCGGACATCTTGAAAACACAGAGATATGTGGCAGGTAAGCGAAGTGCTGGAAACAGCTGGTAAAGGTAGAAAGCTAAGATTCTTAGGTCATACCACTATTCTTTCTTAAGGTCTGGTTAAGAAACTGACCTCACCTTCCAATCTGAATTGCAATCTTCATTTTATTTTGATGGTTTGCAAAGAGCCTGGCTTGTGCCCCAGGGGACTTGAGCTCTAGAACCATTTCTGCACTCCTACACCTCTAGCAAGTCGCTTACTTACCTGTCAGTTGTAAAAAGGCAGTGCCCGGCACATAATACATACTCAATTAATTTCCTTTTTTTTTTTTTTAAAGATTAATTTTATTTGAGAGAGAGAGAGAGCACGTGCATGCAGTAGGGGGAGGGGCAGAGGCAGAGGGAGAGAGAAAAAGCTCAAAGCAGACCCTGCTGAGCATGGAGTCCGCCGCCGCGGGGCTCGATCTCATGACCCTGAGATCATGACCTGAGCCAAAATCAAGAGTCAGACCCTTAACTGAGCCACCCAGGCATCCCATTCATTTTCTTTTATAACAGCTACATTGACATATAATTCACATACCAGAAAATACACTCTTTTAAAGTGTACAATTTGATGGTTTGTAGAATATTCACAGACTTATGCAACTATATCCACTAATCATTTTTTGAAGAATGAAGGAATCGGTATTTTAAAGGTAACCTGGCTCTAAGTGCCAAGCTTTATTCTGAATACTTTTTTGTGAATTAATTCACACATAATCCTCCTTACAAATGTATGAAATGAGTACTAGCATTATCCCCATTTTACAGAAAAGTCGATTGAGATTTGGACTCAGGCAGTCCAGATAGAGAACTAACGTTCTCACTCGGTTTGAAAATCCTGTGATCCTATTAAGAGTCTGACATAATGAAATTCCTTATTGAATACATCATTCACGCTATGAATAAAAAATAAAATATCAACAGACTTCCTTTTCATGTTTATGACAAATTTGCTGTCCTGGACCAAAATGTTTCTTTCCCAGGAAATAGCAGGAAGATCGCTAGCTGTATACCCCTTAATGTAGGGATGCATGTGACTCATTTTGGGGTCCCCAGCACCTGACACATAATGGCATTTCCAAAAATGACTGGCTAATCAGTCAGGAAAGAACATTGCCTGCTATGCATTATACATGAACCACCTGTAAATCTCTATTTAGGCTAGCCGAAAAGAAGAGGCAGGTGCATATGTGTGGGGGGTAGGTTATTAATGAGATCCAATCAGCCATCTCCAACCAATGCCATGGGCCCTTGGACTTGAAACTGGCACTAACACTCCAGGATTTTGGGGGGAGCAATAAGAACAAATCAGCCCCGGATAAACCAAGAAGAAACGCATCCCCCTCCATACTCAGAAAAAGTAGCATGAAACTGCCCAGCCTACTCTACTCTTACTGGAAATCAAATTTGAACTTGTGCCTTCAGATATCGTAGGCTCACTGATTTGGGGGTTTGACTGCATAGTGTTGTGCATTTAAGCTAGCGGCGGTTGGGAGAGGAGGGGGGAAGATTTAGAGATGCCCTAGTTTAACCCCACACCCAGCCCGGGCAGAAGGTAAGTAAGTCTTCCTACTCCAGGAGCTCAAGACTGAACAGCCACTACTCTTTTATTGTTATGGCCAAATGTTGTGATTCAGCCAAGGGTGAAAAAGCAAAGCAGGGAGGGGGTAATGGAAGAATTATAGCAATGTATTTTAATGCTAAAAAAAAAAAAAAGGTTTCTTCCCCCTCTCCCACTTGCTTGGTGCAGTTCCCCAAGAACAAAAAGGCTATTCTCATGCTCAACAGCAGGCCATATGTGATCTACATAGCTCGGGGTCCATATGAAATCCCAGCATAAAAAGGAAATTCAGGGGGAAGCAAAGGGAAGGCTGGCTCCCTTCTGTTTCTAAGGCATGCCACTAACCCAAACACAAGCAGCTCAAGTTAAAAGCAGGCCTCCCCCTGCGCTCTTCTGCTCTCTTTTCTCCGCCATGGAACTCACAGCCAGCAAGACCCTGCAAAGCAAAAGCGCCAGTATCCTCTTGGTCTGCAGTATTTAATAACTAAGTAGGCGGCCACCCTGCTGTGTTCAGGATGACCCATTTAGACAGTGTCCTCCAGCTACATGGTTTTCAGAGAGAGCTCTGTGAGGAGAGGATTTTCTAGAATTCCTAGTAGCCCCGTGACCCAGGGGAAGCCATTCATGCTTGGCATAGGAAGAAAAACGGCCAGCAGTTGGAATAATCAAGAGTCATTAGTTCCGCTCTCAGAATTGCTACTTTCTGATTTTTCTTTTCTTTCTCATCAAATTTTACTGATCCAGATCCCCATGTACACATGATAGGAAAAAGCATAATAGTCAGAAACGAAGGGAAACAAGAGCATAAATCTTTGCCAGAAGCAACTGAAGGATATGCCAGGCCACCCTGTTCACCAGACAAGATGTAAAATCGGACAGGAACCTAGGTACATGTTGAAAAGAATTGAAAGCAAGGACCCAAACAGATATGTGTTTGTATGATAATGTTCATAGTCGCAGCCTTCACAGTAGCCAACAAGTAGAAAAAACCCAAGTGTCCATCAAGGGATGAATGGATAAACAATGTGGTGTACACACACACACACACGAATATTATTTTGCCATGAAAAGAAATATGATTCTTTTACATACTACAGTATAGAGGAATTTTGAAAACATTGCGCTACTCGAAAGAAGCCAAAGAGAAAAGGACAAATCCCTATATGACTCTATTTGGGATGATCAACAAGGTCTGGAAGTAGGTCATGGTGATGGGTGGGTAAGATTGTGAGTATACTTGATACTACTGAATTTTGCATTTAAAAATGGTTAAAATGGTAAAATATTATGCTATGTCTATTTTATCACAATTACAAAACAAAACAAAACAGATAGTAAGCCTCTCAGAGGTTGAAATCCTGTCTTTGCCACCTTTGTGTTCCCAGTACCCAATACACACCAGCTCATAGGGGTGATTTCACAATGTCTGCTAAATTGGCCACTTCTGCAGTGGAAAGATATAAAGTCAATGCTTGTATCAGTTTGCAATGCAGCCCCTCTACTAGGCCTACCCGATGCCCCAGGATCCAAACCATGTTAGAGTTATCATTCCAAGAACTCATAAAATGATCTCATCTGCAGAAGTAAAAATTTATCAGCTATATTTCTCCAAAAGCTTCATGTCTATTAATCCTAAAAAAAAGTGCCGTATAGATTTTATTTCTCTTGCTACAGGGGCTGAACATTGGCCTTACAACCTAGGTCATTGACATTAATGATTAAAATGGCCCCAGATACACATCTGTTTGACAAGAAGACAAGCATAGCTCTTGATGAGTCTTTGCAGTCACTGTTATTTTATAGAAAATGCACAGATTTGTAAGGGGTCTTTGGAGTAATTTTCCCCAAGACCCTTGACTAAAGCATGAGGACTAAATGTCTTCAACAAAGATTTATCGAGCATCTAATCTATGCAAGCGCCCACCCTTCAGGGATGAGGTGTTAACAGACAAGGTGCAAGGCAGCAAGGGGGAGAGGGGAGGCTGGAGAGTTAGGCTGGGGTAGGTCACAAATGCCATGTTTTGGAATCTGGACTTTATTCTGGAAGCAATCACATTTCATATGAGACCAACCACGCACGCCTGTCTTCAACCTTCATGAATTCTCATCAAATGTTCCTAACGGCATCCCTATCCGAGACACTATTCCTGCTCTCTCAGCAATGCTACCCTGGGCTCAGTTTTCATTCAGTTGCCAATCTTTTTTTCCCCTGGCTTTTGCCTCAGATATTAGGTTCCTTATTCATTGATAGGCACAGGACCAGTTTTCCTTGTCTCCCATCAACCTAACTTAGCACATTTCCATAGTCACTCAATTTCTAGTATTCTTTTCCAAAATGATTACATCTCTCAACCAGTAAAATCTTACAAGTCCCCACTCAAAAATAAATAAATTAAAAAAAAAATCAATCAATCAATCAAACCTGAACCCTTTTTTTTTCCTACTGATTTGGAAGGTCAGCCTAGAGATGTTTATAAATATGATTAAAAAAATATATATATATTATATTTATAAATATATTATTTATAATATAATGTATTATAATATAAACTATATATTTATATATAATTATAATAAATATATAAATTATATAAATATTATATTTATATAAATATATAAGTTTATATATTTATATAAATATAATATTTATATAAATATAATATTTATGTTTTATATTTATTTATATTTATATTTATATATATAAAACTGACTACAGGGGCGCCTGGGTGGCGCAGTTGGTTAGGCAACTGCCTTCGGCTCAGGTCATGATCCCGGAGTCCTGGGATCGAGTCCCACATTGGGCTCCCAGCTCCATGGGGAGTCCGCTTCTCACTCTGACCTTCTCCCTTCTCATGCTCTCTCTCACTCTCTCTCTTTCCTAATAAATAAATAAATAAAATCTTAAAAAAAAAAAACAAAACTGACTACATAGCCTGAATGTCTCTGTAGAGGACATGTGTTGTCTGGGTCTATCTGACATACCTGTCCCTCAATTCCCCTTAAAGAACTACCCCTTCCACCACTACCTCCTTCTGCCCTATGGCAGTTGCTGGCAGCAGCTCCAGGGTTGAGCATGTGACCCAAGCCGAACCAATCAGAGCACTACACCTCACCCCCTCCCAGTCCTCCAGGGCCACAAGGAGCAAGAGAATCAAGCAGAGCCCATGAGATTCCATTCCAAAGAATGGAAAAAATTGAGAGAATGGGATAGAAGCCTGGAGCTGCTGTCCATCAGTCATATTGATCCCACAAGGAAAGGAGCCAAATGAGAATAGAGCCAACAGAGGAAAACACAGCTGAATGGGGAGAAAGGTACATTGATGCTGTCTTTTGAACCCCTGGGTTCTGCTGTGCCTGAAGCTTACCTTTCAGTGATTAGAGCCACTAAATTCCCCTTTGTAAGCTAGTTTGAGTTATGCAGTCTTGCTTCTAGCAGTATTTCAATTTCCTTAAAACCTCAGTACTAAATTTACATAAAGATATAAACCTAAACCCCACCATTAGCACTTTTTTCATTTTTAGTATATTACTTTTATTAATTACAGAATTTATTACACATTTCTTGTTTTTTTAAATTTATTGTACTAAGCACTATGCCGTTCTAACCCACTGTTATAATACGAAGAAATAACTAATCAAATAGTGCAACTTTGTCGTTTATGACTCTTAGAGAAAAGAATCAGCAAATCAGACCTCGCTTCTAATACCTCACTCAACTTTTGGGTGGAAGGTGTCAGAAGCTGCTGTGTTATTTGTGACAAAATCGCATGGCTTCACCTTCAGAAGTGAGAGTAAACTGGATACCCAAACATGCCAGCAGAAATTCGAAACAAAATATATTTGTGGGCTAACTGAACTGCTCTGTATCTTGACTGCAGAAACAAATCTGCAACCATATGCATTGGTCCAAACCCTTGTGGGGTACTATAAGCCAAAGGGGTTTTACTGTGTGTATATAAAAAGTGAATATATATTTTTTTAAGATTTTTTTATTTATTTGACAGAGAGAGAGATCACAAGTAGGCAGAGAGGCAGACAGAGAGAGAGGAGGAAGCAGGCTCCCCGCTGAGCAGAGAGCCCAATGCGGGGCTTGATCCCAGGACCCTGAGATCATGACCTGAGCTGAAGGCAGAGGCTTTAACCCACTGAGCCACCCAGGCGCCCCAAAAAGTGAATACACCTTAAACAATGATTAAAATATACATATACATCTCAACCACACAAAACAATCTGTGACCAGGAAAGCAGCAAAGATCCCACACATTACTTTATAAATCAGCACAGGCAAATTTGAAAGAGTTCTGAAAATGAAGCCATCTCTCTCACAAGTTATGAGGATGTTTTTTAACAGCCTTATTGGCCTTGGATAATTGTCGTGAACTTGAAGAAGTTCAAGTGTGAAGCTCCATGCTTCCTTTCTCTACTTTACCATCATTATTGATGTAGGTGGGATTGCACATATATCCTATACTCTTTGCCTTGGGCTAGGAAAGCACAGAGATACAAAAACTGCCCCCAACCCCCTGTGGGGTACAGAATGTCTGTGTCTGAAAAGGAGTTCACGTAATAGTTTCAAACACTAAGAAGTATAGTCTTTAGCTTTACCCCCAGGCCTACCAACCTTGCCAACATCTTCAAGGTCAGTGGCAAATAATTTGACCAGATTTTAAAGCATCGCGTGTATACCTTTCATGTATTCCACAGCTTATGAGCTGTACGTCTGGTTCCCTAGCAATCTAATGTCATTACTAACTGGTTTAGAAATAATTGTGGCATTAAATCATCAGGTAAAAATCCCAGAGAACATTTCTACTTGAGCTTTGCCTCCATGAGAAGAAAAATGCTATATAAATCGAAGGTCATAAGATATTACGGTAATTACTAGGGAAAGAGAAATAATTGACAACAAAATTGGAACTTGAAGAATAACATTTTTAACAGCCTTAGCGCTATTCTGCTTTGGCTTTCTTAAAGAAAACTCGGCCTTGGGAGCACACCATTAGCTACTCAGACCTTCCAGTGCCTGAAACGTCAGGGATGTGCTCTTGCTTTCTGGGTGACTCCAAGGCCTTGAGTTCAAAAAGGTAATTCCGCCAAAGAATAATGGGAAATGTGCCTTCCTGAGTTTGAGGCCCTAAAGGTGCAAGTTCCCTCCGCGACTCGCCGCAGAACTCACGCTGCAGAACTCCACAAGAAAAGTAAGTAACCCGGGAGACCTACCGTGAAGAGGGAGAACAGCATCCAGGTGGCAATCATGACCTAACCGGCCCTCGGGTACAACCTGATCTCCGGAACCAGCTGTTCCTAAACCTGCAACCAGGTTTCCCTTTCCGCGGCCGAAAATCCGATGCAAGGACACAGCCTTCTGCCAGGGCACAGCCTTTCAGGTGAAGTGGGACTGGGCTGGCATCCCGTGTGCGCACGTACCTGGTGGACACTGCCCCAGGAAGCGCACAGACTGCAACGTGAACCGCCCCGACTTCTCCGATTCAAAGGTACGGTTTGGAACCGCGTTAGAGCCTTCAAGGGCAAATGAAACAGGAGTCGAGTGTATTTATTCTTACACAGCTCCTAATTATCAGATTACATTTTATCAGATCAATTATGATTCAGCAAACGCTAGCTGTCACTTGGACTCAATTGTAATGGGCTAATAAGTCCCGAGGAGGCAGTGCGTAGTACATTTTTTTTTTAAGTCACGATGAATTATTTTATAATACAAACATCAGAAAGTGACCTTGAAGACTTTTTTTCCTCCTGTGAAACTTGGGCTCTCCACAACAAGGAGAGTCACTGGACACTGTGTTTACAGTAAAGGCAAGTAACTCAATTGGTTTAAACAAAGGCACCTTTACAAAGAGAGGAAGAAAACCTGTTTAGCAAAGAGGCAGGCGCAAAAACGGGACGAGCGTCTTGTGAAAAGGGAAACAAAATGAAGTCAAGGCACAGATACTCCTGTTTATAGAACAAGAATCTAATTCTAGCCTCTTAACACACGAGTCAAAATCCTACTTTTACTAAGAACCACATTAAGGATTTTAAAAGATACTGTCCTCAGGCGCCTGGGTGGCTCAGTGGGGTAAAGCCTCTGCCTTCGGCTTAGGTCATGATCTCGGGGTCCTGGGATCAAGCCCTGCATCGGGCTCTCTGCGTGGCAGGGGGCCTGCTTCCCCCCCCTCTCTCTGCCTGCCTCTCTGCCTACCTGTGATCTCTCTCCCTCTGTCAAATAAATAAATAAAATCTTAAAAAAAAAAAAGACACTGTGCTGTTTTAAGAGATCTGGGGAAAAGACCAGGGAAATTATGTTCTTGGCAGGCTCCCTCCTTCTCAGGCTGAGGGGCAGCAAGTGACCTCGGCCCCTGGCCACCGGAGTCAACCAGGATTTCTCTCTGAGTCAGGACACGCTGTATCCATGCTGTATTTTTCAACAGAGGCGTTTCTCCATGATTTTTACATACTTAATATCTCTAGAGATCATTCTCCTTTTAAATTCTCCTTTTAAAAGTTCTATCAGACCCATCTAATCTTGACTTCATGCCCAGTTTCAACAAGTGAAAGGGAAGGAGGCAGTTCTTTGAAAAAAACATCCATGTGCTCTCCTGTAAGTAATCCAATTTCCCTTTCTCCCCCCGCTTTTTTTTTAAGATTTTATTTATTTATTTGACAGAGAGATCACAAGTAGGCAGAGAGAAAGGAGGAAGCAGGCTCCCTGCTGAGCAGAGTGCCCAATGTGGGGCTCGATCCCAGGCCCCTGAGATCATGACCTGAGCCGAAGGCAGAGGCTTTAACCTACTGAGCCACCCAGGCGCCCCTCTCCCCTGATTCTTATATCAGTTTCACCATGCCTTGCCTCTGCTCGCTCTGCCCCACCCATGACTGCCTTCCGGTTCCTCCCACACCAGTCCCATCCTGCCTCAAGGCCTTTGCATTTGCTGGTCCCTCTCCCCCAAATGTTCTTTTTCAAGCTCAGCTCTGTCCAATAGAACACTTCTGTGACGATGACAACATTCTCTATTTGCACAATCCAATATGGTAGCCACCAGCCATTTGTTGGCTATTGACTACTTGAAATGTGGCTAGTGTGACTGAAGAACTAATTTTTTAATTTAATTAATTTAATTAGCTACGTGTGGCCAGTGGCCACCACACTGGACAGTGCAGGTTAACTATTTGAGCAGCTTTTTTTCATCATTCAGCACAAATGTTGCCTCCACAGAGAGGCTGGCACCTGGTCACCACACCTAAGTAGCCTCCTGACCCCCTACTCCCTTGTCTCCCCTTCTCAGTACCTGGGTTGATTTTGCCTGTGTTTGCTACTCTGCTCTAGAATGGAGTGTCTTCAAGGATAGAAAAGTCATCTCATCTCATTCACTGCTGCCTCCCAAATACCCAGAACAGGGCTTGGCATGGAATAGACACTGTGCAGTGTTTGCCAAGTCAATCAGTGAATGAATCCATTCACCTGGCCAAGGTGCTTCCCTGAAAGAATGGAAAAAGAGGGAAATCCATGCATCTTGGCGAGTGAATTATTTTCTCGGAACTCTGACCCACAGATCCGTGTCCTATATACCATCCCCAGCATCTAGTTCTGCATTCAAATGGTAAGGAGGTGAGGGAGCTTCCAAACCAGGATCACGAGGTTGGAGACCTGGAGGGCACAGCCTTGGGATCCTTGAGGAACGGACATGAAGCTCCTCTCAGAGAAGGGAAGAGTCACCTCTGAGCAAGTGGCTGCAACACTGAAGACCCAAAAGACTGGTGTCAGCCCTAGGGGGAGTTAACTGTGTCACCTGCAGGGCACAGGGCACTGATGGAGCAGCCAGAACCCCCGACCCGTTGGGTACTTACCGCCTTCTGGAAGAGACGGATACATCAATAGTATTATGATGATGCATTAGTTCTGGGACCCCGTGAGGGGGGCCTGAACCTGTGCTATGAGAGCATAAGAGACACCACGCTCAGCCTGGGGTACTCAGGGAAGGCTCCCTGGAGGAAGGCCTAAGTAAGTTGGATCTTGAAAGGGAAGAGGATAGTTAAAACTATCAGGACGGTAGGAGTAGGACTGACAAGGAGCTGGGGAATGGCTATTCCAGGCAGGAAGAACAGTAAGAGCAAAGACATGGGCAGGAAATGGAAAATTGTTTACAGAGAACTGTAATTTCCTTGGTTTTATTGGCGTGTAAAGAGTGAGGCCTGGAGGGGCAAGAAACAAGGCTAGAGAAATGGGTGGAGGGTGAAATCATTGCTCGTATAGACCCCAAATACCCCAATTTGAAGTGTTACTCTTAAGGCAGTGGGCAAGAGGCTTTGAAGAAGGATGATGTCACTATCTGCTTTTTAATGATTTTCATGATCCTTGAGATATACAGGTGCTGAAGAGACTGGAAACAGACTAATGCATGATGTAGGACAGGGTCGGAACATACAGCCCGATGGCCTCAATGGGGCCAAAAGTGATATGGCTCCCAATGGTATGACACAGTCATGTCGTTTGGACTGACTTTACCACCTGATGCACGTGCACACCCCCATGCACACACAGGCGTGCACACGTGCAATTACACACACCTGCAGGGCCCTGAGCCCAATGCCGATGGTATAGCAGATAGTCAGCCACGGCAAGATATGCCATTTTGGAAGGTCGGGAAAAATGGCCAAGTCATTCCTGCAGCTTTTCAAGGCACTGTCTCTTAGTCTGGTCAAACTTGCTTTAGATTCAACCCAGCAAACATTGATTTAGCACCTACTGTGTGCGAGGCGCTCTCACAAACATGACCTCCTTCAAGAATCGCAGCAAACACATCTCTTAACAAGATTCAAGATCCTTTCTATTGTCCACACAGCTGCACAGAGATTGTTTTCCTATTTGAATTATTTTTTACCTTCAGTAGGATGAAATGTGCAGAGCATGCAAATCAAATAGTTTTTTAAAAATCAAATGGTCATGGGAGGGTTCAACAGTTGTCCCACTTTTTTCTGTTCCTTAGTTTAAACCACTTTCAAATCTTTTTAGTTATTTCTTATGGTATTGGTCAAAATTTCCAGAGAAGATGTTTATGTTATATGACTCCATCGGTTTTAGACAATCCCCACTGACTTCCCCTCTGCTGACCCTCCCAGTACTTGTTACTTACTTCACAAATGGTGGTTAATTACTCTTCACTGTTTATATTACTAGGATCATGTAAATTTTGTACACTGCTGACCTCAGAAGTACACTATATTTTCTTGTCTAATTTTATGCGTTCTCTGGAGTTAGTAATTACCTCATTTTCCCTAATGAGGTTTTTCCCTAATGAGGTGTTTCCCAAAAAAACACCAAGAATTATGGTGTTTTATGTACAAATCACTAACTCTTCCCACAAATTCACAAATTCTGCAATACCTCCCAATACCATTTTCTGAAGAGCTGAGTTCACCAAAAAGTTGATCAGGTCCATTGTGTCCCTTCTAGTCCCGCCTCAGTGATCACTAGACTCCAAGTGGGTACTCGCTGAACTGGGATCCTTGGTTTTCTGCATGTCTTCTGCTTTTGTTATTTACTTCCTCGTTTTTCTGGAGCATATCCTTCAGTACCTATCTCTCTCCTTTCCCCACATTCTCTTTAATTTTAATTATTCTTTCTATTAAAGTTATATAGGCATATAATTTAAATTGCCTAATAGTCCTATGGATTTTACAGAACACAAGGATCACTTAATCCCATCCCCTCACCCCGCTTCCCTCCAATTCTTTCCTCTTTTACTCTTATTTCAGTGGGCCACCTCCTCCAGTTGCTTCCTGAAAACTTGTATGTCTGATGTCATTAGTCTACCCTTACATTCGACTAAGAGTTTGTCTGGATATAAAGTGCTAGTTTTAACATCATTTTCTTCCAGACTATCCAAGGCATGGACCCACTGCCTTCCAACTGTCAGTGTTACTGTGGACAAGTCAAAATCCATTCTGATTCCTGATCTTTGCATGTGATCTATCCCCCCCCCCCCCCGCCCCCGGAAGCTTATAGGATCTTCTCTTTGCCACCAAGAAAAATTTTTATAGAACTTTGGAAGACTGAAAGCAGACACATAAGTAGGGGGGAAATAACCCACAAAATTTTGTAGCCCTGAAAAAACTGGACCCTAAGCTGTCACTGGGGAAGGCTGAGAGCCAACTGACTCATTTAAAAGATAAAAAAGACTCAAGAATGTTTTGACATTCTAAAAACAGGCCAGTCTTCCTTATTTTAGCCATGGATCTCCCCTTCAGCGTGGTGCCCAAAATTGTTCCTATTCTCTCCTCTCCTGCTATCCTGGTACTTGTAGACTTGTGCCTTAAAAAAGCTCCTTTAAGGGGCACCTGGCGGGGTGGGCTCATTCGATTAAGCGGGTGCCTTCTGCCCAGGTCATGATGTCAGGGTCCTGGGATTGAGCTTCACCTTGGGCTCCCTGCTCAGCAGGGAGTTTGCTTCTCCCTCTGCCTCTCTCCCTGTGTCTGTACACATGTGTGCTCTCACACTCGCTTGCTCTCTCAAATAAATAAGACACATCTTTAAAAAAAAAAAGCTCCTTTAAGTGAAATAAGCCAGAAACAGAAACAAAAGGACATACCCTATGAGATTCCACTTACGTGAGGTACCTGGAGTAGTTAGATCCATAAAGACAGAAAGTAGAAGGGTGGGATGCCTGGGTGGCTCAGTGGGTTAAAGCCTCTGCCTGCGGCTCAGGTCATGATCTCAGGGTCCTGGGATCGAGCCCCGCATTGGGCTCTCTGCTCAGCAGAGAGCCTGCTTCCCCCTCTCTCTCTGCCTGCCTCTCTGCCTACTTGTGATCTCTCTCTCTCAAATAAATAAAATAAAATCTTAAAAAAAAAAAGGAAGTAAGAGGGTGATTGTTGGGGGCTGGAGGGAGGAAGGAATAAGGAGTTGGTTGCACTGGGTAGTTTTGGTTTGGGAAGATGAAAAAGCACTGGAGAAGGAGGGTCATGATGGTCACACAACTTAATACTACCAAACTATCCTTTAAAATGGTAAATTTTATATTACGTACATTTTACCACAGTGAAACAACAACAAACCTCCTTCATCCACTTTCATGAGGTTTTGTTTGGTAGGCAGCAGAAGCAGGCGTGTTGTCTTCAATCACTATCTCTCTGCAGAAGTCTTTTGCAGATAAGATTTTTTTTCTTTAATTCTATTGGCCAGAGCAGGAGTTCTAAACTTTCAGGTATATAAGAAATTTTATAAAGGGCTGTTGACACAAAACCGCATGTTGTTTGTATTTACTGTACTTCGTATATGATTTCAAGGGTGTTTCTTATTATACCAGTTTCCGCCCTCGAGAGCACGGCCCTCCCATGGTCAGAGGCTACCCTGGGCTATATTAACGAAAGTCTAAAACTAAGAGCCAGGGAAGTGATCTTCTGAACTAGACACAGGTTCCTTTATTGATTCCATAGATTAAGAAGGCTTAGGTTAGTAGCGAAGGGCTTTAATTATCAACAGAAATACAGATGGAGGAATTACAACAAGAAGGTGGGGTGGGGTAGGGGGGTAAGGCGTGAACCTGACGACGGTCCTTCAAATCTCTCCTATCTGAAGGGCTATCACAGGAAAGAACTGCCCAGATTCTGTGAAACCCCCGATGAGAACAAAGCTCCAGAAGGGAAGTCAGTGTGAAACATTCTAGTTCAGGGGAAGGGAGAATTCTCTGCCACTTGGACACTGCTGAAATACAGACCGGCCTGCCACCGGGCAATGAAGGTTGTGATCGCTCTGGTTGCCGGCAGCAAGACGGCTTGGGGAAAGGGTGCTGGAGCCCGGACTAGCTGACCTCTTTTAGGAGTTGTTTCAGTCCTGGGATTGTCTATGAAGAGTTTCATGTCCACGAAATATTAGCCCAAGCAGTAAACAAAATGCTGGTTCTTGCCAAGCCCAAGAATAAATGTGCTGTGCTCTATTTTAAGACCACAATCCACCAAGAAAAACAGGCTCTTAAAAAAAGAAATGCATGATTATAGGCAACACGCAAACCACGAGTCTCATCCCACCCCCGCCTTTCCAAAATTTCTCTTTTTAACAACGTGAATTCCAAAACACAAGCAACAATAATTCTCAATGAAATGCTCTGGTGCAAGTCATGATTTTTTTCTCTCCCCGAGAAAGCAATCTTTGGGTTCATCGCTTTGCATCAAGAGGAAAACGCTCAACTTTAACTAACTTGATTGATTTTTCAAAACACGCTTTTTTCAAACTAAGCAAATAGAGTATCAGAAGAATTGCCTTCTTTTATTAAAATGTGCATATTCTTCCTATAAGAGTCCCAAAGCAATAACTGCATATTACCAGGTTTAGGCAGTTCTTCTATTTATTGCATTTACTTTAAATACACATTTTTAAAAAATATATCTTATTTATTTGACAGAGAGAGAGAGAACACAAGCAGGGGGAGCAGAAGGCAAGAAAGAGGGAGAAGCAGGCCCCCCACTGAACAAGGAGCCCTATGTGGGGCTTGATCTCAAGACCCTGGAATCATGACCTGAGCCAAAGGCAGACGCTTAACCGACTGAACCACCCAGATGCCCCATAAACACACATTCTTCATTCAGTCTTTGGAAAGATACAAAATATTTTCACCCCTGCCACAGACTCCTGAACGTCTGTTCATTGGTTTCCTGAGAAGCTCAAAACACTTTAAATATTTGGCTTATCCAGTTCATTCTAGATGCCCAGTGGGTGCTGCTTTTACAGATAAAGGAATAAAAAAAAAATCACTGGGAATGACAACACTCTCGGGACGGGCTCCCCAGATCTAATCACAACCCCTGTGTGTGCCATGCAGACTTTCTACATGGTGCTTCCCACCGCTCAGGCTGTCTGCCATCACTCCTCTATGGTTTGGATTCTCTCAAATTAACAACCTTATCAGTAACTTCTTTTGAATCTTCCTAATGGCATAAAACACAGAGATGAAAATTGATAGAATGTATCATTTCCTCCTCCCCAGTTTTCTTCCTCTTAGAAAAAGAGAAGACACTGGAGACCTTATCTGTCAATTTCCGTGACTACCAATGGTTTTCCTTCTAGGACACAGCCTTCAAGTTAGCAGCACATTAACAGTGGTGATGGGTTACACGTTTATATCCCCTGTGCTAGGTTTATATCCCTAGGTTTATATACCTAGCACAGTGCCTTGTGCACAGTAGCTGTCAATTGCATGTTAACAAAACTTGATGGGGAGAGAGAGAACCAAGATACTTTTTGAGACTGGGAAGCCCACACTTCAAGGTCTAGACCCTCTCCTAGTAATCAGCAAGTGCAGAGAGATGCATGGCAGTGCTGTGCCCCCCTCTAGAGATGACTGAGCTGCTCTGGTCATTGACTGAATGGCACTGATTTCATCCCCAAGTCTTTCCCATACTATTCCTTGTAGAAAAGCCCGGGGAGACTATCGATTCACCTAACAGCTCAGCTTGAAGATGAAAATGAGCTCGTGACCTCACTCCTCACTACACACCAGAAAAGTATACTTGCTTCCTTTCCGATGAAATGCTGACCATTGCTAGGAGATTCTGAGGCACTTCACCAAGTTCTGTAAGTGGGGAATAATAATTCTTGGCAGGCTAATAGAGAACAACCATTGAGGGCAACAGTACTGATTTCAAAAGAAAACATCTTTATTCAGCCAAGGGTGAACTACCCAAGGCAGTATTTCCAATTAACTACACAAGTTTCCTGAAATTAGTTGTCATGTGGGTTTGCTATTATTGGACACTCTCATGGACAAAGCACAGCTAATCATGGAAATAATATACCATGTATCGTGGCCCGAGGGTCAGGGGGCCCCTGCCGCCATTTCCCACACCATGAGAAATATTCCTGGAGCAAACACCCCATGCGTATCCACAGGCTGGTTCTTTTCTAGAGTATAAAGGGTACTTGTTTATTTTGAAAGAACAAATGTGTCCTCGGCAATTATTTTTTTAATAATCTGAGTCAACAGTAGTCCAAGAGTGCAAGGGAGATGGCTTTCTAATTAAAACAAAAGCTGTCTAAATCCCCAAAGAGAGTTTTTATTGAAAATTACCCTCCCTGCGAGAGAATAAAAATGGAATAACAAATGGATGCACGATCAACACCAAAAATATCTGAACATTTTTTTTTTAATCTACATTTGGGGATAGAAGCTCTTTTCCCAATCTTCTTTAAATATCGTTTCCGAATGACGTGAAACAAAAACAAAATAAAAAATTCATAGGTGCTAAATAAAACCGTGATCCTTTTTGTAAAATATAGGACTATATAACTTGGAGGAAAACACAGACTGAGAGAAGAAGCTCTCATGTATTGAGCAAGGCGTGACTGCAGACCTACTATGTGCCAGGCCTAAGCTACTAGAGTATTCTTCACTATGTCTAAAAACTCAAAAGAAGGTCCCTGTGTGGCCAGTGCAATAAAATGCACAAGCCCCCTCCCAGAAATGCACAGATTGTCTAAATCACTAGTTGATAAGCCCAGACATGAGCAAATCTGGTGGCCACTGGATCTCGTGCATACGGTCCTACTGGAACCCAGCCATGTCTGTTGATTTAATATATCGTCTAAGGCTATTTTCACGTTCCAACAGCAGAGTCAAGTAATTGCAACAGATGTCATATGCCTGCAGAGCCTAAAATATTAACTGTTTGCTCTTTATAAGAAACATTTGCTGATGCCTGGCTTATCTCAAGACATGTTTGTAAGAGAACCCTAGGGTTTATCCAACATTTGCCCAAGTAGCTTTGGATTTCCAGGGACTGAGTTATGAAGGAGCCAGCAGACCACAGGGAAGGAGCTCTGACCTGGGAGGCAGGGAAGGGAGACGAACGTCCTGCCTTGCCGTGTACTGGATGCATGTACTGCGCAGCTCACAGTCCCTCTCTGAGTGTGGGCTTTCTCATCTGTCAGAGGGAGGCACTGACCCCTGGATTGCCTACTTCCCCAGATGCGACAATGATTTGGGCTACTGCAAAGCACAGCCTCAAAACAAATGGACCATTAACGATCATTATGAAAGCTAACACCAAATCCGTGCTCAGAATGAGCCAGAGTGTCAAGCTAAGTGTGTTCTGTACACTATCTCATCTAATCCTTACAACCACCCTATTCGATGGGCGCCATGATGATTCTCCTTTTACAGATAAAGGAACCAAGGCTCAGAAAGGTTAAGGGATGTGCCCATCGTAGTACAGCAAGTAAGTGGTAAAGCTGAGACTCGAAAGCTTATGTTATTAACTATTAAGGGCACTGATTCTCTGAACTACAATCCACTGAGTGTTATCTACCAAATCTATTTACTTCATTGGAAAAAGGCCTCCTGGAATCTTTTCTGAGATAAGTGCCACGCCCAAGCACCAGCGGGGTATGGTCTCTGTGTGAGCTTTACTCCTATGTTAGAGGTTAAGCATTGGCCTTAAAATAAACATTAAAGCTTTATCTATTCAGGCAATGAAAGAAAGCCCCCAAGCAATGAAACTGTCTGTAATTTCACCTTGATGGGTGTCAGGGTCAATTTCAAATTAGCAGGTAACCCACACAAATTACCTTGCCCATACGACTCAGAAGGGCGATCTCAACTCCTGTACACTTGTGATTACCAAGTACCTGTAAGTTGAGACCCTGCGTTTCTGCTTAACAAAGCACATCTAACGAAACTGTTCACGGAAACTTAAAACTAGTAACAACATGAAATATATTCCATAGCTCTCTATTTTATATTCCTGGATTTCAAACACGGAGCTTAATTTGGCAACTTGTTTCATACCCTTCTACAAAACAATCTGGAAGTCTGTCTCAGGAGTCTTCATACCTATGCCAATTTACCCATTATTTTCATTTCCAGGATTCTATTAGATTGGAATAATCAGGCGTTCTTACAAAAATGTAAGGGTAAGGACGTTCGCAATATTACTATTTATAAAGGCAAACATCTGGAAGCCACCAACCCGCCCAGCATAAACCGTTATCTAAGTACATTTCAGTGGAATCTCCTGCAGCTATTAATAGCCATGTAGGAAACAGTAATCTACAGAGAGGGTCATTGCCTGTACTCCTCACAGATGTCAATGTCAAGGAAAGGGCAAAGAATTTTTTCCATATTAAAGGAGGCTGAGGAGACATGACATTCAAATGATCCTGGATTGGATCCCAGTTTGGGGGTTTAAAAAAAATTGCTATAAAGGGCATTTTGAAGAAACTCAGCAGAATCTGAAAATGTAGTTTATAATAAACATTAGAACCCTACGTCAAATCTCCTGAATTTAAAAACAATTACAACTATACAAAATAATCTGAAGAGGCATGATGACTGCAATTTTTTAAATGGTTCAGAAAAAAATTGTATTAAAATTTATATATAATATGTGTATAATATACATATATTTATAAATTATTATATATACATATTTTATAAATTCATATAATTTCTTTCATATAACTTTCATATAATTTCCTTCCTTTCTTCCTCTGTTGCTTCTTTCTTTCTTTCTTTCTTTTTCTTTCTTTTTCTTAGATATAGATCTCTTTACTCACTTTAGAGAGGGCAAGAGACAGAGAGAGAGGGAGAGCACAGCAGGGAGAGCCAGAGGGAGAGGGAGAGAGAGAAGCTCCCAGCTGAGCATGGAGCCTGACACGGGCTCGATCTCACGACCCTGAGATCACGACCTGAGCCAAAATCAAGAGTCTGATGCTCAACCCACTGAGCCACGCAGGCATCCCTCTGAGTGGTGGGATTCCATTCGAACTTTATTTTCTCTGTACTATTTTGATGCTTCTTGTGTATCTACAGTTTTTATAGTGAGTATATACTATTTCGCAATCAGGAAAAAAATGAAGTAGTATAGGAAAGCTACACATTTTTATGAATCACATAAACATCTGATTTAGTCTTCTAAAATTTGTATTTCACTAACTTAATACTTTGTATCAGAGGAATTTGAAGATAAGGTTTCTAAGCTTTAAACAGATTAAGTCCTGTTTACAACAGTAATATCACACTGGTAAATTTTACGACATATTTGAAATTATTTTTCCTTCAAACCTTAGAAGAGCAGGGGCAGACTACAGGATTGGTGTGTGAAAAAGGTGGCACTCCCGACTTTAGCTAGAATTTTTTCAGGATTGTCAAATTGACAGCCTAAATAATTGTCCTTGAATTAAAGAGCATTAAAAAAATGCTCTCATGCTTCTAACTCATCTCTTACAATAATGTTTTTTACCTATTCCCGCTCCTAAAAGTTAGAATGCTACATGGGGTGTGTGTGTGTGTGTGTGTGTGTGTGTGTGTGTGTTGTGGGGTGTGTATATAATTTTTTTCTCAATCACTGGAGTCAATTGCAGATACCATGCCCCATTATTCCTAATACTTCAGTGTACATTTCCTAAAAATAAGGATATTTTTCTACCTAACCACAGTAAAGCCTCAAAATCACACAACTAACATTGATAGAATCCTACCACCTAAAACTACAGACCCCGTTCAAATGTCAACAGGTGTCCCAACGATGTTCTTCCTGATAAAATGGTTCCAACAAGGGTTCCATGTAGCATTTATTATTTTTTGCGGGTTTTTTTTAAAGATTTTATTTATTTACTTGATAGAGATCACAAGTAGGTAGAGAGGAAGGCAGAGAGGGGGGCAGGAAGTAGCCTCCCTGCTGAGCAGAGAGCCTGATGTGGGGCTTGATCCCAGGACCGTGAGATTGTGACCTGAGCCGAAGGCAGAGGCTTTAACCCACTGAGCCACCCAGGCGCCCCCTATGTAGCATTTAGTTCTCATGTCTCTTTAACCTTTTTCAATTTGGAGCACTTTCTTTCTTTTTGTTTTTTAAGATTTTATTTACTTATTTGTTTGTTTGCTTGTTTGTTTGAGAGAGGGTGTGTGCACGTGTGCACGGAGGAAGGAGTGGGAGAAGCAGACGCCACACTAAGCACGGAGCCCGATGCCACCTGAAATGAGATCAAGAGTGGGTGGCTTAACCAACTGAGCCACCTAGGTGCCCCATCAATTTGGGGCACTCTCTTAGTCTTTCATGACCTAACACATTTAAAAAGATTATTTTGTTGACTCTTCTTCAATTTGGGGTTATCCGATAGTTCCTTATGACTAGATCCACGGTGAGCATTTCTGGAGGGATGTCGCAGAAGCGAGGCTGGTTTTTTCTCTTGTCCATCTCAGTATCAATTTGTCCAATTACTGACGATGCTAACTTTAAATATTTGATTTGGGTGACGTCTGCCAGCTTCCTCTACTGCAAAGTTACTATCTTCCCCTTGCAATAAATACAGCTTTTGTAGAGAGATACATTAAGCTATATAAATATCCTGATAGGACAACCGAACAGTTAAAATCTTTATTCTGAATTGAAGCAACCATCAATTCAGTCTCAAGAAAACAAACTAACACATCTTCGTAATATATTTACTATTGTTATATTTAAGAAATAGGGTACCCCTAAAAAGATTTTTCAAAACCTGCACAAACTCTGAAACTCCTCTTGGCGGTGGGGGAGGGGGGAAGTTTCCCATAATATAGACACTGCAGTTTCAAAAGCAAGTCCACTTTTACCTGCACGAGTTGCAGAAGTGATGACATTTGGGTGTGTAACCAAAAATCCCTGAGGAAACAGTGCAAAATTGACAGGATTTGCCATCAAGTTCTATCCTTTGAGCTGGCGTTGAAAATACGACACGTTTTCGACTCACTGAAACTTTCTGGTTTGTTCTTTTAACAAAAGTCTTTTTTTTTTTTTTAAGATTTTATTTATTTATTTGACAGAGAGAGAGAGAGAGAGAGCACAAGTAGGCAGAGAGGCAGGCAGAGAGAGGGGGAAGCAGGCTTCCTGCCGAGCAGAGAGCCCGATGTGGGGCTCGATCCCAGGACCCTGAGATCAGGACCTGAGCCCAAGGCAGAGGCTTTAACCCACTGAGCCACCCGGGCACCTTAACAAAAGTCTTTTAACTGAGATAAAACAACAAGCCAGGTTGGCCATGGCTGGAGTCGGTGGGTCACATACAAAGTGAGTCCTTGTAAAACATCCTATAAAAGCTGTGTGTGCTGTGGCAAATCTCCGCCCAGGTCAGGAGGCAGGTCAGGAGGCTCCCTTTAAGTGTCCCAGATCTGAGAGCTTCCAGGAACTCCCATGGGAGAACCACTGTTGTCTTTTTACTCGGGCTTTTGCCCCAGAAGCTCTGTGTTCATCTGAAAAACACAGGACCAACGATGGTGCCAATCCCTCCATCCCGCTCGGAGCACAGAAGCTATCGTTCTGATGGGCTTGCAGGGAGAGGCTTCAGGAGTAGGGACACACTTCAGGCAGTAGGGACACATTCTGTGCTTCAGAATTGGTGACGAGGTTCTTACAAGAGCCATCAGAATCACCTCGAACTTTCTTTTCCTGTCCCTGGCAAGAAACCTTTCCTAAGGCAATTGTTGACAGTCCGGGTTTGTTGTAGGAATTTCTCGGCCTGAGTAAAGGTGCTAAAAATAAACAGTGATGCATTTCTGCTTGTCTCATTGCCTCAGATTTCCATTTTTGAATAAAATGTTCTCTGTAGAGACCACAAATGAGGTCGACGTGCAAAGGTAAGCAAGGAAGGCGAGGGGAAAGCCAGTGAGGTAAGCCAGGGAAGAAGGGTCCATTTGGGGTGTGAGATCAAGGTGGACCTGGGACAGAACTCAGGAGGCAGGGGAAGTGAATGGGGTGGCCGGAGAGGCGAGAGCTGGGTACAGGGAGAAGAGTCAATGAAGTGGAGTCCTCTGAGAGCCGGTGGCCCCCGAGGTGGGTTACTGGGCACGCTCCAATGGCTGCATCGGAAGGGCAAGAATCCCATGCATAGACTATGCCTCTGGGGGTTCATAGACCCCTGGAGGGTTTGCATTCCACAAACCCTGCTCCCCCATTCCTTCCTGCACCCCAGGATGACTGTGTCCTCACTCCGAATCTCTCTCAAACCAGTGTCTTCTCCATCCTCATCCCAAATCCCTTCCTTCAACCTCTCAGGGCCATTCCCAGACGTCATAGGATGCAAGACAAGTCATTTCTCTAAGCCTCCCTTCGTTTTCCCTCCTTTCCCACAAACGACATCATAGGCAAATTCTAGCATCCCCACGATGCTAGAAAGATACGAGCTTAGCAGGGGCAGTGTGTTTGAGACTGCTGCTAGATCAGGGACGATCCTGTTCTGCCTGGCATTCAGCCAGGCGAGCCACAGAGCTGCTGCAGAGGGAACCCACCATCTGGAGCGGGTACGGGGGACTGCAAGGCTGCAGGCCGTTGGGAGAGGCTACGATTGCCCTCCCGGCCTGGGCTTGCCAGGAAGCCTGGTGTCGCAATAAGCCCTGTTCCCGCCCCGCCGGCAGCCTGGTCTGCAGCTGGACATCCCACCCGGCTTCTCTCCTGGCTGATAAGTTACTGGTTTTCGAGAAGCAAGCGTTCACTCGGTAAATTCCCAGAGCATAAGGTAAGTCTCCGATCTTGAAAGGCTGCCGTGGAATCCCACCCTCGCAGAGGAGAAAAAGACAAAAGGAGGAAGGATGGGAAGGGAGCCAAGGAGAGGTCACGTGAAAGGTCAGGGAAGAATAAACATGCCTCTTCCTTGTCCCCAGTGCCACCCCCGGTTAGGGCCTCGGACCAGGGCAACCGCCAGTGCTTCTAGCGTCCCGAGGTCACCTGGGAAATCTAACTAAATTAGACAACTTTTTAAAAGATGTTTTAACCTTACTTTAGGTCTGGTTTCTTAAAAGGGTGTCTAAAGGGGGCGGACCCTCCAGCTTATTCCTTACTGACAGTCCCTACTGCAGGGCATGGAGGCAGGGACCTTTATTTGTCCTCTTTTCCCATTCCTTCTACTTCCTGTTTTTATCTAGGTTGCAAGTCCCCTAAGATGACTAAAACTGCGCGAATGAGTAAAACAGATGACCCACATCTGCAGTTTTAATGAAACAAGATAAATCTTGGAAATGGATGCCGAGAGACGTGCGTTACCGCCAGGCGTAAGATGCTGTTGAGTGAGTTACGTTATTGGCTTCCTTTTTCTTGATCATTCAAAAGACCAAACAGAAAGGACTAGACTGTCACTTCAGGGAGTAGAAAACTGAGTTGAATCCTACGGAAAATGATGAAGATTTGGGGAATTTCTCATTTGGTCTCCCACTTCTTTCTCCACCACCCCCATCCCATCTGCTCATGTCAACAGTTTGCCTTTAGTGAAATGTGGTTAAGTTTCTACATTTTACCAACAGGCTTGAGCAATTTCTCTGGGTGTCATGTTGGCTCAGAGATCATTTTTGGTAAGAAAAACTAGGAAAATCCAATAAAATTAATTAAAAATATGAACTAATGATAATTCACCCTTTGCTCTTTCCCTACCATTTGTTCACTGTCTGTATTATCTATCAATATATAATGAGAGAATCACAAATAATCAAATTTTCTACCTAACAATCTTACTGATCTTGTATATTCAGAAGCGAATCATCTGAAAACCAAGTTAAAAGCACTATGATGTACAGAATAGAGGTATTTCCCAGTCATCCCCAGCTCTTATCACTCAATAATACTACTTCAGTTTATGCGAATTGTAGAGGTATCCTTTTAGCCAAAACTTACCCAACAAAAAGCTCTGACAGTGCTACAAATCCTGAAAATATACCCATTTTCCAGGCATCAGTGAGGCAGGGCAGTTATTGCACAGGAAAGTTTCTAACCTAAAAATAATGGATCTTCAATGAAAGAAAACTGGCCCCATGTGTGTCCAAGGGAGCAGTAACAGAATGGGAGAAAGCGAACCGAGCCATGAACTGTCACCGTCAAAAGGCAGAACATGTCCTGTCCCAAGGGACATAGGGGAGGCGAAGCTCAAGGAAGTGGAAGGTTTTCAAAGTCTGAGAGCTGCTACCATATTTAAGAAAGTATAAAGCCATAGGTATCTTCCTCCTCTCCTTGAGAAAAGGAAATAGTCATTTGGGATTGAACTATAAGACCTGTAAGAATTATATTTTTATCTCCTATTACAGCTAGAATCGTTTATTTACTCAGTGCCCATCAGACTCTTTATATTTTAGGTTAAGCCATATGAAATTCCCAATATTTGATTTTAATCTATAAGAGTGGATCTTTCAGCGGGAATCGACCTAATTCATTATCTCTAATGTCTAATTCTCACCTTGCCAGATGGGTATTATTATTCGAAGAAACAGATGTAAAGAAGGGTCACATGCCCCGAGGTACCAAGAGGGGCCTCAGGTCTTGCAGACCCCAGAGCCAAGGGTCAGGAGCCTTCTACTCAATAGCGCAGCCTGGAGTTGTCTGTGTTAGTTCAGGTAGCTCGAGATGCATTTAATGGAATATGGACTTTAAGTCACCATATTTAGTCTATTAAATTTTGAAACATTTTATACCACTAGCCAGCTTATCATGTTGACCAAATGACCTCATTGTAGAATGGAGATGATTGGGCAAGAGTTGATTAGGTCCTTTTTCATTTTCTTAAATGTGAATAATATGTACAAATATAATAAACAGAATGTTTCGTTTTTTAAAAAATGATTACTTAAAAAAGTATTGTTCTTTGGAAACTATCCAACCAACACAGAAAGGCTTAAAGTAGGAGAAAATCTTTCTAGACCCTCCCTTCTCCTCTAACTTTGGTAGTCTGTCTCCATCTGGAATGTTGCCCGAGCCAAATGTGTGACCCTGAGCCACTCACTTGGCTCACTTGGCTTCTCAGAGATTCAGTTGCTTCGTGTGCAAAATGAGTGGGCGACGTCAGCTCAGCCTCCTCCCAGAAGACGAGGAATGTGTTAACATAGGTGAAAGTGTCCCCAGGATGGGTTTGTGTGCAAGGTTTTATATTGCTTTGCTGGAAGTCGTGATCACACGCTTCCCTCTCTGGAATATGCCAGGCTAGCCAGCAGGTGGGAATGCTTGCCAACCCTCTTCCTCCCCAGGGTCTCACTGTTAATTAGCGATTCACCTCCCGCAATGAGTCAGGACAATAAACGCTGGGCATCTCTGAGCTAATCAAATGATATTTAAAAACTGGAAATAGCCAACAAATGATGATTCAACCAAAATAAAAATTCTTATAAAACCATCTCTGACTCATGTCCACATCACTCCTGATAAATGGGACCTGGTGGAAACCAGTGAGTGGGAGTGGATTGCTGGCAGTCACCTGATTACATCCGTACCTCTGCCTCATTCATCTCCCCCCAGAGACACAGTCCAAAATGGACTGTTTGGAAGTTGTCATTTCCTCAGTGCACCACCCACCCACCTACCCACCCACCTCCATCATCTGTAAAGTCAATAAGTAAACGCACACATCATTTCATTTTGGAGCTGACAGGGGCCCAGAAGATCATCCGGTAACTTACAACCCAGGAACGTAGTTAAAAACACAAGATTCTATGCCATCAAGAATATGGACGGGTTTCGGGGCATCTGGGTGGCTCAGTCAGTTTAGCATCTGACTCTTGGTTTTGGCTCAGGTCATGATCTCCCAATCTCCCAGTAGTGAGATCGAGACCCTTGTAGGGCTCCACATTCAGTATGGAGTCTGCTTCAGATTCTTTCTCTCTCCCCTTCTGCCCCTTCCCAAGCTTGCGCTCTCCCTCTCTCTTTCTCAAATAAATAAAATCTTAAAAAAAAAAAAAGACTATGGAAGGATTTAAACTAACCACATTAATAAGTCACATATTAAAAAGGCAACTGTCTTGTGATCAAAGGATATTTCTCTTCTGTTGCTGGAACAAACGAATGTTTTAAAGTCAACTAAGGGGCAATCACAAACAATAATTAGTATCTGTAGTTTTCAAAACACTTTACATGTCAAGTCATTTGATCCAGAATGCTGGAGGAAAGGGAATTTACATTTACTTAAAACTACATTACTGAAAATGTGAATAGAAAAACTTAAAAAGGAAAAAAGAAAGAAAATGTGCTAGCAGTTTGGATTTGTTACTGCACATAATTCTTAGTAGCAACAGCTAATCGTGGGTATTATTAAACCCATTTCGCAGTTCACAAAGTCAAGGCTTTGGGAGGCAGACCAGCTCAATCAAGGCATTTTGAGTTGACCACCTCTGCAGAGCTCTTTCCCTGCAACCTAGTCCTCTTAGAGACCCTACACTTTGGTCTTAATGAGTCTGTGTTACTCTATGGCTTTAGAAAATAAAGCATTTTCAAATTAAAATCAGGCTGAAAAAAAAAAATAAAATCAGGCTGACATTGAAAAATGTCAACTTTCTTCCTACACTATGTTCTCATTTCCACAGTGTAGGAGCCCACCTTGGTGGGCAGTCCTATGTTCTGCCGACCAAGGTCTAATTATTTCAGGCACCTTGTTTACCCAGGAGTGTTCTCCTTTAGGAGAACTCCAGTCTTACCCTCACTGGAGGATACCCCAGACCCGCCCCTGGAGCAGCCAGAGTGGGGGTTTCCATATCACTTTGTTACTAGCCTGATACGATAACCCTTAGCAAGCGCATTACCGCCCAGATCCCTTATTTTCATGCAGGTCAGCTGACCCCTTAACAGGAATAGAACAGAAGTCTCATCAGGAGAAAAGGAAAAGAGCAAAATAAACCAAGTCAAATCTGCTGGAGCCTTTGTCCTATTTACCAACCCCTCATGAAAGTTTATTTGAGTAAAACATACAACCCAAAAGGATTATACATTCCATGAAATTCTATCTGCCCCAAGTTCTGTTGATACTCAAAATTATGGCCTTACCCACCCCCCCCCAAAAAAATTGGAACATAAACAAATACATATCTACACCCAATCTGGGAAATTCTCGCTTGCTAAAAGCCAGAGAAATATTTTCAACTACTGCTGCCTTGTCGCTCTCAAGGGATTTGGGCAAAAAGAAAAACATCTAAATTTAAATAGAGAAAATAAATCTCCAAGTTTTGTTTTCATTTCTGATGACAAATATCAAAAATACATTTAGAGGCTGCACAGCATACCTTTACGCACCCCAGCGGATGGAGCAAACAAGAATTTCTTGACCACAAGTGCTAACAGAAAGACAGCACAAGGATAACTCGAAGGTATAAAAAGAACCTCCAGGAGGAGTCTACACAGATAGACCAGGTACTTTGAATTAATCTAAACAAACTCCCAAGTCTCCATATTCAAGCCCCAACCACCCAGCATGAACCAGTATTGGGGAGGGGAGTCTTCATTATTACTAATAAACAAAAATACAAAACAATATGCCAAGGAAAGCTGAGACCTTGATATCTTTTTCTCTCTCACAATATTAACTTACAGTTTAGCAACAGTTAGGGTGGAGGAGGAAATCCCTATGTTCACACCCACCCCCCTCGAATGTCTTTTTTTTTTTTTTCCTTCAGAGGACTGTGTACAATGCATTAAAAAAAATCCATTGTTGGGGCGAGGGAGACCGAGATGTTTTTTTTCCCAGCTAATAATGGATTAGATCGCCTTGAAGTCAATGAACTCCTGGGTAGGAAATACCAAGCAGACAAACAGGAATAGAGTAAGAAATGCACCAACCAGACGATCTGCGTTAGACCTACATTCTAGACTACTTGAAGGACACCCTTTAAATAAAACACTTTAAGTAAAAACACTTCTCTCAGCAAAACAATCCCATTTTACTTTAACCTTAAAAAGTTTCCCTAATTATTACGCGAGAAATGAGAGTGTTCCAGGACTTGAGATTAAAGTAATCTAAATATGAAATCTTTGGTTGAGAGAACAGCCACGAGCGCCATCCACAAGGACAATGCCATCAAGACCTGCTGTTCCCAAGAGACTAGAACCTCGCATCCTCCTCTCTCTAATCTGAGCCGACTCCCTTGTCAGTAAGATGAAGTTTATCCATTAACAGTCATTCTCCTTCCTCGTTTTATATCTTCCCACTAATAAGAAAGGCAGCCATATTTACTTTTATTATCAACTATCTGATAAAAACAAATGAAGAGCTTTTTCTCCACTTGATAATGAGTCTCCAAAATCCGTTACTGTGGGGCTAAACCTACAATACTAATGGCAGGCCAGGCTCTCTGTTAAGCTCTTTATCTACATTTTCTGGTTTAATCCCCCCAAGAACTCTGTGGGGAAAATACTACTATGCTCATTTTACATCTCAGGAAGCTGAAGCTTAACAAAGCTTCCACAGCTGAACCTTGCTCTGAGGCAACAAGGAGAGCCAGTGATGAAGCCAGACTGGAGCTTGGGCTGGGAACTCTGGAATCCTTGCCTCGAAGTAGTCTCTCCAGCCCGTCCGTGTTACGAACCCACACCCGCGTTCTCGTGACCCGTCTTGAACGGATGTCTTTCTGCACTGTGACTGACTCCTTCCTGTGTTTGTGCTTTGGCATTTGCTAGGGATAGTAAACCCCTTGAAAGCAGGGACTGAGGATTTCTTTTGATCTCCTGAGGACCTCACAGATGGACCACGCCTCTCAAAAAACAAGGTGACACAAAAGGAGGAAGCAGCCCAAGGGTCCACCAAGGGGTAAATGGATACACAAAGTGCGGTACCTGCATGCAAAGGCATAGGACTCATGAATATCAAAGAGGAAAGAAATTCTGACACGTGCGAGGACCTGGATGAAATTTGCTAAGTGAAACAGCCAGTCAAAAAAAAAAAAGGACAAATACTGAATGATTCCACTTACACGAGGTCCCTAAATAGGCAAACTAATCGAGCCAGAAAGTGGAACATGGCTGCCAAGGGCTTTTGGAAAGGGAGAAAATGGGGTTAGTGTTTAATCAGAAAAGAATTTTGATTTTGCAAAATGAGAAAGTTCCGTGGGTGGTGATATCACAACAATTCGAATCTACTTAATGGCACTAAACTGTGCATTTAAAAAACAGTTAAGATGGTACATTTTATGTTTTATGCATTTTACCACAATTAAAATTAAAAAAAAAAAAAAACAAGGGCAAGAGGAGTGCCCATCACAGAAATACCTCGACATGCTTGCTGGTGGGCAGGAGTCTGGCCGCCGTCCCAGGTATCAGGGGGCTGCCCCTCCACCCCCCCCACCAGGGACTTATCCCGCTGGTGTGGCCCAAAGTCCACTGACAAGGACGAGCCATTCAGGGCTGCCACCGCTGTGCGTCTACAGCCTAGTGACACGCAGGTCACTCTCAGAACGTGCCCTTTCTGACCACCATGGAAGCACAAGCAGACAGCAGACTCCGAGGAGTAATGTCTTGGAGACCTCGATGGGCACCTCTTCCTGTCTCAGGGGCCGGGCCACTGTAAGGGCCCAGATGTCTGGCTCTCCGATTGCCAGAAGGCAAGTCTGGGCATCCATCATCTCCCTTGTCCTGGAGACACGGGGTAAAAACAAAAAGGGGAAAGGTAGTTTCCACCTTGGAAACGTGACAAGCCAGAGCTAATCTGCAAAGGAAACAATATTCAGAAATGGGATAGCTTGGGATTCCTTTGATGACAGAGGGGTGGCGATTAAGGAGCTGCTCTCATCCTAGGGACAGAGAGCTGCCTGGACAGGGAAAATGCAGCTCGACTCATGTCCTTCTCTTCAAATCAGAGCCCTGTCAACTCCAATGAGGCCACCATTAACCACCCAGGCTCGTCCCATTGAGTGCCTTCAAGGGAATGGACCTTTTGGGACCTCAAACACTCTCTGGGCCAATTCCCTCCTGGGTGTTTAGGGCCTCTGTGTCCAAGACCCAGGCTGGTCACGGAGGTAGGATGAGACCGGGCTCTTCCCCAAGGACAGTAAACACACCCGGCACTGGCGAATTCAACTCCGTACTTTTCTCCTTTGGCATTCAAAAATCGTTTCTCTTGAACTTCTTTTTGAAGGGTGACAAATTAATTATTTCTGTCACTTGGATTTATCTTTTCACTGTTTTTTTTTTTTAAAAGATTTTATTTATTTATTTATTAGGAAAGAGAGAGAGTGAGAGAGAGCAGGTCAGAGTGAGAAGCGGACTCCCCATGGAGCTGGGAGCCCAATGTGGGACTCGATCCCGGGACTCCGGGATCATGACCTGAGCCGAAGGCAGTCGCTCAACCAACTGCGCCACCCAGGCGCCCCTCTTTTCACTGTTTTTTAACTAGGCTTTTAGTTTAATTCCAGGATAGTTCACACACGGTGTTCTATGAGAGTCCGGCGTTCAACACAGTGATTCCGCACTTCCATCCATCGTCCGGGGCGTCACGACAAGGACCCTCCTTCATCCCCATCACCTGCTTCACCCACCCCCCACTTCCCCTCCGGTGACCATCAGTTTGTTCTCTCTCATTGGTTTTACTCTTTTTTTAATGAGTCAAAGTTTATACAAAGGAAATAAAATTTCTGCATTGATGACTATGCTTTTGTATTGTGGTAAAAGACAGAGAACACAAAATATACCATCCTCACCATTTGTAACTGTACAATTCTGTGACACTTAGAATGTTCGCGCTGTTGTGTGACCATCACCACCGTCCGCCCATAGAACCCTTCTCATCTTGCAAAACTGAAACTTTATCTGTTCAACACTAACGCCTTATTCTCCCCTTCCTTCCCCCAGGGCCCTGGCAACCCCCATGCTACTCCCCGGACATTTTTGAGATCTTAATAAATGTCTTCTCCTTAGGCAGGCAGCCAGGCTTTTAAATTTAAATGCTTGCTTTGGGGATCTGGTGTCAAGGAGTCAAAGTTCTTCCTGGCTTTTGTAAAAATCTAAGCCATCCACAAGATTCTGCAAGGCATTTTAGAGAGGGTCCTTTCTTCCTCCATCCCTGGGTGTTTTGCTGTGTTCCCTGGAAGTTCCTAGGGGAACTGGCAAGACTTCATAGAGCAGACTCCAGGCTCCAAGTTCACAGACTTGCCAAGGATCCCTGTGCGCCCTGCATGGACTAGCAGCTTCAAACTTGACCATGTGGAGAGAAACAGTCAAAAGCAATGGAGACACATGACAGCAAATCACAGCTAAACTCAGGGCAGACAGGTGTCAGGATAGCCTCCTTCCCACAACCTAGCACGTTCTAAACCTTTAAATTTTGGATATAATCACAGGGTGGGAATATCCCCCAAATGACTGGGGTTAAATTTTCTGTTAGCTGGACAGGCTCAGGGCTTGAAGACAAAATTAAGTTAATTTATGTAAATTTTAAAAGGTTTTTTTTTTTTTTCAAGCCTTTGTTATGGACTGAGATTTATAACTTCATCCACAGTAAAAGGAGAGGGCTAGCTTAGCTTGTAGTAAGCACTAAACAGGCAGAATAAAGAGGGTAATGATTAAGAGACTATAAACAGCCAGACTATAGGGATTAAAATCCAGGTTTGCCACTAGCTATATGCTCTTGTCCTAAACCACAGTGACTCAGTTTCTTCATCTGTAACAACAAAAAATAATAACGGTATCTTCCCCAACAGGATGTTACGAAGGTCAAAGATGACAATACGTTCACGGCACTTCAAAGAGGGCCCAACTTTCACTCAACAGTCATCAAAAGCAGCTTAAATCTACTTTGCTCTCAGAGTACCTGCTCTTGGGGAAGCCTGAACTCCCACAAGAAACAGAAAAATTTGAACTTTTTCAACGTTACACTCTTCCCAAAAAAGCTTGATCATAATTTGTGGTTGAAAATAAACCCATGTTCAAGGTTCAAGGTTTTATTCAATTGTACACATACTGTATTATGTCTTCCTCTGTTCATATAAACTCTGTCCTTGGTTCGGATCCATTCTTTATAAAGCCCCAGTAATTGTTACTTGGTATCTGTCCAAGTATTTGCAGTAGTCTATTGTGTAATAATTTTTGCTTGCATTTTTCCAGGCCAATTTTGAAAGGTACCATTTGTGGCAGAGGGAGTTCAGTGGGACTTGCAAGAGCTGGCCCACGGTCATCAAGCCCAAGAGGACCCTGGAGCAGTTCCTGAGATGTGACAATGCGCTCAGAGGGTGTGGGCTGGAGGGAGGAGTGGTGCCTCAGGGGACAAAGGCCTCTACGGTTTTCTTCCTCTCCTTTACACACCTTTAAGGTGGATGTTAAAGACAAAATTGTTTCTATCATGGATTTCCCAATCATTCTCTCAAGACAACCACGAGGAAGCCAATACCAGTGACAAATCTCCCCTTTTGGTGACAAAACTGATAATCCTCCATAGCACCTGCTCTCCTGTTCCCCAGCCCCCTCTCCCCTGGAACTCCCCACCTTCCAGCTTAAAGCCCTCTGGAGCACATCAGCTGGTCTGCTGGAAGAACTCAGGCTTCCCCCGGGAAGATGCATCCCACTCTGGCTTCTTCGGCCCCGCCTCGGGATCCCAGGGCTGAAGCTGGATGTTCTGCGCAGCCCACCGGCCCCTCCCCACCGCCTCCCCCACGTTCACGGTCCACCTTTCCCTTGCAAGGAATAATAATGGTTATGAAAAGTGGGTACCCAGAAGGTGCAGAGAGGTGTTCTTCTCCTTGGAATACCTCGGTTATGAAACCAGTTGGGTTCTAAAGCTTATCGAGAACATTCTACTCCGTGGATTACGGTTATTAAAAAGTATCAGGAAATGAATGTTATAATACCAACCACGAAAGAAGGCTGGGAAACACCTCGAACGAACTCTGTTTTCAAACGGTAGAGCTCAAGAAAAAGTAAGGTGAGTCGGAGTAAAACAAGAGAGTTGGTAAAGACTTTGTGGCGATGTTGAGGAGACTCTCACAACGGAAGGTGGATGATAGGGGCCTTTTGTTGGATCTAATTTTCCTTCAAAACTTCCCCGCCCCCCTTAACATACATTGGACTTGCTGGCTTCACTTCCCAGTCTTGATTTTGGTTGATGTTCTGCTGATAAAAGAAAGACAAGACAGAAAAGGAAGGAGGGAAACAGAGGGGCTGGAGGGGAGAGAGTTCCAGATGTTCTGGGCCAGAATCTCAAGGAAGAGAAGGAGGAAGGGACAGAGGATGGGTGCTTAGCAGTGAGTGAGATGGAGCTGAAGGGCCTACGGAGGAAAGGGGGAGAGGCACCCAGCCCAGGAGGCAGAGAGGAAAAGCAGAAGGAAGGCGGCCTCCACTTTTCCCCTTTCCTCTCCCAGCCTCCAGGTGGCACAGCTGACCAACACAGCTTGCTTGGGATCTGAAAAACAGGACAGAGGCCTGGGCAAGTTTGGGGAGCAAAACTAAGAAAGGAAAGGCACTGTTGCCAGGCAGGATGGGTTGGGGGAGGGAGCGACCCCAGGGTTATGGGGGGGGGGGCAATCCAGTACTGGGCAAAGAAGCATTTCCACTGCCTCCTGGGTTCCTTAGCCAGATGCTCTCAAAATTCAAACGGAAATCTTTCATGCCACAATTTAAACTCTTTGTCGCTTTTCAAGTCCCAGTAAAAAGAATCACATTTGCATACCACTCTGCAATTTGTATCATCTCACTTAAGATCCGCGCGCTAGAGCTGAGAGCTGCGTGGGTTACAGAAACACATACAGGATGTGAATCCTAGATAGGGACCACAGCAGCACTCTGGACATTTTGGGCAGGGTAATTCTTCATTGTGGGGGAGCTGTGCTGTGCTCTGTAGGTTGTTTAGTGCAGCCCACTAGATCCTAGTAGCACCCTCTCCACTCACAGACCAATCTCTGGGGTGAGTCTGCTGAATCCCGCCTTGAAGCTTGGCTGGTTTGCATAGCGTTAACTCCCAAACCTTCCTCGTCCTTGTTGGGTAAGGGAGCTTCTCACACTGTAATGTGCATACAGATTCCTGGGGATTTTGTTAAGATGCAGATGGGGATTCAGTGGGTCTGGGATGGGGCTCAGGATTCTCTAGTTTCAAGGAGCTCCTGAATGCTGCGGGTCCCCAGACCACACTTTGAACAGCAAGGCCCCCATAGCACTGGTTTAGGAATGGGAGGGAGCTGGGTAGGACCCTGTGCAGCTGTGGGCCCCCTTGGCTGATGCCATAGCCTCTGAGCACATTAGTATCCTTGTTAGAAACACGGTGATTCTAAGGATAAAGTAAGATCTCGGAGATAAAGCAATCAGTTTAGCATCTGGCGCTCAAAAAATGTTAATTCCCTTCCCCTTCCCTCTGAGCTCCTCCCAGCACCGGCACCAAGCCTAGAAACCACAAGATCAAGGCGTCCCTGGGGAGTGCAGGGAATTCCCTAGAAGAGAAAACTAAATTCCATTCTCATCAGTGGTTGGAAAGGGAGGGGTTTCTTCCCTTCTCCTTCTTCTGTTTTATACCCTTTATGCTGGTTATGCTATAACATCCGTCATCCTTGGGAGGCTGTGAATTGTTTTGATAATGAAGCATATGCTGAAAAGACTATTCTAAAAACAACGTACACATTGTGATTTCATGCAAAAGCAATGCCTCCCACACTTGGGGCCCATCTCCGTGCTATATGCAACACCGATGTGAGCTTTCTTCAAAATGAAAAATGATCCCAAACAGGGGATCCCAAACAAGTGCCTTGGATATGATCTAAGTTTCCAATACAGTTTGATCATTTTCCTCCCCAAATGAATGGCTTGTGCTCATCTGGAATTGTGTCAGAGGAGAATTCCTGCTATCCTTTGCAAGGATAAAATGTTCTAACGCAAAATACTAATTTGCCAGTCTAAATATAGCCTTGGAATCACCCGGCACAAGGCACACAGGCCTCGATTTTAATACGCAATACAGAGAGCGCTTTTTGAAATCAGGGTTGTGAAGTATTTGAATTTTCTAGAAAATTAATATGTAGTCCTTGGGCATTCCCCCCAACCTTTTACAGAAAGAGCTAGACAATGGGTTTCTTGCTCTGTTCATAGGCCGTATCACAAAATTTACATGAGGCACTGCTCCAAAGTGTTTCTGCATTATTCCCCTGAGCAAATGACGTTGTGGTAACGTGAGCCAATCAGGTCAGGGAGAGGGGCTGAGAGCAGTCAGTTAATCGCCTGCCGGAAAATGTGGTTGGGCCTTCCTAGAACCTTCTACACACGCTTCACCCAGGTGTGGGTGTCAGGTAGGCCCCACAGAGCTCTGCATTTGAGGCAACTAACGGGGTGGCGGGTGGGTGTGTGGTCGTCGTGTGTCCCCCCCCCATCCCCTGCCCAGGGTTGGGCTTAACCCCCCGGGGGGTCCGCTACAGGACACTGGGTCGGTCCTGGCCCCACAGACTCACCAGGGACATCCTGCAAAGGTCGCAGGCTACAGACAGGACGGCCAGCTAGGGAACCCCTTCTCTTCCCGGTGCTCAGGGTAGCGTGGCGAGCAGGTCCTCACACACACTCCTCTGAGAATTAAAATCCTGGAAGTCCCGGGCATTTTCTCCACATCTTACAAACCGAGGGCACTCTAAGCCCCATGCACAAACCTCCAGCCCAGCCTCCTGTGACACCGAAGGAAAACTCCTCCAGTGTCACTATTTAGCTGGCCCTCCCTCACTAAAGCATGTGCGAAGCAGTAAGATCCATCCATGGGGAGTTCAAAGAGAGGCTCATGTTTGTGGATCAGCATGTATTTATCCTTATGTACTGACGCGATTTCTCTCCAAGCCTATAGAGCCGATATGGAGTGTAGGGGCTCCACAGGGCAGAAAGCTCAAGTAGAATCCACAGACCTTTCCAGAATCACCTCTGGGTTGGAGCAGGGAAAACCGTCAAGACCTGAGGCAGGCAAGTCAGGGCGCATCAGCTGATCTCAGAACTGGCCCTGGGGCCCCAGTCTGGGGCACATTCCCATCTCTCCTTAGAGCTGGGGTTAATGGGGGAGGGGTGGTCTGCACTTGGGGGGATCCTGGGGAGGGACTCAGATCCACTGCAGGCTTGTGTCCCGAGGCATTAAGTCCTCAGGCTTTATTTGACATCACCAGGAGAACTGGTTTAAAAGGCAGTATCCAGGAAAAAGACAAAACAAAACAAAACCCCAAAGAAACAAAAGGGGTATCCAGGCTCCTCTCAAATGGGGGATCCTGACTCTCTGTGCCAAAGCCTAGGAGTCCCTCCATAGCGTGGCTGGACTGCCTGTCTTGCGGGGCTGCCCCAGCGAACAGGGCAGATTCCTAGGACACGGGGTCTTCTGGGTAGGACTAGAGAAGAGACACTGGAAGGTCACTGGACTTGACTTGGACATTTTAAGGGGGCGGAGGGGACTTCCCCCCTGCAGACAGTGACTAAAAAGGAAACTTCACAGAGGCATCACAAACAGGGTCAGGAGCTATAATATTCTGCTTTTTAAATCATGTTGCCTGTAAATCCCCTTCTAACCGACTCGCTTCCTTAAAGGTACAGGCTCATCCTAGCTGAGCCCCCGGGGCTGGCCGGCACAGAGGATCTGCTGGAGAACTTCGGTCCACAGGTGGAGAGTACCTTTTATATGTCTTTGTATCAAAGAATGATTTGCAACGCTTACAAATTTACTCAAAATTAATGTTTCTGCTGTGGCCACCCCACCACGGTGCTGCTTAATAATTCATCCCCCCAGCAACATCTGCAAATCTGTGAAGTTAAATGGCAAAACATAAAACGGACTGGACTAACCAGGCTTCTCAGGCTCTTCTGAAAACCTTTTGAATTTTAACACAAACTGCAACTCTTTACTTAATACATTAATCCCTGTTCCCATCTTAGTGACTGAGTAAACTCATTAGAGCCAGCAAAGAATCTTGTAGGCGTTCTGGAAGGGAGTCTCAGTGACATCCATCATACTAGGGGTCACTGAGTGAGCTTAAAGCCTGAGATTAGGTTCCTGAAAATCTGGGTCCATTTGCTCAACGAGGAGCCATTTCTGACTTACTCAAAGCATAAAGAGGAAACAAGTAAAGAAAAATGGTAGACACCTCAGGAGCGCAAGTGTTTTGAGGGTAAAGAGAAGGATGTCAGCCAGACTCCAAGTCACAAGGGCGATGGAGCGTGGAGGCGAGGTGAGGCCTGGAGACTCTCTGTGCCCAGAGCTTTTCTGCCCGATCAGTGTGAGCGATGAACAGCTGACCTGCCATACAACTGCTGGGATTTTATAAATTACACTTTAAAAACCCTTCATTTGCCCCCATCATAAAGATGAGAGGAGATTTCAGGGTGCTTGGCTGGCTCAGTTGGTGGAGGATGAGATTCTTGATCTCGGGATTGTGAGTTCGAGCCCCATGATGGGTATTTGAAGATTATTTCAATGAATGAATGAATGAATCTTTAAAAAAAAAAAAAAAAAGGATGAAAGGAGACTTTGTTAACTTAGGAAAACAACCGGTTTGGGGAGAAACACAGCACACGCGAGGTGCTTCCATATATAGCTTATTCAACACAACTTTTCAAGTAGGCAGGTTTTGGTTTCCCCATTCTGAGAGGGGAAGGAACAAAGATTCCATTTCAGTGACATGCCCAAGATCTTCCAGAGACCTTGACGGAGGCACGAATGTGTTTTGGCCCCGCCGCGGCTCCGGATAACTAGGGTATTACAGCATCTGCGTATGTGGCTCTGGTCACTCAGGCTGCTCTGCTCAAACCTCAAAACCAACCAGAAGAGCTAGGAAAGGAAGGGGCCAAAGGACGGTGACGTACATTCCTCACCGAGTCCCGCAGCTCTCCCGGCTTCCCTCGCATTTATGCCATGACCCCTCAGCAAGGACACATATCCTCCAAGACTTAAAAGGCCAAACGAAAACACCCACCTTCTCAAACACACTTGAGGGAAGCTCCATCACCTCACCCTTCCCCACCCCTGTCTTCCGCCTGGATAAGGAAACGAGCAGCATTCTGCCTCCACAGGCCCCCTTCTCCAGTAGCATGGCCCGTCAGGTCATTGAAGGATGCCCACCATCGTGGGAACAAATACCAGTTGCATGTCCCTGACCCCACGCGTATGTGCCCCCCAGGGCCTGGCGGTACAGGCGCACCTGGATTTGAGAGACAAATACTACAGGACAACCTCGGACCCTTCTCCCAAAGGGCCTGTCCTCTCTTGCACCTCCCCAGTCTCAGAACTCACTTCGACACGTGAAAAGAACCCTGGCCTGAATCCTGGAGAAAGCACATCTTGCTGTACTATAGGCAGAGGAAAGGTCATGATTAATTCATTCTTCTGGCACTCAAATTTCCGGACAACAGGGCAAAGAACAGAAATGATATTTGTATTGGGATTTGTTTTCTCAAAGGCCAGTCTCCAGGGGCTGTCCCGGAGTGGATTCCACAATGACACTTCTGCACTCCTATAAATCATAATTTATCTCTATGCTGACATCACACGGAGACTACGAAGTCCTAAACTGTCGATGGAAGGACGACAATATGTTCACCACAGTAAACTCACCAAGGCAAAGAGCAGTTGGGGCAAGATAGCCATTTGTTACATCTTAGAAACACACTTGTATCAGAAACGGTTGAAATAAATTTTTAAAACTTAGGTTTAAACGTATATTACTTAGAGTACTTCATTTCTTTAGTATCCTAGTTCATCAAGTGTTACTGAAACCACATAGGCAAACACTATAATTTTCTCCTTGAGCAAAATCATAGATTTCCTATTGGAATAGAGATGATTTCAACTTTCCCATAATAATACATCTCTGAAAAACATGTTTGAAGGGCAAAGGTCCAAAACTTGAACAGTAGTCATAGATGTTCTTAGAAGGGGATTCTCCTCCCAAGAACGTGGATCTTACCACCATGGGTCATGGAGGCACTGTGACCCAAGACCCCCATCAACGTGCTGATGCGTAAGAATGGTGCCAATGAGGAATCCCCAACCTTAAGCGCTTTTAGCTTCATAGAGAAATCTACCCAGAGGTATAGCGTTTACATGGTATAAAGAGAATGATGCCATTTCCTAGCAAAACTTACTAAAACTGTTGAACCTGATAAGTACATTAATTAATCGGTTCAAGTTTCCAATAGTTGGTACAGGATCCCTGACCAATAATCTAAACAAAGGATGACTCCTGTTTCTCAAGATCAAAGAACGGGTATTCCACAGACTACTTCAAAGATAGATCATCAGGTCTACCAGTGGTGAGAAAAGCAGAAAATTACAGAATGGAACTACACCATCACCCTTTTGGTCTTTAGAAATAACTTTCAACGTGCTCCTGTTTCGATTGTTTACCTTCCTCAACACAACCTCCACCCAAATTCGATTTCATTCTTATTTGAAACATTTCTCATTATCTCAATAAGTAGAAACTTGTAGTGACATCTGTGATAGAAATCCGAGACATGGATGCTTTAAGAGTCAACCAAATCTCTAAGGATGCTATCTAGACAACAATTCTCAGAATTAAGCAGAAAGTCCAGGGGTGAGCATTTCTTAAAATAATACTTAATAGTTAATTCCATACTAAAATATGGAAGGTTTTAGGACAAAACAACCAGGGGATCCTTTTCCCCTCGCCTGATAACTAGCTAAGATAACCTGCTTCGTCTTATTACCCTGAGATCCCAAGGCTCCTGAGTCAGAATGAGCCACTTATGGAAGTGAAATGATCTCTGACCACACAATCCTGAACACCGCAGGCGAGGAGCTGTACCAACTGTCATGCCAGAACGATGAGATAACGGGTATTTCAAAATATCTGTCCCATCTCAGCCTGGCCACCCCTCACACCAGCACCTCGGCATCCCAGACAGACATTGAAGTGAAGTTCACTGCCAGAGAAACATCTCAGCGCCTAACTGCATGCAGTCCACTAAGGAACGGACTACGAGGCCCAAAGTGGATTACTTTCATTTTCTTGGCTCCTGACTCATTTTATCAGTGCAGCCCAAAATAATTGCAGGACCTACATAACCCAGTGTGGCACCCACTCAAAGGAGAAGCTGTCCTCGGAGCCAAGAGCCTGTGTCAAAACTGGGCAGGAGAAAGCTGGCCGCGGACAGCTGTTTAGAAGGTGTATTAGGGCAAGTCTTCCTTCTTAAGGGCTGTGTGTTTAACGAAACAGAGGAAACTCCTTCAGAGATATCCATCATTTCTAGACATGCTACTCCGAAATTTTATTGATTAAGGTTGGGGATGCTGCCAGGCTCGGAGATAGAATGTTTAATTAAATTAGGACCATTTCCAGGAAGAAAAGTGTGATGCTTAAGTGAACTCTCTCTTTAATTAGAACAGAACAGAGGAAACAGAGCTCCTGGGATGACAATGGTGGGCAGTGGCCCCCAGATGCCAGTGAACACGTTAAGAGGGCAGGTTGTTTCCCCTGGGAATTTGTTGGCTGATTCAAAGATGTCCTATAGAGAGATGTATAGGGGTGTGGGTGTGTGTGTGCGCTCTCTTTTCAAAGGTAAGCACATTTAAGAGGGGAGGAAGGAAGCTTGCCCAAAGTATGGGCGCTGCTCTTAAAACTGCTACAGAGTAGGGTACAGATTCGTCAAAGTCTGACCGCACAGCCTCTGGGAGCCAAACCTATACCACCCCAGGCGGGAAACTGGCTTTACCCAGCGTGGACAACCCACCATCTGTCCAAACGAGTCAACTCCCTCCGCGCCCTTTTTGAGGATTAGAGAGAGGTCCCCCAGGCTGGCGAGTGTCTGCCCTGAGGCAGGGGGCTCAGTAGCCCGCTGCCTGTCTCGCTCATCCTCGCTCCCGACGGCAAGCAGCCGGCCCTTAGCCTTCAGGGCTCTCCGCCTTCCTCCACGGGTCCCCGGTCCCTGACTACGTTTCTCCGGAATTTCTCAGGGCCACCAGGATCTCCTGGCTCTCGTCCCTGAGGGCATGCCGCCTCCCCCCTGATTACCGGCACCGTTTGCTCAGCGCTCACCACCACGACCCACCCCTCTCACTCCCCAAAGTGTCCCCACAAAGGGCCCAAAGAGACGTATCCTCGGCTTTATCCGGGATAAAACATCGGATCCTAGCAGCCGGGGTCTCAGCCTCAAGCCAAACTTCCAGGCTCAGCGGGTACCCCTCCATTTCCGCGCAGAAAGGCTGCCCCCTCTGCCCGCGTGGTCTCCCGAGCGAGCTCGAAGACCCAGTCCACAGGGCTCCGGCAGATCCGGGAGCCCGCCCTCCCCGGCCTCCGGCTCCCGGCGCAGCCCCTGAGCTCCCCAACGCCCCAGCGCTGCCACCTAAGGACCGGTGCCTTCTCGGGAGCTGGAACCAGTGGCTCCATCCTCTGCCGCTCCCGGGTCCGGAGGGGCGGCCACCTCCGGGCCGTTAGATATTCCCCGTTTTTCCTCTACAGCCCGCGTGTGTGTGTGTGTGTGTGTGTGTGTGTGTGTGTGTGTGTGCGCGCGCGCGCGCGCGCGTTAGGGGGCAGGGGAGAGGGTCCTAAGTTTATTTTTTAAAGCACATATAAGTATTGAATAAAGCAGTCAAAGGCTCGGCCCTCCCCCAAACCTAGGAATTCAAAGCCACATGGCCACAGCCCTTTCCAGCCAGGCCCGCTCCCAGCACACGCTCCGCTAGGCAAGGCCATAAAAGCCCCTTTAAAGTCCGCGATCCTTCCGAGGACTCCCCAGATCTGCAGCCTCTCCCGGGCCACCCTTTCCCCAAGCCTGAGCCCCCAAATCAGGAGGGCGCTCTGGGGACTCGGTGTCGGGGGTCGCCGCGCCCCCAGCCTTGGCCACCCACCTCTGGACACCGGATCCCAGGGGACGCAGTCCTCGAGCTCGGCTCCCGCTCGGCCCCTGCCTCCGGGTTGGGGCGTCCAAGAGGCTCCGGCGAAGGCGTGCGGCAGCCCCGGACCGGGGCGAGCGCGTCTGCCGGGAGCGGCGGCCGCTGGGCGAGCTGGAGGGCTGGGAGCGCCGCCCGTCCGCTGCTGGAGCCCGCCCCCTCCCCGCCCCTCCCCGCGCCCGGCGCCCGCGGGCCGCCCCTCGGCTTCCACGTGCCCTCCCCATTCACCCGCACCTCTCTGTGGCTTCGGTGGAATCCAAGCACAAACCGAGAAACCACGGAATGAATGAATGGATGGATTGGAGGGACGGAGAGATGGATGAATAGAGGGAGCGGGCTAGTGAACCGTGCTATTTCCTAACTGGGAAGAGGGCTCTGTGCCTGGGGATGTGGACCTGTGTCAGCATGCGAGTGGGCGTGTCGGCATGTGCACATGCGTACGTGTGCTGGTGTACACATGTGTGTGTATGAGTAGGTGGAACCGTGTGGGTGCCTGTGCGCGCTCGCGATGCCAGGAGCTGCTGAGCCCCTCCTGCCCAAGGTGGGAGCGATCCTTCTTACCCAGTGCCACGACGGTCCCCGCGTAAGTACCACCGCTGGCAGCGGTTAGGAAGTGCGTCTTGGTGACAGGGATGGGGTCTCCCTGTGTTTGGGGGCTCTCCCCGACTTGGCCCAGAGGCCGAGGTGTGGACAGGGATGTTTCTGGCTCCCCGGCTAGCCAGAGCCCTCAGGCAGCCGGCGGCCTGGTGTCACAGCGCGTGTGTTAACAAAGCCAGCAGTGGGGAAGGAGGCAGCTGCTACACAAGGTGGGGCTCCAGTAGGCTGGTGGCCAGCCATCCCCCACTCTGGAGCCTTCTGAAATTTCAGTCTGTGATCCCCTCCCCCACCATGAATATTTAAATAATGTTAATGACCCTTTGAAAAGAGACTGTCTAGAAATCCTCAGAGGACACACACACAGAAAACGGCTTGTTTAAAAAGCAAGCACTTATCGTCCTTTGCTTCATCTCTGCAGAGGAAAATAATATAAAGCCCGGATTCTTGAATTCAACTTTCCACTGGGAATGGGGGGGCGGGGATTGCTTTCCTATCTATTTCATTCCCTCTCCAGCTTTGCAAGTCAGAGCCCCTCACTCTCCTTTGAGTTTCCATTTTGGTAGGCCTGCTTCTTTCTGAACCCCTGGCCAAGGTCCTGGGGTCCTCTCCTGAGAGTCAGTTCTGTGCCGCCGCCTCGGCAGGAAAGACAGCTGCTGGTCCCGTTCTTCTTTACTAACCCACAAAGGCCCTTGGTCTCCCATACCGAGAAATTATATCATCGGGACCTGCTCAGAAAGCCTGTCCACGCTAAGGACATGTTGACAACAGTACCCTCCGGAGAAAGGAGTCTGGAGCTTTATTCACACCTTTACTAGAGGGAGGGGCTAAAGTCCACAAGAGGGATGTTAGTTGTTCTCCTTCGGGTTCCTGAATGTCAATAGGCTTCTTTTTCTTGCTACTTAGGAACTGTTTTCTCCAGCCTTCTGGTAGGTCTCCAGACCTTGAATGTCAATAGAATTTACTGACCCGTGGTGGGAGATTACATGGCTTCATCCTCAATAAATTTCTGTTCTTTCTCTCCCCTTCTTTTTCCTTCCATCCTTCCTTTCTTCCCTTCTTCCCTCCCTCCTCCTCCCTTCCTCTATCTCTTCCTCCTTCCTTTCCTTCTTTTCCTCCCTCTTTCCTTCCTTCCTTGTAGCTCCTCCTGTCATTGACTTAAGGAGTTAAATATCCGGGTGCTCTACATCAGGATCTATTTTTAACATTTTAGTGACACATGAAAAACTCACTTAAATGAGCGTGTTTGGGTAGAGTTATGGATTTATATGGACCACAGACTCTCAAAGGAAAGGTTCTAAAATTATAGCAGAGGTGAGGTTTTTAGAAGCAGTATGATGGCAGGTGTATCATGACTCTCTCTTATGTTTCTAAATTTGAATAAATGTAAAATTTATCAATCAACTTTGTTTCATTATTAGAGAGTATAGCAGTTCACACCAGCTGAATTACATCTTTCCTAAAGCAATGTTGATGTTAATACTAGTTTTATTTTTTATTTTTTTAATTTATTTTTTAAAAGATTTTATTTATTTATTTGACAGAGAGACAACGAGAGAGGGAACACAAGCAGGGGGAGTTGGAAAGGGAGAAGCAGGCTCCCCGCTAAGCAGGGAGCCCGATGCGGGGCTCAATCCCAGGACCCTGGGATCATGACCCTGGGATCTTGACCTCAGCTTAACGACTGAGCCACCCATGTGCCCTAATATTAATTTTTTAAAAGATCTATTTATTTATTTATTTATTTGAGAGAGAGAGAGCGTGTGCACAGGGGGGAGGGACAGAGGGAGAGGAAGAGAGAAACTTTTTTTTTTTTTTAAAGATTTTATTTATTTATTTGACACAGAGAGAGAGATCACAAGTAGGCAGAGAGAGAGGGGGAAGCAGGCTCCCTGCTTAGCAGAGAGCCCGACGTGGGGCTCAATCCCAGGACCCTGAGATCATGACCTGAGCTGAAGGCAGAGGCTTTAAACCATTGAGCCACCCAGGAGCCCCAGGGAGACAGAATCTTAAGCAGACTCTGTACTGAGCGCAGAGCCCAATGCGGGGCTCATCTCACAACCCTGAGATCACAACCTGAGCTGAAACCAAGAGTCAGATGCTTAGCCAACTGTACCACCCAGGCGCCGCAGTGTTAATATTAGTTTTAATTTAATATTACTTTTAATACTGATTAATATTAATTTTCTGTTATATTAACTTTAAAGTTCTGGTATATCCTTCAGAAAACTATTGAGAATATTAATTTAGGAAAGTGCATGTTCAATGGATATTAATTTACAAGAACATTTCCTTTTCTTCCATCTCATAAGATGTTAAAGAAGTAGCCACGATTAAACATTTTTTCTTTTTTTTTTTAAAGACTTTATTTATTTGACAGAGAGGAGAGAGATCACAAGTAGGCAGAGAGGCAGGCAGAGAGAGAGGAGGAAGCAGGCTCCCTGCTGAGCAGAAAGCCTGATGCAGGGCCCGATCCCAGGACCCTGAGATCATGACCCGAGCGAAGGCAGAGGCTTTAACCCACTGAGCCACCCAGGCGCCCCAAACATTTTTTAATATAAAACTCTTGGTACATGCCAGGTGCTCAGAAATATTTGCTTAATTTGTTCAGCGAAATCAAGGGTATGAACGTCTGCACGCGAAAGTAAAAACTGCTCTTAATTAGCATTTTCTCATTTATTTCCCCCTCAGTCAGTGGTTCTGTCAAGGATGATTTTACCACCCAGAGGACATGTTGGGAATGTCTGGAGATGTTTTTGATTGATATATTTTTGATCGTTATAACAATGTTATAATTGCTATAATGGAGATATATTTTTTTAATATTTTATTTATTTATTTATTTATTTGACACAGAGAGAGAGAGAGAGAGAGAGAGATCACAAGCAGGCAGAGGCAAGCAGGCAAGCAGTCTCCCTGCTGAGCAGAGAGCCCGATGCGGGGCTCGATCCCAGGACCCCGAGATCACGACCTGAGCCGAAGGCAGAGGCTTTAACCCACTGAGCCACCCAGGTGCCCCTATAATGGACATATTTTTGATTGTTATAATGTTATAAAGATATACTGATATCTAAAAGGTGAGCCCTGAGATATTACTAAACAGCTCCCCAGTGACAAAGAATTATCGTGTCCCAAATATCAACAGGGCTGAGGTGGAGAATCTGGTCCTGGACTTAAAGCCAATACTAAGAGCCACAGACGTCAGAACCACGTCACCAAAAATGCAGATTCTGGGCCCCACCTTTACCTACGAAATCAGAACCTATGGAGGCACGGCTAGGAAAACTTTTAACAGCTGCTAGGTGAGCATAAGAACATGAAAGTATGAGAAATCCTAGAGACGGGAGAGAGAGAGAGAGAGAGGATGTGAGCTGGGGGAGGGGCAGAGGAAGAGGGAGAGAATCTTAAGCAGGCTCCACGCTGAGGGCAGATCCCGACGCATAACCCTGAGATCCACAACCTGAGCGTAAATCAAGAGTCAGACTCTTAACCAGACAGAGCCACCCAGGTAGCCCATCACCAAGCACATTCTTATGGGTACATCACATCATATATCTCTGAACATGATAATAATTATTAGAGCTAGAATATTTTGTGAAAGAAGCACGTTTCTCCTAGATGCACTTTTTTTTTTTTAAGATTTTATTTATTTATTTGACAGAGAGAGAGAGAGAGAGCACAAGCAGGGGAAGCGCACGCAGAGGGAGAAGCAGACACCCACTGAGCAAGGAGCCCGGGATCATGACCTGACGTGAAGACAGACGCACTAGATGCACTAGATGCACTTTAGAAGCACATTTGCAGCAAAGAAAGGGCTACTAATTCTGTGGGACAAAGGTCTAGCTGGGATGTGCAAATGTTAAATGCTCCCAAAGGCCCTATACCATCTAGGACACAAAACTTATGAAAATGTTGCTTAACAAGAGAAGAACTCAGGATTTCTTTTTCTATGACCTAACGTACATTTCTGCTCGCTTTACATCTGCCATGCTGCTGGCCCACTTTAAACTGTGCCCTGATCAAGGGTGGTCTCCACGGAACCCAAGAAATACAATATACTTACTAAAGAAACACCAAAAGTAAAGTTTAGTGTCTGGGAAAGAAGTCCATCTAGACACAGTTTGACAAAACCACTTCTTTCTCTCTTCCCACACTGAGCAAAATGAAGCAAATCCAGCAAACAATGGTCTATCAGTAGCTACATGCCTCCAACCTTAGAGAAGAGCAGAAGTTGAAAAAAAAAAAAGACTTGTGAGTGGCTCACAGAGGTGATTTGCAAACCCAAATGAGGGCTAAGACTGGCCCATCATAAAAGAGAATTTGCCACTTCCTCCTTCTATAGCAAGGAGAAACATCAAAAACATCAGGTAGGTGTAATCCTCATTGGCTAAATGTGTCCCGCTAAAAATAAAAGTTTGCTAAGAAAAAGGAGCAGGAGGGGCCCCTGAGTGGTTCAGTGGGTTAAAGCCTCTGCCTTCGGCCCAGGTCATGATCTCAGGGTCCTGGGATAGAGCCCCGCATCGGGCTCTCTGCTCAGCGGGGAGCCTGCTTCCCCCTCTCTCTCTGCCTGCCTCTCTGCCTACTTGTGATCTCTCTCCTTCTGTCAAATAAATAAATAAAATCTCAAAAAAAAAAAAAAAAAGAAAGAAAGAAAGAAAAGAAAAGAAAAAGGAGGAGGAGGAGGAAGAGGCAGTGAGTGGGGGCTGGAGGGAGGGGAAAGGAAACAAAACCAACACCAAAAAGGCGGCCTACCCCTCCCCCCCTTAAACCAATAGCCCTAGATCTGTAGGGCTTTCCTACCAAGCAACAGGTAAAGCCATTGGAAAGTTAAGAAGAATCCCAATCCCAAGGCCATCTCCATGGGACCAGATGTACCACTGAAAATCTAAGAGAAGAAACAAACAGGGGAAAGTATTTGCAACATATATAACAATGAGTTACTATTCTAATATGTGAAGAGTTCTTACAAATCAATAAGAAAATTGAAGAAAATCACTAAATACCCAAGAGAAAAAAATAACCTAGTACTTTATAGATGAGTAAGTATAACTGGCCATGGAACTTATAAAAATATGCTCAAACTCTTCAAAATTAAAGAAATGCAAGCAAAAATATAGGAACAATATATTTTGCCTATGGAATTGGTAAATACAGAAAATATAAATTTTATTTCTTTTTGGTGAGGGAGTGATGAAAATCAAGTGATTGTTGTACTTGGTTGATGGGAATATACATTGACATTAATAAATTGGTAAATTCAGAAGACAACTTGGGGTTATCTCTTGAGATAAAAAATGTTCATACACTGCTCAAGTGCAATTCAATTCATGAAGCTTATAAAATCTAGCGAGTCAGATGAAAGATTGAGGTGGTGAAGAGAAGTCAGTGAATGAAAAATTCCTGCTCACTGATAAGGCCAAAAAGAAAGAGAATATTTAATATATTTTAAAATTGTTTGCCATGTCGTGTCGTGATAGAAGTATTTCTCTAACCTGCAGACCTTTTAAAACAGCATTTGTTTGGAGAACGAAAGGCAAGGGGCTTGTATGAAGCTTGTACAGGGTGAATATCAGACAATGGATGTGAGATGAAGAATTCAGACAAAACAAGAAATCAGAACAAGAAGTAACCAGAAGAACTAACCTCCCCCCCCCCCCCCCACCACGCCACTTGAGTTAATCACTTGAGTTAGGAGCCCATAAAAAAACACAGGGTAGGCCCTGGACATCTTCTGCTTTGTGAGTAGGGGTTCAGATAATTTTACTTTAAATATAAAAGGAAAGATTTATCCCTGCTGGCTGCAGGACTTGGGATAGCCAATCAGCTAACTCCTGGGATTCACACAGGCCATTTGCTGGCTTCCTAAATCAAATAGTGGTTTTACCTTATTCATCTGGACATTTTGTATGTCTATGGATTTCCCACTTAAGACATTTCTCCACTGACCTCTGAATTCTTATTTAAAGGCAAAAAGGGCATCTCTCTAGATAGTGTGGCTTTTTCATAGAAGGGATGACCCATCCATAGAACATTTTAACCACCAACTTTTTGCATGTCCAACACATAAGACTGACATGAGTCAGTTAATGGACTATTTGTTTGGACTTACAGTTGTGTTTTATCAAATTAAAAATACCCTTCTCAAAGCCAGCTCTTCTTTAAGGTCAGACCTGGTTGCTAAGAGGTAGTCAGTTCTAAAGACTGCAAAACCCAGGGTGCCTGGGTGCTCAGTCATTAAGGGTGTGCCTTCAGCTCAGGTCATGATCCCAGAGTTCTGGGATCGAGTCCCATGTCAGGCTCCCTGCTCCATGGGAAGCCTGCTTCTCCCTCTCCCACTCCCTCTGCTTGTGTTCCCTCTCTCGAAGTCTCTCTCTCTCTGTCAAATAAATAAATAAAATCTTAAAAAATAAACATAATAATAATAAAGACTGCAAATCAGTGTTGTTTCCCAAGTTAGCTCACATCAAGAGTAGCTAGGGGGGAAAAATGCGGGTTTGTTTCCTTGAGTCCTAGGAATCTGTATTTGTTTGAGCTTTCCATATGATTCTGTTACACAGCCTGGTTTGGGAGGCACTTGGGGTGGACACAGTCCTTAGCCTGGAGAAGGAGAGAGCTCATGCACACAGAAGCAGGGACCATGTCATATGAGAACACTTGGCTCTGACACCGTGTTTACTTCTCTTCTTGGCTTTGTTAGCGATGCCTGCCTTTCCTTCCTTTCCGCTCCAGGGTCTCTGGCTTCCTGTGCCCCACTAAGTTCCTTCCCTGCCTATTCCACATTTATTTCCTTTTCCTGCATCCTCACACTTGGCTTCTCCTTTGCCAAACTTTCTAACACATGGAAATGGTGACCTGATTACATTCATGCCTGCTGTTTGAGACTCTTTTTTTCAAAAGACCTTTAAGAACCCTGCAAACGAAACATTCCAAAACCAAAGCAACTTTTGCCCATCTCGCTGTCTTTCTTTGATCCCACCTTGTAGTTGGACTGTGACTTCTCTCCATGGACAAACTGAGATTGACTCATCCAGATTGCTCATTGTAATATATCATTAAATGGTAGCGGAAAGAGAATGTCATACGGTATTCCAAACTAAAACCTTCAATAAAAAGCGGCAATGTGGGAAGCTCTTGTGTTGGGAAGGGTGGAAGGAAAAACTCTCTTGGTGCAGGAGAAAGGCAGGGTGGGGAAGGAAGAGGGCACAGAGGACAGAGTGCCCTGGTAAGGGAATCAAGAAGGTGCCAGTGGGCGCCTGGGTGGCTCAGTTGGTTGGGCAACTGCCTTCGGCTCAGGTCATGATCCCAGAGTTCCGAGATCGAGTCCCACATCGGGCTCCCAGCTCCGTGGGGAGTCCGCTTCTCACTCTGACCTTCTCCCTTCTCATGCTCTCTCATTCTCTTTCCTAATAAAATAAATAAACAAAATCTTTAAAAAAAAAAATTTAAAAAGAAGGTGCCAGTGACTCCGCGAGACAACTGTGGGTCCCGTATCCTCAGTCCCAGAGGCCACGAAGCTCCCGTGCTAATGACAAGAATGTACTCATGTATTACTTTGGTATGTTAACAACAACAAAGCCCTCTGAAGTGCCGGTTCTTTGCTTCATGGTTGAGGATATTATCTCATTTAACAAGTGAATCATTTAAAAAATCTACTAGGGGCACCTGGCTAGCTTGGTAGGTAGGGCATCTCTTGGTCTCAGGGTCATGAGTTCAAGCCCCATGTTGGGTATAGACATTACTTAAAAAAAAATTTACTAAACATCCCAGAGTTTATGCCCTACTGGAGACAGAGCATGAAATGAGGTAGTTTTTAAAGCATGGCACTGAAAACAGAAAATATGCCCAGTATACTTGAGCAGAACACAGTTCGTTCACAGGATGCTGGGAAACAGTGCCCCCAATGCCCAGGACAGTCTTCACTGAGTCGGCTCAGTGGATTTGCTTCTCCTTAATGATCTGTGTTTTAAATGCTAAACTACCTTTCTTTCCAGAGCTGTTCAACTCCTTTTAAATTTTAGGTAAGATGGAGAGCTATTTTTTAGGTTTTTTTTTTTTAAGATTTATTTATTTATCTGAGAGAGAGAGAGAGAGAGCATGAACAGGAGGGGCAGAGGGAGAGGGAGAGAGAATCTCAAGCAGACTCTGTGCTAAGCATGGAGCCCGACTTGGAGCTTGAACCCACGACCCTGAGATCACAACCCGAGCCAAAACCAAGAGTCGGATACTTAACTGACTGTGCCACCCAGGTGCCCCTATTTTTTATTTCTTAAAAAATGGGACCATAACTTTTCCCCAGGAATTCCCAAGTTTCCCTCTGAACTTTAAAGTACAGTCTGTTTTTTCATTTATGGAAAGAGCCGTAAGGCTCTTCAGTACTATTAGGGGTGGAGAAAGACTACATCTTGACATCTTATATAATTCTGATTACCGCCGAGGTAGTTTTCCCAGTAGTTTCTGACTCATTCGATGTTTCAATATTGAGAACTATCCAGGGAGAAAGTGGGCTTTTTCCTTCTACAACATTGAACACATGAAATTCCTTATCCTGGTGCTAAGTTTACCAAAGATGATGAACTATATTAGAAGTCGTTTTAAGTTTATGTGATGCACAGAGTAAGTTCCTTACTTCTCTAAGTTGCTGCTAAGATTCCAAAGTGTTAAGATCTTCTAAATATGGAGAATGCTGATTGCTGCTTCGGTTGCATGTTTAATGCTTCTGTTGGGAAGGGACCGTGGTGGCCAGTGTAAAATTGCTTTTGAAGCCACAATAGCTTATGATAAAGTCAACTAGATACACAGAGCCACGTTATCTGCACACACTCTGGACCTCCTCAGCTCAACAGCCTCTCCACAGCGCCCTCCCCTTCTCCAACCCTGCTTCCTTGCTCTCCTCCCTCCCTCCTTCCCTGCCTCCCGTTCTCCCCACCCCCGCCCCCCTTTTCCTTTTCTTTTCAGACCGCTGCCTGGTTAATTTTAGGAGCAGGCACTGCACACTCAAATACCTTAAGAAGCCTGGTATTCTGACAGATCACAGAAATGGGTAAAGCGGCCAGGTTATCCAAAACAGTCGGTGACTCCCGCGAAGGGCTCGGGCAGTGAGAAGCCCGGGCGCTGGACCGCTAAGTAATTTATAGCCTGGTGGAGATAAGATGGGCGGGCACGGAGGCAGGGACGGCGTGTTTAGCTAGAGGACTGTTGCTGCTCCTGTTTTTTATTGTAAGCATTTTCTGTACTTGCTGGGGATGGGGGAGGACATATCACAATGCCAGAGACGGGAGACTGAGAGCTAGGGAGACAAAGGACTTGTCACCCAAGCCACGACCCTCATTTTACAGCATAGGCAAGTGTCCGTGAAATATGGAGTCTTTGGAGCGAGAGGCCGGGGACTGGATCCTGATCTGTCCCTTATTAGCTGTGTGAACTTCGGAAAGCCGTCTCCCCGAATCCTCACACATAAGAGGCAGATCAGAACTTCTACCATATATGGTTGCTGGGAGCATAATGAGATCATCCACGTAAAGCTGTAAACTCAGGGCTGGCTACAAGGTCAGAACTCAGTGTTCATTGTTATTAGTGAAGCAAATGAATCCTAGGTGGGGGGTAAAACTTTCACAGAACCACCCAGCAAGACTGGGTCAAACTCAGGACTCAAATGCAAGCCTGCTCACTCTCTGTCCAATGGGAAGTTCTTTGCTGTAAGTTTGCTTCCTTTGGTATTGTCATCATTTCTAAAGCAAAGAGTAAACAAGAACCCCTTCCGCTTCACCCAGAAAGCCCTTCTCACCGGCCCCAGCCTGTCCAACCCCTCCCCTTCCAGGGCCCCTTCCTCAGCCTGCTAGTCCCCAACCACAGTCTTCTCCCCTCCATGTCCATTATCCTGACCTTTCCCTGGATAGAGACATTCTATTGAGTGTAATCGTACCTGTAGCTTAGCATCTTCCCTTAAGTTCCCATCAAGCCCACTTTCTCCAGCCAAACTTAGTACGTGCCTCCCTGCCCCTCAGCTTTCCTGCATTTCCTGACTGAAGGTCCTGCGGTCCCCAGAGCCGCCGCTGCCGTCTTCTTCACTGAGGTCCAGGTGCTGTGGTTTCTCCTCCTGGCCCCAGTGCCTCTGCATGGTCTAGTCCTGCCTCCTTTCTTGCCTGGACCATTCACTGGGCTTTTACGAGGCATCTCTGCCTTCGACCTCTCCCCCATCCTGTCCACTTTCACAGTGTGTATGGGTTGGCCTCCTGAACCACTCTCTAGAGGTTCCTCTTGCCAAAATTAAAATTCCTTCTTATTCAATCATCCATCCATTTCACAGATATTTACTAAGATCCTGTGTGTACGAAGCATGATTGCATGTGCTAGGGATATGGGGACGAACAGGCGGGTGCTTTCTCTCTCTATGGGACCACCGAGCCTGGAGGGGGGATGGGCATTCTGCTTGCTATTTCCTCCACACTGCTGTCCTCCTCTCTCAGTAAACTCCCCTCCCTCACTACTTGAAGATTTCAGCACCTGTCACTCTGCCCACCAACATTCTGATCCTAAATCATTACAATAAAATGCTCTTTTGAACTGGTCCCCATTTGAGTAGGTTTCTAGGAAATTTCTTTTTATTTTAATATCTTAATTTAATTTGATTTTTTTTAGTGTTCCAAGATTCATTGTTTATCCACCACACCCAGTGCTCCATGCAATATGTGCCCTCCTTAAACACAAAGACCAACTCACAAAAATAATCTTTTAATGCACATTGAATAAAATAGTTCTTAAACTTTTAGGTAAAAAAAAAAATTGTACTTTTAAAACACCAAACAAACTAGACTCTCCAAGAAGAATTTCATATTTCATATGAAAGGATCAACAACGGTTACATTTCTAACATTTACCATGGGTGGGGTCAGTTGGCCTTTCCTTTCGCCTCCTCTTACCTGGGTCACTTTTCTCTCTTTCGTTCCCCTAATCACAAACACAGTCTTTTCAGACATGTCACTTGTGCAAAAAAATGTATGGCTTGAAAGTTACTGATTCCCTCCATGAGGAAAGCATACTCTTTGGTCTTTGCTCTGGATCTGAACTCCAAGCGAATGGCTGCTTATGAAGTTAACCAGCTCAACATTTCTGAGAAAAGGAAGAGCACTCACGGACCACGGGCAGGAGAGCCACAGGTGGGACCTTCCATGGACTACTTTACCCTCCTGTGCCTCAGGTTCTCAGTCTTTAAAATTGGGAAAATTACATAGTATCTATATCACAAGCCTGTAGTGAGCGTTGGACCAGTTAATGCTCACAAAGCCCAAAGAACCTATCTTTCAGATTCTCAGTAGGTGTTAGCTACTTATTATTTATCTGTGCCAGTCTGTGCTCCAAAATTTCCCAATGTTCAGTCCAAAGAGCCAGAGTGGTCTTAGATGGGATCAGTTCTTGACTAATCCCTTCTCCTAGAGAATCATAAATATTTTCCTGTTGTTAAATTTTAATGCAAGTGGGAGCACCTGGGTGGCTCAGCGGGTTAAAAGCCTCTGCCTTGGGCTCAGGTCATGATCTCAGGGTCCTGGGACAGAGGCCCGCATCAGGCTCTCTGCTCAGCAGGGAGCCTGCTTCCCGCCCCCACCCCCCGCCTCTCTGTCTACTTGTGATCAATCTCTCTCTGTCAAATAAATAAATAAAATCTTTAAAAAAAATTTTTAATGGAAGTATGTGGGGGCGCCCGGGTGGCTCAGTTGGTGAAGAGTCCAACTCGATTTCAGCTCAGGTCATGATCTCAGGGTTGTAAGGCTGGCCTTGTGATGGGCTCCACATTGTGGGATGGAGTCTGCTTGGGATTCTCTCTCCCTCCCTATACCCCTCCCCACTCCCTAATAAGTAGGTAAGTAAGCAAATAAATAAATAAATAAATAAATAAATAAATAAAATATTTTCCCAATTATAAAAGAAATGCATCCTCATTGTATGGAAAGTACTAAACTGTGGGCTCTGGAATATTACAAACTTCGGACTGAATCCTAACTCCACTCTTACAGATTCTGTGACCTTGGGAAAGTCACTTAACTCCTCAGAGCATCGATTTCTGCATCTGTTGTATCGGCGGGACCAGGAGGGTACCTGCCTCACAATGTAGCTGTGAGTGTTAAATGAAATAATGCAGGTCAAGTAACATAGTGCCTGGCCCTTAGTGCATGCTGGGAAAGAAGGGGAGGACAAATCAGGAAGGGAAGAAAGAAGCAAAGAAGGAAGGGAGAGAGGAGAGGAGGGAAGGAGTGAGGAAGGAAGGAGAGAGAAATGGAGGGAGGGAGGAAGAGAAGAAGGGTGAGAGAAGAGGAAATAGGAAGGTGGGTCAAGACCATCACAGGATAAGAAAAGCCTGATGAAGTCCTCATGGAGGAAAAAGGTTTATTTTAATAAACTGTCAAATACAATGAAAAATCCTTAGAAACAGGATGCATTTTTTATTTGAAAACAAAAAAGATTCTCTGCCTCTTTTGCAGTGCCATTTCTCTCTCTCTCTCTCTTTTTTAAGATTTTATTTATTTATTTGACAGAGAGAAAGAGAGATCACAAGTAGGCAGAGAAGCAGGCAGAGAGAGAGAGGGGGAAGCAGGCTCTCTGCTGAGCAGAGAGCCCGATGCGGGGCTCTATCCCAGGACCCTGGGATCATTACCTGAGCCGCAGGCAGAGGCTTTAACCCACTGAGCCAGCCAGGTGCCCCACTGCAGTGCCATTTCTCTTAAGAAGGATTTTCCTTTGTCATTCATGGGATAAACTTAATATAAACTTGGGAAATTTTTTTCATATTTGGGTTTTGTTCATATTTTCTTTGCAAGAACAAACATATTGACAGCACATCAAAAATAATAAAAATAGTGGCTCTTAGTGAATGAATGTTTATCTATTTCTCAACTTTCAATAAGCTTTGATTTTTAAAATTTAAAATTTGATATTAATTTGAAAACTCACCCTTAACATTTGAATCTCTTTAAATATGGTACACCTCTGGGGCGCCTGGGTGGCTCTGTCATTAAGATCTGCCTTCAGCTTAGGTCATGATCCCAGAGTTCTGGGATTGAGCCCTGTGTCCGGCTCCCTGGTCAGTGGGGAGCCTGCTTCTCCTCTCCCACACCCCCTGCTTTGTGTTCCCTCTCTCGCTCTTGCTCTCTCTTTCTCTGTCAAATAAATAAATAAATAAATAAGTAAATAAGTAAATAAGTAAATAAAGAAGGTACACCTCATATAAAAGCAGGCAACACAACATTTGATAAATCGATTTTTTACCTAAAAGGTAACAAATGCTGTATAACAGAGAAGTGCAGCTATCTTAGGCAACACTAAATGAAGAAATCTTCCTAAACTCAGGCATGGTGGGGACAGCAGTCTGCTAATAAAAATTGCAGGACATCTATAGGCTGAATTTCTCTAGATCCATGAAAGGTTCTATTTATTCACTGTGGGCCCAGCTTCCCTAATTTACAGAAGGGGCAGTTCTGTTTTATCTTATTCATGAATCACCACAGTAGAATGATAACAAAAGCGTAATCAGAATATTGATAGGATGAGGACCCAAGGGCAAGTCTGAAAAACAACCAGGTTGGGATGAAATCTAATCTTAGCCCACCAAGGTAAACTCCAGCTTTGTATTGAAGAACAAATGCAAACAACTATATAAAAGCTCTCTTATTGATCCGGGGCTGTGAGACCTACTTCATACATTTGCATGTGAGCCTAGTCATTTTGTTCTCCCAACCAAAGCAGTGTGACTTAGTCATTAAGAGCAAGGGCTGCCTGGTTAGATCTGGGCTCTGAGACTCCTTGGCTGTGTCCTTGGACGAGCTGCTTAGTCTCTCTGTACCGTTTCTTCCTTTGTAGATTACTCATAGTACCTCTCTCACGGGGTTGTGGTAAAAATCAAATAATATAATCCCCTAAGCATCCGGTGGTCTGGATCCATGCACGACACATGGAAAGTTCTCAATTAGTTAGAATAAGTAAATATTTTTTTATAAGTAAATATTTTTAAAGAAATATCATCAAAAAATATATCATTATCGACATTATGCCTATTATTCTTTTATATTTTTATTTTTATTTTAAGATTTTATTTATTTATTTGACAGAGAGAGACACAGTGAGAGAGGAAACACAAGCAGGGAGAGGGGGAGAGGGAGAAGCAGGCTTCCCGCTGACCGGGGAGCCCGACGCAGGGCTCGATCCCAGGACCCTGGGACCGTGACCCAAGTCGAAGGCAGATGCTTAACGACTGAGCCACCCAGGCACCCCTATGCCTACTATTCTTATTATTCATTTTTTTCTAAACTGAACCAGACTAGAAATTCATCATGTTAGAGGTGACAACTTGCCCATCTATGAGTGTTTGGAGAGCATGAGGACTTATTCACTACCCTACCTGCTTAGTAGGCTCCCTTTGGGAGAGGGCGTGGGGATTACGGCAGCTGGGACCTTTTCCCTTTTCGAAATAGACGTAAGAGTGCTGAGCTAAAAGAAATGTCCATTGGCTCATTTCTGAAGAAGCAATTGTTGCAATAACAATAGGCTTGAGGTAACACATGAAAACAGCCTCACTCGTGGGATGGAAGCCTGTTAGTGTTTGGCTGCCAGTTCTCCTAGGCAGTCACCTTGTCTGAGCATGTTTTCGCTCTGTACATACAACTCACATGTATGTCCTGATTTTCACCACGTTAACTACAAGTTTGCATTCCAGCAGAAGAAAGCAAGGAGGAGAGCCTTTGGGGGATGGGTAGGAAAAAGAGATGAAAAGGAAAGCATTTGCTAATTTATCTAGAGGAACATTAGATGCCCGCTTAAACAATCTTAAATACTAAAAAAACAAAACAAAACAAAAAAAACAATCTTAAATACTTGTACAATGAAGCAAGATGTTTCTGCCTATAAATCTGACAGATAACTCCTGAGAAGTACACTCAAGATTTATGAAACCTCCGTGATGCCCAACTTGTTTCAGAAGGACCAGGCCAGTTGTAAATGGCCATGTGAATAATTTGTTTTTTAGGAATGACTTGTGACCATTCTAAACACTCCTGGATAATTTATTAATAAATGAACTGGAAAGGCAACCCCCTGCTTAAGCGGGAACCTGAATGGCAGCTTTCCAAGAGCACCAAAGACCAACGGCTTCTGCCAGTGGGTTCTGCATTTGATTTCCTTACCTTAGTTCTATGGGAAGTCATAGACTTCAGTACTTGCCAATGAGCCCCTCGTTAGAAGACGGGCTTATCTGCAAATGGGCTCTGACCTATACGGACAGAGACTATTTCTAGAGCTTTCTCATCACTAGTTGCTCCCACTGCTGGAATGCTAGAAATGAACAGAAGAGGAAATGCACTGATGTATCCAGGAAATATTTGTGAATATATCAGAACTTTGGCTTGGAATATCCAGGCCACTGTCATCTATTTTAGGAGGCGACCATTCAGAGAGAGGGAAATTTTACCAAGTAATAGAGTTGGTAAAAGTGCAAGAATATTTCATCAACATTTTAAAAACTGGGATGATGAAGCTATCTGCAGAAAAGGAAATCAGGGCAACACCGATAGCCCAGCTAGAATTAAAATTCTAGAATGGGCTTCAGAAAAACCATAACGTGCCCAGATTGAGGAAAAAGTGGTTGCTGGTTTTTTTTGTTTTTGTTTTTGTTTTGTTTTGTTTTCCATTCAAGAGAAACAAACAAACAAACTGGAGACAGAGTTCCCTACAGTTTCATTTCACAGAGAAACCAGTGAGGAATAGATCTTGGCATGAGTCAGCTTTGGAAGCCTTTATTTCCAGGAAAAAAAAGTCAAGAGAGGTCTGTTGATAGGCTATCAGTATATTTTGTGAACTAACACTGTATGTCTGTCTGATTTATAGAGCTGCCACACATAGCAAATTAAAATACAGGATGCCCAGTTAAATTTAAATTTTAGGTAACCAATAAGCAATTTCTTAGTACGTCCCAGGCAATATTTGGGACACAGTGATACTAAAAATCTATTTATCACTTCTCTAAAATTCAAATTTAATCTAATTAATAAATTAATTCAATGGAGTGTCCAATATTTTATCTGGCAAAGCTCCTCCTGCCCCATCCTGAGATCACCCCTGAGTTCCTACTAGTAAAACTAATTTGCATTTCATTAATACTCAAATCAAGAGGCTAAGCAGTGTCTTTCTACGGGATTCAAATGCTCACTTTGAGATCTTTGATAAGTTACTTAAATTGACTGTGCCTCAGTGGCCACATCAGTAAAATGGGATTAATAAGAGCCTCTCCCTCTCAGGGTCAACTTGAGGATTATATAAGACGGTACCCAGAAGGGCCTAATGCAGAACTGAGCTCATAGCAAATGCTCAATCCATATTAGCTATGACTGTTGGCAAGGAACACAATGAAGAAATAAAATGACAAAGAAGTACCTGGATCTTTCCTTTGCCAGGAATACTCCTTATCTATGCCTAGGTAATGGAGAGCCGTCGATGGCTATGATTTCATTTATATGACTTTCATTTTATTGGGCAAAGAGAGCCTAACACATAGGAATGACAATAACCAATCTGATGCAGTTTATTACAGTCTGCAGCATGGCCTTTCACATCTATTACCTGGTAACAATGCAAAATGCATATTTCAAAAAAAATTCAAGACAGGGATTCTCAAATAGGGACTCCCATGAAAAGGGAGCTATAGGGTCTTGGGGTGCCTCTCACCCTCTCTGAGATCCACTACTCACAAGTTTAAAGGATCGCCACAACCTGCGACAAAAGTATTTCCTTTGGAAAGGAAGCAAACTGAGAGCAATCTTTCTGTGTGGACACAATGTGGAAATGACTTCGGGTACCCCACAGAAAACAATCCTTGGTGTCGTCATCCTCAAACACAAAGGACAAGTGGCTCCGCACAGCTGTCAACAAAAGACCCCCAGCAGAATGGCTTTTAAGCTGTAACCTGTGGCCTCTATTCATCACCGGAAGATTCTAAACGCTTTCCCCCTTTTGTAATGGAGAACATCTGCCCTTCCAGAACAATTTTTCTCCCAGGGGTAAATTTTACTTATAGAGAAACAACATCTTTTTTTTTTTTTTTAATGTTGCTTTCCCATGTCCTTGATTAGGAAACACGCCCCTTTTTTAATGGTTTTACAGCCAGAATCTCCAATCCGCCTAAACGGTACCCATCTTGTTTCTTGCCTAAGCACAAATGAGAAATATTGTATATGTTGTTAAATTAATTAGACTGAAGCGGCTCTATTGATTGCCATGGCCGTCTATGTAAGCAAACCAAAATCTAAGCCTGTAAATGCATCAAGGTTATAAAATCAAAACACGAAGGAAGGCTAATTACAAGAGCCAACTAGGCTTTAAGCTATAAGCAATCAATAATTTCCTTTCTTTGCTTCTGCCTTTTCTCTATTCAAATGTCTCCCTGAGTTCCCGTCTTTGGGGCCTTGATGCCTTGCTAACCACTTTTACTTCAGACTGAGTGCTGCCCAGTTTGAATTGATCTTTCTTCAAATAAACCCTTAAAATGTTTAATAGGTCTCAGTTTATCTTTTAATAATGTAAATAAGTACAAGGCTTCTTTCTGAAGGAAAAAAAAAAGAATCTGCTGTGCTAGAATTTTCTGGACTCCTTTTTGCAAATACAAAAGTTTTTAGTATCTTTATACGGAACAAGAGGTCAAGGTACAGATAGCGTTTGGGATTGAGTTGGTGTATGTATCTGATTAAAATGGCAGCCAAGCCACATGATTTCTACTCAGAAGCTAGTTCTTTAACATGGACTGATAAAGTTCCAACAGGACTCATACAGTTTTGAATAGTCGTCATATAAACAAAATTCAAGGAAACAATGCATAGCCCAAAAGATGCAATTTCTGGCTCCCAGCAGTGCACCCAGCTGAATAAAGCCAAGATAATTCCAGGATATTGGCACTGGGTAGTTTACTCCACAGAAGAAAGGAAGTGCTGTCACCAGCAAATTCATCTAAAATCTAGCATTAAGCACCTTCCTGATGCCTTTATTTGCAACACTACTCTTAAACATTTGTAAAGTGATCACCTTTCCACAGGATATGAAAATGCAAGGTTGGGGGTTAGCCATTTGACTGGCTTTTTAAGATTAACAGGATAAGGGGCACCTGGGTGGCTCAGTGGGTTAAAACCTCTGCCTTCAGCTCAGGTCATGATCTCAGGGTCCTGGGGTCATGATCTCAGGGTCCTGGGGTCAAGCCCCGAATTGGGCTTTCTGCTCAGCAGGGAGCCTGCTTCCCCTTCTCTCTCTGCCTGCCTCTCTGCCTACTTGTGATCTCTCTCTGTCAAATAAATAAATAAAATCTTAAAAAAAAAGATTAATGGGATGTACTTAAATTCCCTTTGAGAAGACAAGGAGATACTATATATAAAAGGTAATGCTGAAGTGGTTGCCAGGAGCTGGAGGGAGGAGGGAATGGGGAATTCGTATCTAATGGGTACAGAGTTTTTGTTTGAGATGATGGAAAAGTTCTGGAGATGGAGGGTAGGGATGGCCGCAGAACAGTATGAATGGCGTAATGCTACAGAACCGCCCTTCAAAGTGGTTAAGGGGTGCTGGGTGGCTCAGTTGTTAAGCATCTGCCTTTGGCATAGGTCATGATCCCAGAGTCCTGGGATTGAGCCCTGCATGGGGCTCCCTGCTCAGTGGGGAGCCTGCTTCTCTCTCTCCCACTCCCCCTGCTTGTGTTCCCTCTCTTGCTGTGTCTCTTGCTGTCAAATAAATAAAATCTTTTTAAAAAATGGTTAGAGGGGTAAATTTTGTTATGTATGTTTGATCACAATAAAAAAAATTGATACACTAATAAAGATCATCATTATTTTTTTTTTAAAGCTGAAATGTGAGGGGGAAATAAGCAGACAGAAAAGCGAGAGAGAAAGGAAAGAAGTGTTAAGAAGAGTCTGATGAGCCCCTACCCCTACCCAGGACAGTGGTGGGGCTGGTGGCAGGGATACCAAAGAGGAAAAATGAATTGAGGCCTTCCCCGACCCGGTGTCCCTTACCCCACCCCACATCCCCAGTCAGGAAGAGGGTCCCTGAGTCTTGGTCAGTGTTCAAAAGGAAAGGAATGGAATCAAAGGGTTTTAGACAGGGAAGTCCTTTCTCAGTCTAGGTGGAAACTAGAGAACCGGGAGCAATGACAGGGCTCACATGGCCACACGTGACCCTGCGTTAGTTGTATGCAGAGACAATGTTTTCCCGAACTGACTGCCACAGTCACCCGGAGCACTCCTGAAAAATGCTAATTCTCAAATCCTGATCTTGAATTTTGAAAGAAGCAGCCTGGGAAGCTGTATTTTTACTGTTGTTTTTTTTATACACTGCTGCAGGTGATTCTCAGAGTCATGCAAGTTTTAGAAAAGACTGATCCATCCCTTTTCTAAAAAAACAACATCTAGACATGCAGCAAAACACAATAAGGGATGACATAGAAGCTATTCTGAAATAGGAGTGCCCTTTTCTTCTAGGGAACAGTGGTATGTGTCCGTTGATGGACAAATGGATAAAGATGTGGCATATACATGTATATAATGGAGTATTACTCAGCCATAAAAAAGGATGCAACCTTGCCATTTGTGACAACACGGATAGACCCAGAAGGTGTTATGCTAAGTGAAATAAGTCAGACAGAGAAAGACAAATACCACATGGTTTCACTTATGTGTAGAATCTAAAAAACAAAGCAAGTGAACAAAGAGCAGAAATGGACCCATAAATACAGAGAACAAACTTGATGGTTGCCAGAGGGAAAGGGGTGGTAGGGATGGGCAAAATGGGTGAAGGGGAGTGGGAGATATAGGCTTCCAGTTATGGAATGAATGTCATAGGGTTAATTTATAATGAACTTAGCCATTCATCTCTTAGAGGGACACTTGGATATATTAGGATCCCCCTCTTTTTTTAAGTTTACTCATTTAAACAATCTTTACATCTAATGTTGGGCTTGAACTCACGACCCTGCGATCAAGAGTCACGTGCTCTTCCAACCGAGCCAACCAGGTGCCCCTACTCTGTTCACTTTTTAAAAGTTGTTTTCACCTGTTCTTGTTTCACGAGAACCACTAACCTATTTCGGCATGTGTTCACTAGAACACAAGGATAGTTATACTTTAGGACAGCTTCTACGTTATATCTTGTTCTGTTTTGCTGCTTGATTTAAAAAAAAAAAAAAAGACATGAACCAGTATTTTCTCAAGCTTGCAGGGCTGTGAGAATCATCAGCAGCAATGTAAAAATAAAAGTAAAAACAGCATAAGGAATATAGTCAATGATACTGTAATAGTATTGTATGGTGACAACTGGTAGCTACCTTATGAGCAGAGCATAACATTTAGACTTGTCAAATCACTATGTTGTGCACCTGAAACTAATGTAACATCATTAGTCATATGTCATTAGTCAACCAATGACATTAGTCACATAAGTGACATATAATGTCAATAATATGCCATCAGTCAACTATAATGACTTCAGTCATGTAAGTCAACTTATACTTCAATTAAAAAAGAGTGAAAAAGAGCGCCTGGGTGGCTCAGTTGGTTAAGCGACTGCCTTCGGCTCAGGTCATGATCCCGGAGTCCCAGGATCGAGTCCCATATCGGACTCCCGGCTCTGCGGGAAGTCTGCTTCTCCCTCTGACCTTCTCCCCTCTCATTCTCAGTCTCTCTCTCTCTAATAAATAAACAAAATCTTTAAAAAAAAAAAAGAGTGAAAAAAATAAGAAACATTTAAAAAGAGTGAGCACAGTATACTGAGAAAACAGTGACGGGACATGTAGAGTACTGGATTTCCACGTCTCTGGCATTGGTGCTCGTGAAAAGTAGGTACAAAATTCCTGGTAGATCTGAGTGTATCTGTTTCCTAGGGCTGCCCTAACAAATTACCTCAAACTTGATGGCTTAAAAAAAAACAGAAATTGATTCTCCCTCAATTTGGGGGCCAGAAGTTTAAAATCAAGGTATTGGCACAGCTGCCGAAGGTTCTGGGGAGGTTCTGAAGGTTCTAGGGGAGAATCCTTCCCTGCCTCTTCCAACTTCTGGTTGGCTCCATGTGGTCTGGGTTTGGGCCTGCACATATTCCAATCTCTGCCTCCATCTGTTCACGTGGCCTCCTTTCCCAGGTGTGTTTCCTCCTTCTGTCTCTTGTAAGGACCTGTATCATTGGACTGGGTTAATCCAGGGTGACCTCATCCAGAGATTCTTAACTTAATTACATTGCAAAGGCCCTTTCTCCAGAAAGAGGTCATATTTACCAGTACTAGGGTACAGGACTTGGACATCTCTTTTCTGGGGGGAAGGAATGGGTTCACAATTCCACCTACTACACAGAGTGATTTAAAATCGTTGAGCAGACCTATATGATGCTCCTACAAACATAGATATATTTAGAGGCTGTTTTTAATATAAATGCTCTTAGTTCAATATTCCTTGCAATGACAGATGTTTATTTATGAATGAATTTACTCCTCTGAGTCATGTACATTTTTAGAAGCATGACTCTGTCATTTCAAAATAAGACGTGGTATTAAAAGGCCACATGTAGTAGACAAAACCACATTCAGACAATCGTGACATTGCAAAAAAATTTTTTTGCACCATTTTCAGAAAGAGAATTTCTAAGCACTAGGATAGATATGTCTATTATAGGAAGAGCAATATGGAGGATACTAAACTTTTTTAGTGATTTCTCCTGGTATTCCCCTCAGCAAGTGTCAATGAGTTAAGTTTTATTGTAATTAGAGTTTTAGTAGAATAGTTTGCTTTTGCGGGGCAGAAGGCAGGAAGAGCTGATATTGCAAGGATATATGAAGTAGCTATTAGAAACAGTAATAGCTTTACATATATAGATATATGATGAAGAGTCTGTAGATAATTAATGAATATAGGGCACTTATAAATGCAGGAAAAAACAGTACTTTAGGATAGGTATAAGGACAGGATGGATACATCAAACAGTGTGGGGCAGGAACCACAGTAAGAAGCAAAGGGGGAAAAAATGATTGCTGTTTAATGGGGAAAACCAAAGGAGAAGATCTAAACAGAAGTAATTCCTTAAGTTATATCCACCAGAGGTTTCACAAATTCTTTAGTGAGAAGAGACTGGCATTAATGGAGGAACTTAATAGTATTTGTAGAAATTTATTGATGTATTTAAATATACCTCTATTTCGGTTAACTTTTTAAAGTGTATGGTGTCCATTCTTCAGAGTGGTTTCAGTTCTAAAGAACTAAACCCCCCCTGTGAAACATTCCCAGCTATTCATTAAAAGAGAAGAGAGAGATCAAGAATGACATCTAAACTGGCTAGACCCAAATACAACTTTAGTCAAGATCCTGGTTCCAAGGATCAGCAGCCTAATTAAGCAGCAGCCTTATAAAAATGGGACTCGGACATGACTTGCTTTTATCAGAATATGCCATTTGCTTTTACAAAATAAATTCTAGGCTTTCTGATCATTTGAATGTCTGCACTATATCTGCAGCTATACCAGCAACACAGCTCGGAAACAAACTCTTCAGAAGACTCCAGATTCCAAAAGGGCGAATCTAAATCCATCAAGTTCATCCACCTGTCCCTCTCTGTCCAATGCGGCCATAGACGCAGACTTGTCTTTGCAATAATAGTCAGTGAAACACGAATACACCATGGAGTGTGCATAAGTGTCTTGCAAACTCTGTTAAACGTAATACCATAATTATAAGCAAATGAACTTTCAGTACTGGATAGTTATTATTTTGATTAGTTGACTTTTTTGAGCGATCAGGCTACTGTCCCATTTTTCATTTAATTTCACCGTGGCATTTTTGTTTGCTTTCTTTAACATTTGAAACATAGATAACACAAATCCAGCCTTCACATTACAAAGGAAAGCTTGGATAAATTCATCCTGTGTATTCTTTTGTACAACCTCTATTAATAAATCCAGGAGTGAAATATACCTAGGTATATCTCAATATAGAGGGGGACACTACTTGGAGCACCTGATATTGGGGGTTGTGAGTTCAAGCCCCATGTTGGGCCTAGAGCTGACTTAGAAGAAAGGGGGGGGGACACTACTTTTGGTTTTTCAAAGAAAAATTCATAAGTGGCATATGCTTAAATTCTAATCATTCAAACAAAAATGTTAGAAGGTCCTCCCACTCCCAGCCTCTGTTAACTGAATCACAAACAGAATTTCAAGAAGGAAGAACTATTCCTTTGTGTCTAATCTATTAATAGAGGGGAAGTGGTTGAGTCTAGTAAATTTTGCTATGGATTTCTTAATCTAGGCAATGATTATAAATTCATGCATTTAATTTGAACAGTGATAATTAGGTTGATTTCCAGATGACTCCTTTTGTAAACTTTTGGCCTGGAACTGGTGTTCCAGCTGGAGCGGGCCACGTACTGCCTTCCCGCTGTCATCACTGGAAATCTTGAGTCAAGATCAAGGCTCCTTTTTCCTCTCCGACCTTTCTTCACAATGCACAGTGGGACCCCGGTTTCTTAGCTCTGAATGCTCAGCTTTGCTCCACTGTGCCCATGGGGTTGCCACTTGCAGACAACCTACATGCAGATATTCACTGAGGACCCTGCAACAAGCCCACTGGAATCCATGTCTTGGATTCTAGCTTTCAGGTGGTTTCCTAAACCAGATACCAAATTTCAAAAAATCTTATGTCTGGCTGACTCATTGAGGCTCCAGTGAATAGAGAAAGAATCCCAGCAGGGTTGAGGGGCAGGGCTCACTTGGTTCCTAGAAGTCTGCCAGAGGCTTGTTTTCCTCTAGGGATATACTTTGAGAACCGAACCAAAGAAGACATCTCTTACCTTGACAGTCATGTCTGCGTTGGATGTTTCTGTGGCATCTGAGGCTGCCTCGTCTCCCTTTAGCAGCATACTCTCCCATCCGACCCCTGAAAACCAAACCAAACCAAACCAAAAGTGTCATTTGAGCCAAGCACATTCAGCTGGCATGGATAGACACCTAAATGACATTCTGCAGATTGCAATCCCACGTGTGTTATAAAGGAAACCAATGTCGCTGCACAGCGTCCCTGCTGGGCAGTTACGGGGAAAGCGTCCTTTCCGAAGTGTGGCCAGTCAATACCTCCTTTGTTTCTACCTCACCTCCGACTTGGGAGCCCACCGTCCAAATCCTCTATCTTACAGACAGTTCCGTTCCCAGGGAGAGCGGGGAAGAAGTTGGAATGAACTCTCTTCCAGAATCCAGCTCTCAGACTGAGGTCTTACTGGGGGCTTAAAGGGAATCCCAGGACACAGAAACACAGGCTTCTGAATCTCTTCAACACCCAGTAGAACCGACTCCAGATTATTCGCTGCCCTAGATTCCACTCACATACTGGAAATGTCTGAGAGGTTATGTTCACTTTGAAAATCTATATATGTTTTCTCTCCAAGTTGTGATAAACGTTAGTGTTCTTTTTTTCCTAAGCTGCCAGATGATCTCCAAGAATAGATGCATGGCAAGATAGAAGGTTTTGCTCTCTTCACCTCAAAAAGGAGATCAAGGGTTGGTGTTCAGATACACCCACGGACACAATATAGCTGAACTACATCAAATCAGACGCAATTATACGTGTGAATCAAGGGGGAAGGGAACAGTCTATATTAAAGTTTGAAGTAATGACAAATATATTTTCAGAAACACATTTATTGCACATAAAGTCATCTTCTTAAAAGCTAAAAAAGTAATACTTAGTAAAGTTTTCAAGGGACGACTTTAACCAGTAGATACAAATTTTATAATGAGTACAACAACTGCCTGCCTGGATACGAATGCTCTGAGCCTAAAGCATTAAAAAGATTGTTTTCTTAAATAGGTTAAAATTAGCTATGTATTATTTGCTCACATTGTTGATTTCCATAGCAAATAATTTTGTCTAAGGGTAATTCAAGGACAGTATTCACCCTGGACCTGTGTGAATAGCCCAAATTCAAAAATTTCAATTATCTAGCATTATGTTAAGTCAGGATTAGCAGACATGTTCTGTGCTACACAGTAAATATTTTAAGCTTTGTGGTCATGCCATTACTGTTTAACTTCTCAAGCTGCCATTGTAGAGCAAAACAGACAACACATAAATAGCCAACAGACAACATATAAAACAAACGGGCATGGCTGAGTTCCAATAAAACTTTATTTATAAAAACAAGCACTGGGCCAGATTTGGCCCATAAGATGTCCTAGACCAGATGGATAGTGATGATGGTGGCACCACATTGTGGATGTATTTAATGCACAGTACCATATACTTAAAAATGGGTTACAATGCAAATTTTATATTGTGTATATTTTACCACAATAAAAAAACCTTTGCTAAGCAATATTCAGTTTCAATTCAACTGATTCTATAATTACCCATTGAGTTGGTATACCATTACTCACTTAACTATTTCTAAAATGTTGGATATTTAGGTCATTTTTAATTTCTCCTCAGCATAGATAATGCTAAACCTCTTTGTCTAAAATGTTTTTCTTCTCATGAATAATCTCCCTCAAAGCGACTTCTAAGCCAAAATATGCATACTTTTAAGTCTAATGACATATAGTTTTGTAAAACAATGATGCCAATGTTACAACCACCACCAATTCATAATAATTTTGCTATCACCGTAACTTACTTGGTAGTGTTATCATTAAACAAATTGTGTGGTGATGGGGATTGATGTCTTAAGCAGGTTGTAGGTACATAAAATATTCATTATAGTATTCCATATATTTCCATGTATGGTATTGTAATGATTTTTGTGTCAATTTGTATTAGTGCCATAAAAGTGATATAATAATTTTTTTAAAAGATACTTTACCAGCTTCTGTTCTAAATCAAGAAACCAGAGACATGTACAAGAAAGACTGTTAGACTCCAGCATTTCTGTAAAGACCAAATGGACAAACCAGATGGTGAAACAGAAACAATTTTTGCATGGCACTTTTAAGAAACTAATATGAGATTAATTCAATTTTTTTTATTTTAACATCACATACATTGTTTTATATTCTGGATCCCTGAGAACCTCATTTTACAGGACATACGCACAATGGATTATTCAAGATCCATGCACTCAATGTAATGCAGGGTGCAAATAGTTGTCTCTCACTAGGTTGTAGAAATTGGGTCAGTTTGGTGAGCTGCCCTACAGTTTCTTCTAGAGAAATCGCTACAAGGAGGTTGCCAGCCTTTTCTTAAATGCAAGTTTCTGGGAGAGCAATCTTTGCTCCTACATGAATGAATTACTTCCCTGACACATCTTGCATTCAACAGACTAATAGCCCCTCCTGGTTTAAGCCACTGCTGGCTCCTGTTGGATCTGACCGGCAGAGAGACACAGATGTTGGGTGGGATGGACAATTACACGATATTTACTTCATGGAATAGTTTGAATTATCGTTCAGCAAATGGACGATAATTTTTCCCTCTGTGGGAGAAATTTTCTTCCCTGTCCCACTGATGTTTCCTTCAGCCAGTGTGATGTTAGTGGACATAAGGCAATCAAAGGTTTGAAATGGGCTCGTGTGGTGATGCTTGCCCTCTTGCATTTCTGCTATAGCATGAGGAGGACATGCTCCACTCGGCCTGCAAGGGACTGAGAGTCATGGGGAGCAGACCTGGCCCCCATCAGCACCTTGGAACCAAGCCAGGTCTTGATCAGTCAACCCCTAGCCCAGCTGCACATGCATCACAATAAAAGCTATTGAGTTTGGAGATGATATAGGTCAAGCAGCATTATTGTAATAGTAACTAATAGATACAATCTATAGGCAAAATTGTACATGGAAGTCATTTTGGATAAAGCATATTTATGTTTATGCAAATATAATTCCTTTTGTTGCACAGAAATTTCAGTTACAAGTATTGGTTCTCATCTCTCTCTCTCTTTGTATATCTATCTATCTATCTATCTATCTATCTATTTTTTTAAGTAAGCTCTATGCCCAACATGGCACTTGAACTCTCAACTTGAACAGGAGTTGCATGTTCTAACGACTGAGCCATTCAGGTGCCCCCATATCTCTCTATGTTATGCCATGTGGGGAAGAATCTTTTCTGTTACGATCCTTTCGTAAGCAATACAAGCTTTATTAAAGGATATATGGCCCTAAGGAAGAGACATGAGACATAAATATAGATGTATTCTCAGAATTTTAGCCTGCAATCAAGAATACACCTTTTTTTGTTTGTTTGTTTATGTCTAAAGTAATCTCTATACCAATTTGGGTATACACTGAGATCAAGAGTTGTATGCTTTACCAACTGAACCAGCCACACACCCGAAGGAAACAGTTTAAATTAGATAACCTATCATTTCACGGCAAGAGTGAGAGAAAACAGACCTAACATTTTAATTTAAAAATGTTGTTAATCCTAATAATAATTTGTAAGGACCAGGAAATGTTATTTTAAAAGCTAGAGGCAAAATTCCTTCCAGGGAGAAAACTGAGTTTTGGAGAGGATGAGCCCCACATCATGGAAGTAGGAGAAAAATGAAGAGGTTCATTTAAAAGAAGGAGAGAGCCTGAAAGGGGCTGGGATGAGAATTGGCAGTAAGAAATCTCCAAGGGCAACAAAAAGGACTCTTGAGAACCATGACGTTTAAACATCGATTTTAAATTTTTTGTCATGCTGTCTCATGACGTAATGCTCCCCTCATCATCCCCGTAATGCTCCCCTCATCAAGATCTCTTCTACACAATTGTCTTGTGTTGGTGTGGTTTGGTGGAAACAGAATGAGGACCTCAGCCTGGAGAGCAGAGAATGGCAGGTGCACAGAGGAGCTCCCTGCAAAAGTGGACTCTGAGGAGGACATGATGATAAGAATCTGGGACGGGGTATTAGACCCGAATACACACAACAGAGCCATGGATCTGTTTCACTTGAACACCAAAGGGCAGCAGACTCTCTCATCCTGAGGACTTGGAGAAAAAAGATGGTTGATACTTCTAATAGGAGGATGCTCATACCTGTAAAATGTAACTTCTATTTCCGCAATGGTGATTTCCATACCACCAATGTGTAAATGCATTGCACCACACGTAGGCAGGGGGATAGCTTGGAATGCTTGTTTGAGGTTCTTCCACTCTAGGATTTTATCAATGACTGTCAACATCTGAGTTCCTGAGACGAATTTCCACTCAACTAAGGTCACTATTTATAACAATAGCACAAACATTTAACAGGTCAGATGTATAATTGCAAAAGAACACATACCAGACTGATGTATTTCTATTATTAGTCAGTTATGTAAGCACAATCACCTCTGATTTCAGGAAAGAACCTATATAAAGAATTTGACTTAAGAATTTTGAAAATTAATAAATATATATAAACTACTTTACATATTACATTTCTACACACTCTCCATCCAAATAACCTTTTTTCTCTTATATCTCGTTTCCCTTTGCTCAAACTCTTCATAATTTCTCAGAGAAGAGAGAACATATTTTATATTATTTCTATAATCCCTAGATTAAAATAATGTCTTTCTCCCCAAACAGAACAGGTTTGCATTTCCCAGCAGTGGGAAAAATTGAGACCTGTCTACTTATAGGTGAGGTATGCTTATAAGGCCCCCAACAGGGACAGTTGTATAAAAATCTTTCAGGAATCAGTAAAATCAGCCAACCAATTGTTGCTTTTGATACATCTCCTCAGTTAGCCGCACAGGCAGAAGAAGAAATCCATTAGCCCAAGCTTCCAGTTCCTTAGCACCCACATATCTGGTCTCCATGCACAAGATGCACTCTACTAACTGGCATGGCCCCTCTCTTTGATTTCTGTTGGGAATAGCACATGTGCAGTTGACAGGGAAGAGCAAGCAGAGAGAAGGAGGCTGAGCTCCAGGCCTGGCTGGAGAAGTCAAGGGCACACATGAGCACCTGCAAGATGAGGGATATGGGCTGATAGGAGGGTAGCCGTGAGGGCTTGACTATAGTAACCTGTAGACAACATGGCGTTCGTGTTTGAGCAAAGCAGACAGGACTAAGCCTGAGCGCAGAATAGGATGAGCGGCTAAGAAGGCTTGTTGTGGAGGCCGCCAATGGAACTGCAGAGAATACTGGGGATCTCCTTATTTCTGATTTTGGTTAGTACTAAAAAATAAATGAAAGTAAAAACACGAGGTCAGAGACCTAGAGGAAGAGGGTAGCACTGTACCAGAGGGTGCTAGCTATACCTAGACCCCCTGGGACCACTGTGTGTTACTAGATAAAAGCAGAGTAAGAAAGAAAGGCAAATCAATATGGACCCTTAGGGGCAAGAGAGTGGACCTTTGCTTTAGCTCACCTGTCAACACAAATTTTAGATAGATTATTGGACAAAGTTGGTCATTAGTGCTGCTCACCAAGTATTTCCAGTTCTTTCCTCTTGAGGACACATAACAGAATTTCACTTCCTGGCCTCCTGTGATGAGTTCTGTCTGATGAGTGTGGGTGGTAGTGGCATCTATCACTTCTAGGCTGGAGCACGTAATTGATGCAGGACCCTCCAGCGCACCCTCTCCTCTACTACGGTGAATGGTAATGTTCCAGATAGTATGATTCTGTTAGCCTGAGTCCCAGAGTGAGGATAACACAAAGCAGAGACACAGCCAACCCACAGTGGCCATGCAGGATGAGTGAGAACCAAACCTTTGTTTTTTTAAGACATGGGAATTAAGAGTTGTTTATTACAGTAGCAGAACCTAGCCCAACCTAAGGGGAGGAAGGAGCCCTTCCAGACTTGCCTTTCCCATCAACCTCCAGTTCCCATCATAGAAAGTTCTTTAGGTAAATCTGTGTTCTATTCCCTAAATCAATCCTCCCATTTGAATTTTGTCTCCACAACCAGGTTCTAATGATCCATACTTTCTACTTTTTTGGAGCCACCCTGTTTCCATTATACCCAGTGCTTATTGCATAGGTTAGTCGCATTTCATGAAGGATTTATGGCCTAAAGACAAAAGACCTCATCCTGCACAGTCATGGCTGCTCTTAAAAATTCCTTAACTCTCCCATCCAGTCCAAAATAGTACTATACTTCAGAAAACCCCACTGAGCTACAGTGGAACAGTCCGTTTCCTTTCTTAAGTACCAGATGATGCTGTTGGCTTGGGTGAAGGATCATGTTGTACAAAAAATACAGATCTGGAAACTGTAGAATTTCTCAGGCTTTGGAGAGGCTCACACTGGGAGATAAAAGGGGAGATCAGCTGGGACAGCAGATTAACACTGGCATTGTCACCCTCATGCTGAAGCATACCATTCAGAGCACTTTTGGCTGCTGATAACAGAAAGCCTACTTAACAGATGACTAAACTACAGAGGATTGAGTGACTCATGGAACAAGAAGTCCCAAGGTAGTGTGGCACCAAAGGTGGTTGGTGGATCCAATGGCTCCATGGCCTCGGGCCCTTTTGCTCCCAGTTTGACCTTTCTGCCATTCTCTTGATTTTCTTCCATGGTTCCAAGATGGACATAGCAGTCCATGTGTCATGAAAACATCCAGAGGCAGGAAAAGGGAGGAGTAAGTACACTTCCACCAAGGCACCCTCCCGTACACACCCAAAGTCTCACTGGTCAAACGCGTAGCATTAGTCGATCTCTAAACCAGTTGTAGAAAAAGCGAATGGAATTCTCAAAATCGGCTTGGGGCTAATTAATCAGGATTTACCTCCCGAGTCAGGCCTCCCCTGAGTCAGCATTCTCTTAGTACACAGCCAGTTGGAGGATGAACAAAGGAACAAAATGGGATCTTGGCCAGCAAGAAAGAAGGGACAGGTTGATGGCTGTCAGAGAAGCAAACAGTAGGGTCTGATGGACAGGCACATAGATTGGAATGTCAGAATCCATGATACTTTTTAAATGTCTATTTTTGTCTCATATTTTAGTTAGAAATATACATGGTAATTCATAGAAGTTAAATACACAAGTGATGCCAGTACTCAACATTGCTTTCTAGTGCCAGCTCCTCTGTAAGGTGTCCAGAGTGACATCACCCCCTGCTCCCTCCACTATGAACTCATAGCCCTGATCATTAGCCCCACTTGTTGGGGCACTCATTAGGACTTGAGCAGGAAAAGCCCTTAAGTGTGTCTGTCTGACAGCATTGGTTCATCAATGATGCCCAAGAGGGCCCTTATCAACTAGCTTGTAAGCACTTGTGAGGAGGGACTTGACCCGATACCCAGTTAGCCTCCCCAGGTGTCGGTTAAAGGAGAAGTGTGATTGTTGGGGCAGCTGGTTTGGAAGGATCAGAGCTTCAGAATGGGGCATAGGGTGAGAGTGCTCCAAGGAGGATGGGGGGCACTGAAGGACAGGGTGTGGAGGGCATCAGAAACAGCACCACAGCTGTGCTAATTCACTCTAGATGCTAAGGAAACAGCGGGTTGTCATTGGTCTCATCCTCCCAAGCCAGGCAAGGCCTGGTGGCCCTAGGCACTTCCTGGTGAACCCAGAGATGGGAGCATGTGGAGGTGTAGACACCAGACATAAAACACCTGGGTGGTAGGACTCAGCATGCTGAGTAATGTCTACACCCAATGTGGGGCTTGAACTTAGGACCCTGAGATCAAGAGTTAAACACTCCACCGACTGAGCCAGCCAGGCTCCCTAAGGACTCTGAGTACTTTGAAGACAGGGCTATCCATTCACCAGCCCCACCCGGGCCCACTTCATCTCAGTCAGCACAGTGAGGGCCGGCATGTAGCAGGGGCTCAATGTTCCCCAGATTGAATTGGAGTTGGAAGGGGCCTGAAGCCAACTGAGCTGCTTTCTCCTCAGGATAGAAGGCTCCTCCTCTACAATGGTAGAGAAGGCTCCTCAGCCTCCACATGGTAAGGGAGGTGCCCTCTTTTCCTGGGCACCTCCCTTACCACCCCAGGCCATGCTCATTGGACAGCTGGAATGTCTTAAGAATAGCTGAGCCACAAGAAGATTGGGGAAAACGGAGCGCAAATGAGGACCTACGTCGCCTGGCTTTAAGGGAGAACAGAGAACACAGTAGGGTCCCTGACTGCCAGGAGATTGCCCCTTTTGTTCGTGAGGACTTTCGTAGATGGAGCCTGCTCAGATGTGGCCAACCTTCCTATCCATCCCGGTTCTTCTCTTCCTCGTCACACCTCTGCCTCAGCCCTCATCAACTTACTGACCCACACAAATCCCCGGAACTTTGACAAAGTCTAGAGTCCAGCCTTCCATGTTTTCCAGAGAGAACTGAGACCTCAGATAGAAAAGAGTGGCCAGGGTCTCCCAGAAAGTCACTGTAGAGCTGGGATGAGAAAAGACAAGATTGCCTGATTTCCTAGACCAGGGTTCTTTCTGGGGCCTAAACTGGGTCAACTCCATTTTACAAACAAAAGATCAGCCCACTGTGAAAGCATTTTTCCTGATCACAATGAAAAGAATAGGGCTAGAGCCTGGATCCCCCCTCTCTCTTCTTCACCCAAGTCTCTATGCAGAGTGTCTTGGGACAGAGACTCATTCAGGTATTTCTCTTCTTGAAATTGTCTTTGGCTATCCTTGGGTTTTAAAAATCTCACTTGGTTCTCGAAGGCATTCTCAGAAGGGTGGTCATTAAAACTTAGCGGAACTTCAGAACAATGATTTGCCTTTAAACACTTGGCTTTGGGAAACCCCACCCAAGGATAAGCTGATGGGGCCTGCTTCCTCTAAAGGGAGAGCCCTGCCAGGGGCTGGAGGAGCAAGGCAGGATGTGGCCCCAGCCCAGCCCACCCCAGCCTGCTCCAGGTGGAAGCTCATCCTTGATCCTGAGGCCCAGCTGTCTCTTTCATGGGACAGATGGAAGGGCCAGGCCCCAGGGCTTCCAGAAGCAATGGTGGCAAGGGCAATTTCTCCTCTCTTGGTTCCTCTCCCTGAGACGAGCCCATTGTGAAAGGTCTACCCCTTGGATGACAAGTCATTTTCCTCAAACTCACCCAGAGGTTAGTAACCCCTTTCCCTACCCATTTCCCCATTCCCAGGTAAGGGATGCCTCTCTGGGTGCCTCTCAGGGGTTGATGTTCAGGTTGCTCAAAGATGCACAAAGAAAAACATCAGTGTCTTATCAAGTGTGCTCCCTATGACTTCTTGACCCCATTGCCGTCCTCCAACATGGACACAATAAAACCAGTCATGACCACTAAACTGTCCCGGGGATGTACTGTGGGTCGAAGCCTCTGTCTTTATGTATAACATTGCATTCAATCCTCAGAGAATATTGGTACACGAGGCAGGTTCAATACTACCTCCACTTTACAGATGAGAAAACTGACGCTCAAAGACTTAAAACTGAACTATTAAGTGATGGACCCGATGCTTAATCCAAGCGCTCTGACCTCAGAGGCTATTTTCTTAACCAGTATACCTTATTACCACCCGAAAGATTAGTATTTCGTTCTTTTTCAGAGATAGGAGAACAGGAAACTTGATGACATACTGAAAACAATCTAGATTCATAGAAGGAAAATTGTCTTCCCTGAGGTTCCAGTTCAAGCTCACAATGCACACATCAAATAAAGGTTGTATTATGATGGGGTCCTGAGAAAGATATATAGCCGAGGACCAAACCCAATCCCATGCAATTCAGCAAACACTTACTAAGGATTTACAGAACCTCTCTGGGGCAGCTAGGTTGGGCAGTTCTCCTTTCATGCAGGAAGAGCTTTAGGCTTGGTTCTGTGGGATCCCACACAATCTAATTCTATAGAGGGTGACCTGAACAGCAGAACTTTTGAAAAATGGAAGAGGATTAAGACAATGAAAGCACTTAGTGCTTCTTGTGTGTCACCTTCGGTTTTAACAGCTCACAAAAAACCCTAGGAAAAACTTTGGGTGATTGAAGAGGCAATCATGCATAGGAGAAGAGGTGAAGACTTAAGAGTATCTGAAGCTGGAAAATAGTTTTCTGATTCCACCTGACTGTCTCCCTGCAAGCATGGGGTAAGAAGGAATAATAATCAGCTCTTGAGTGCCTATTATGCACTCTTCGTTGTGGTATATTTAACATATATTATCACACTAACAGTCAAAAGTTCCAAGTGAAGTAGGCACTAGTTTTACCCTCATTTTCCAGAATGCAAAAAGGAGTCTTAGAGAGGTAAATAATTTGCCCAAGAACACAAAGAAGCAGACCTAGATTTGGAGAAGGCTTTCCAAGTTCAGTGCTCATGCTGCAATACGCTGTTACTAATCACCTATGCTAACCAAGGTGCCCTTGGTGAGAAGGGCAAGAGGGAACAACCCTCTTGAGACCAAGAATGTATGCACACACATGTATGTGCCTGCCACATGCACATGTTCTGTATATGCACATGCATACACACACATGCAGACCCAACATGTGCTCATGCATAACCTGTGCACAAACCTGTGTGTGCATGCACACACGTGCATATCTGGGCAGGAAGCTGCAAGTTTTTCAGCCAGTACTGTACACTGAGGAGTCTTAGACCTCCCTTTAAGGAGAAAAGCACCTTTCTCATGGCATCCAAGAGTGGATTGAAAAACTGGGTGTTTCATCTCCTGCTCCACTATCAAAGGTGCACTTTAAGCATCCCTCATAATGTGAAGGGGACAGCAAACTCCAACTACATGAAAACTACATGAAAATGAGAGCAAAGAAGGATCATGGTATGGTGCTTAAAATGAATTTTATGAGACTCTGAGGCCCAAACCAATTTTAAAAATAGTTTGTTTTGGCTGGCCTGAACCAGTACTCAGAAATTAAAGCCTTTTTAGGCAACCATGCTACTTGCAACAAACTCAAGGGAATGCTCACAAACAGGTTCCCTATTCAAAGGTTAGAGAACAGTTTAAAATCTGTTTTACTCTCAAATTAGTCTGTAGATATTACCATTCAGAGGGAACTTCTCCCCAAACCCAATGAGAGATTCTGTTGTATTCTCTATAACATCCTAATTATTACTTTTGCCATCCTGATTTTATTAGGCTAGAAAGATTATTTGATTTTTAGCCCCTAAATAATGTAATATAAAATTAAATAAAAACTCAAGCCACTATCTTGGATTTAGTTCCTATGTAGAGGAGATGTATAGTAATAACTAAGACAGCCAGTGATGACCAAGGCATATTCAAGGTCTTTGGGCCCTTTGAAGGGTCAACCACCCAACTGGTGTGCTGTGACTTTGTCTCTCTTAGCTGCGAAAATAGTACCATTGGAAAGAAGGCAAAGTGGAGCATGACCCTTGGAGACATGAAGAAGCTAGTCTCTGCTATGCCTTTCCCACCAGATCCCTCCCCTCCAGCTCCACTGCATGTGCACCAGTTCAGGCCCTGTGAGGTTTCCCCAACTCAGATCTGTCTTCCATATCATCACCATTGTTATTTTTCAGAAACGTAATAGTCACATCACTCCCCACCCCAACCTCCTTCCTTGCATTTCTGCTGTTTGCCAAGCAGTGGTTGGGCTGGAGAGACCCAAATGGAAAGACCAGGTCAGGGTACTCAGGGAGCTGACCAGCTGGGAGGAGGAGGTTTTCTCTTTGGGCAATCTGATTGCCAGCACCACTCCTTTTCTCACTGAATGGGGCCTTCCGATGTTATATTTCCACCCTGAGTTCTGGGCGTCCTGCCAGCAGAGCTTCCTCTCCTCCCCTTGGGGGGCTGTGGTGGTGTCAGATGACCTGTGGGAGTTCACCCAGCCATTCAAAAACCCACTTGAATCAAGTAGAAGTGCCTAAGAGAGAATATTTATAAAAAAGAGCCACCCGAAAAGTTCAGAAAAGTTCTTAGGGTGCTCATCACCCAGAAGTTAGGAATGGTGACCTTTCAGGCTTATAGGCATGCTTTGTTTCATCTGCAAGGCACTTTTGTTGTTTTAATTTTTTTTAAGTTTCCTGTATTTAAGTTATCTTTACAGACCCCAACCAACATGGGGCTCAAATTCACAACCCCAAGATTAAGAGTTGCATGTTCTTCTGACTAGGCCAGTCCTGTACACCAACATTGTTGTTTTAAATGACTTAGTTGTTGGGGTGCCTGGGTGCCTCAGTGGGTTAAGCCTCTGCCTTCCGCTCAGGTCATGATCTCAGGGTCCTGGGATTGAGCCCTGTCAGGGAGCCTGCTTCCCCCCCTCCCTCTGCCTGCCTTTCTGCCTACTTGTGATCTCTTTCTCTCTGTCAGATAAACAAATAAAATCTCTTTAAAAAAAATAAATGACTTAGTTGTCCTCATTCATTCATTCATTTTAAAGATTTTATTTTTAAGTAATCTCTGTACCCAGCATGTGCAACCCCAAAATCAATAGTTGCATGCTCTACAGCCAGCCAGGTACCCCTACTCAGTTGGCGGTATTTAAATTCATGACACTATACATGGATATCCAAATATCTAGTTTTTTGGAAAAAAGTTAGAAGACTGGCAAAACCAGACCCACTATCTATAGCTCTACATGGCAGCAACTGCCAAAAGCCGAGTGACTATTATCATCTTTTTACAAGAGATTTGCTTTCTCTGACAAAACTCAGTCTCCATCACATTCTGTTTTTTTGTGGGTTGATTTCACTCACCAATGTTAAGGATCTGGTCCCTGATGGCATCTGAGTTTACAATCCCAATATGGCTTAATTATCTCAGTGTCCCTCAGGCAGAGCCTCACAAATTCTTTTTTGAAGATTTTTTTGAAACAGATTGAATTTACTTACTTATTTTTGAGAGAGAGAGAAAGCTGGTGAGGGGCAGAGGGAGAGAGAAAGAATCTTAAGCAGGCTTTATACCCAGCACGGAGCTGGACAGGAGGCTTGATCTCACAAACCTGAGATCATGACCTGAGCTGAAATCAAGAGTTGGACCCTCAACTGACTGATCCACCCAGGTGCCCCAAAGTAGGTTGACTTTAAACCATCAATTTAAAAAACAGACTTGGCCATAGCAGGTTAGGAGCTCACTGTGGGAACTAGCGGGAGAACCTGGACCACAGCAAGTTACTTCTCCAGTAGTTTTCCTTACCTGTACAATGAGGACAGTAATAGAAACCACTTAGGGTTTTGATGTGGCTTAAATAAGATAATACATGTAACTCCACAGCTCAATGCCCAGAACACAGCAAGTACTTGATAAATGTTAGTCATTATCATTATTCCTTAATAGCATAGTGGCTTCACATTCAAATCAATGACTTCTAGGAATATGTGGCAACATAAATTGTAGCTAAGAAAAGTGCTGCCAGGAGAGATAACATATATCCAGGTCTAAATAGAAGATTTTAGAGTCTTTGAGGGGCTAGGATCATAACTAGCCCCTCTACTGGATTGTCCAGCTAACTTAATTTTTTCCAGAAATATTGGTGATGATTTGGTCTCTTCTTTGTCCCCAAATGATCATGGTTCTTAATTAGTCTTAATAGAAATTACTTTAGCCACATGCAAATGTCTGACTTCCAATTTTTAGCAGATTTAGGGGTCTGTAATGGGAAGTCAACTCTCCTGGTGTTATGAGCTGATTATATATTCCCCCCTTCATTATATTGAAGGTCTAACCCTTATACCCTCAGAATGTGATTATATTTGGAGACAGGGTCTTTAAAGAGCTGATCAAGTTAAATGCGGTCTTTAAGTGAGCCCTAATCCAGTCTGACTGGTGTGCTAACAAGAAGAGGACATTTGGACACATAGGGGCACTGCACACAGAAGGAAAACCATGTCAGGACACCTGGAAAAACTGGTCATCTGTAAGCCAAGGAGAGTGGTCTCAGAAGAAAGCAAACCTGTCAATACCTTGATCATGGATTTCTGGCCTCTAGAAGTAGGAGAAAATAAATGTCTATTATTTAAGCAGCCCTAGCAAATGAATCAGCCTGGGAACAATAGGGTCTGGGCATAAGACAGGAGAGCCTCTGACTTACAGCTGAAGGATGTGGGACAGCAGGCAATCCCAAGAAGCTGGTCATGGCAGGGTTTGGGACCAGAACCCCAGAACCTCCCTTCAGAGCCGGAGAGTGAGAAAGAGCAAGACCAATGATATAGGACAAAGAAACAGGAGGTGATCTGGATGGATTCCAGAGACAGAGCCACAGACCTCAACTGGGATTTTAAATGCTCTTAGCGGGCTGCTTGCATGTGGGGAGGTCGGTTTGTTTAAAGAGTTTTGAGTCTGAACTGTCACAGTGCTGAATGTATTGAAGGCAGAAGGATAAGTAATTATCAATTAATTTTTATATTGTTTGGGCCCCTGGGTGGCGCAGTTGGTTGAGCGACTGCCTTCAGCTCAGGTCATGGTCCCGGAGTCCCGGGATCGAGTCCCACATCGGGCTCCCAGCTCCATGGGGAGTCCGCTTCTCACTCTGACCTGCTCTCTCTCACTCTTTCTCTTTCCTAATAAATAAATAAATAAAATCTTTAAAAAATAAATAAATAAATAAATAAATTTTTATATTGTTTGATGACCCAGTGTTGTTTTCAATTCAAGAGTGCTTGTGTTATTGGAAACAAACAAGCCTGATGTTTCTCAAGTTTAAAAACCCATTTGGGAGTTTGCCTTGATCCACTATAGAAGTCTGGAAGCTAAAATGCAGACACTGTTTGACTAGACTTTGGGATGCATCCATAACTTCCCATCAGAGTATTTATATTCCGAAGTCTTCTTTTACCATCATGTGCAAATTATCTACTTCTTTCCTGGACACAGATGCAAATTTTTAAAGCACCCACAACTCAAAATGACAGAAGATCACTCCGGTGATTTGATAGATGATGGGAACAAAATTATTAATGAGTTCCTCCCTTTCTCCCTCCCCTCAGCTTCCAAAGGAATCTGGTTTTGGCTGGCTCCATTTTTCTTCCTTTCTTGCCCTTAAAGGAGAGCTCAGTATTTCTCAGCCCAGGAAGGCATTTACAATTCAGACTTTGGGAAATAAGTAGAAAGAGATAAGCTGGAAAGGCAAGAGGAAAATGCAAGAGAAAACCAAAAGCATATGCTCAGCTGTCTAGATTTTAGATAGGTAAGTAGATAGATGGATAGATGAATGGATGGATGGATAGATAGAAAGAAATAGAAATCTATTTAGCTACCTATCTGTTCATCTATCTACCTACCTACCTATCTCTATCTACCTACCTACCTACCCACCTATCAAAAGACACCAGTGGTTTGAAGCAAGGAATCAAAGATTCATAATGGACAGTCATTGCTTTGTCCTTTCCAACAATGATTCCCATTTATTATGTTTTTTTGTTTGTTTGTTTTTTTAAGATTCTGGGATTGGAAACTCCCATTTTCCTCTTTTTTTTTAAAGATCTTATTTATTTATTTGACAGAGAGAGAGAGGGAGAGAGAGCGAGAGTGCACAAGTAGGCAGAGCAGGCAGAAGGAGAAGGAAAAGCAGGCTCTCCACTGAGCAGGGAGCCCGATGTGGGGCTCGATCCCAGGACTCTAGGATCATGACCTGAGCTAAAGGCAGCCACTTAACCAACGGAGCCACGCAGGCGCCCCCCCCATTTATTATGTTAATAGCACCTCAAATTCCCCTTGGAGATACTGTTCTCCATTCCTAGTCTGTGTGATTTAGATAGGGCTATCTCTATTCTTTACCTTCCCTCCTCAAAATGTAAGGAGAATCCCAATGATGAGTTAACAATGAGTATATGACAAATGCAAGGTGGCAAAGTTGAATCAAGAAGAGCCAGCCCTGGGAGTTGCCTTAGAATGCTGGAAAAGGAGAACTTTCCTAGTGAGTTTGCTAAAATGCTAATATTTAAGCCTGGGGGCTACTGGTGGACACCATATGGGAAAAAGTTTTCTGAGAACAAAGCAAGAAGAGAGGAAGACAAAGCTGGGATATGGAATTCGAGGCAAAACAAAAACTCCCAGACTTCACAATTTTGTGAGAAAACTGGATCTTTTTTTGAATACTACTTTGAATTAGAATTCTGTCATTCTGAAAAGTACTAATAGAACAGAGGGACCCCAAGAGGAGCAGCTGCAGGGGACAGAAAAAGGAAGCTCTAGGGAGGCTTATCAAAAATTTAAAGTAAAGATGGGAATTCCTTTTAGTGATTTATAGGAGCTAAACTGTGTTTCTGTGCATATGATATTTCACCAAGACTGAACAAAGCGTGGTCCCAGAATTTTGTAGAGTCCTTCACAACAGGACTCATAAAATTAGCAAATGCCATTGTTGGAAGAGATCCTAAAAGACATCTGGTCCTATTCTCTACTTAATGTTTATTTCTCTTTAAGCACCTTGAAAAACAACTCACTCTGATTCTATTTGCACACTTCAGGGGATAAGGAAATTACTTCCATAGAGGTAGCTTGTTATGGGTTGAATTGTGTTCCCTAAAAAGATATGTTGAAGTCCTAACCCCTGGCACCTCAGAATATGACCTTCTATATGAAATAGGGTCTTTGCTGATATAACCAAAGTAGGATGAGGTCGTGAGTGTAGACCCTAATCCAGTATGGCTGGTGTCCTTACAAGAAGAAAAGGCCACATGAAAACAGAGGCAGAGATGAGAGGTATGTTGCCAGAAGCTAGGAGAGGCCAGGAGGGATCTGTCCCTAGAGACTTCAGAGAGACCGTAGCCCTGACAACACCTTGATTTGGGACTTTTGGCTTCTAACACTGTGAGAGAATACATTTCAACCCAGGGAAAAAATGGCTGTTTTAAGCCACCCAGTTTGTAGTATTTTATTATGGCAGCGCTGGGAAACTAATACACAGCCCATTCCATTTTTAGCAAGTTCCAGGTTGGAACTTGATACTGAGCTAAAACTTAGCGCAACTACTAGTCTTAGCTCAGCCTTCTGGAGTCAAACACACACTTACTTCTGCCCCTAGGAAATAGCCTTTAAGTATTCCAGGCTGTGATTATGTCCCAGTGAGAGGTCTCTTTGTTTATGCTCCTAGACCATTCCGATGACTCCCAAAGCCTGGTCATGGTGTCCATGAAGCCTTTCCCTATTTCTTCAGCGGTCATCACAGTTACATTATTCAAAACATCCTCCGTACCCTCTTCTTTGAGATGTGAGCTAACAAGGCTTTGGGATAAACTGCAACCCAGCATTCAGGGCGGCACTTGCTTCCACTGAGCATCCTCCCAAGGGACGCTTTTTCATCATCATCTTAAAGAAAGATGGTGGTGGTTAAGACACCATGAGAAGCTGTTGAACGAAGAAGCAAAACCGCAAGACCCGGAGAGAAATTTGTTAAAAGACAACATTTAAAAAACATCCTGGCTCCTTTCCCAACTGGGGATGCAGGAATGTTTCTCTTAAAGCTTGTCCCACCCCAAGCTGTACTTCTAGGCCCTCCATGTCCCCCCGCCCTCCGCCACAGACAGGAACAGAGGGAAAGGGGAACTATTCTCAGGGAACCCATATCCCTGGGCCTTAACTCAGAGGAAGTTCCCGTTAATCAAAGATAAAGTCCTACATTAGTGGAAAACAAATTACTCAGTGCTGAGGGGAAATTTGGAAAACAAAGAGAAAGCCTTTCAACATCATCTTCTTATTTTTTTCTCCAAGAATAAAAATATCACCACAGACTCACAGGATTCTGGGCACACGCTGCTCTCACAACAAACAAAAGGCAAGGTATCCTGACAAATGCACCAATTTCTGGCAATGTCACTGATCCCAACAAACACTCCCACATTCGAATGACTTGTACCTTTGGTCTGATGCCTACTGGGGTAAAGAGAAGCTGCCTTTGTCCTATATAGTCAGGGATATTCACTTTTGCTTTGATGGAGAGTTAAGTTTGGAGGCCACTTCAAAGCTAGCTCTTGGAGCTTGGATTAAGACTCTGAAGGGCTGGTTCTAGATTCTACCCTGGGGCCCGTCTTTAGACACGGGTCAGTTTGAGGTCACTTATGGGAAGTGCGTTGACAGCACCATATGGAAACACGCGTGTGCACAGTGCACCCGGCTGTGCCCACATACCGAAGAGCCGGACTTCTATTCTTCATGAGGACTTCTATTAGCCAAACCATAAGGAAACAATGGGTTAAGCAGTGATGAACACAAGGAGTTTGTTTTTCCCCTAAATTCTTTCCATCCTGGAATAAGAAGATTGGAGATGGGAAAAAATGTATTTTCCCCCTTCCACAGATGTTCCTAGAGACAATTCCTAACTGGCGTGGCAGTTCAGCATTTCGATCAGGATGAGGAGCTCTGGAGACAGACCGAGTTATGATCGATGTCCCCACATGGCCAGTGTGACAGAGAGAGCCACCCACAGCAACTAGCAACTTAGGTGGGGTAAGAGAGGGGGGACCAGGTTTGAATGACAATAGTAGCAGCTTGCAGAGTTTCTCTGGGTGGATGTCCAGACAGCCAGCTAAGAGGGGGGCATGACGGAGCTCTGGATCTCCTCACTTGTGTTCACTCCAACAGAAGTAAGCACCCCCGCTGAGGGTCTCTTACCAGAATAATATATGTATTTTATTTTTTTTCCAAGATTTTATTTATTTGTCAGAGAGGGAGAGAGAAAGAGCACACCAGCAGGGGGAGTGGCAGGCTCCCCGCTGAGCAAGGAGCGCAATGAGGGACTTGATCCCGGGACCCTGGCTGGGATCAGGACCTGAGCCGAAGGCAGACGCTTAACCAAATGAGCCACCAGGTGTCTCCAGAATAATATATTTAAAATAACCTATATGGAGTGATAAATAGTAGAGAAAAAGCTTTTTGCTGTTGTTTTAGCTAGAGTCCTCCAGAAGAATGTGAGTATTCAAGGCAAATGGAACTGGGGGGCACAATCAGGGGGTGACAGCTTCAAAGAGGCCTCATCTGCCAGCTTGGCCACGAGAGAGGGCCTTCTGCGCAGCAATGAGGCATCCGAAAGGGAGAGTGAGAGAGCAGCTGGAACGTCCTCTAGGTCTGGAGGCGACTTATGACAAGGTACGGGTGGATGGACCCAGCTGCTTGCCTTTCTAGTCGCTGTGGGGCAGTTTGAAAGAATGGTAAACTTGATGCTTGGATACGGGGAGGGAGAGAGGGACTCTTAGGAGAGGGTCATTCGCCATTTGCGAAAAGGGTGTCCTTGCTCCAGCTGCAACCTGCCCTTCAATCTCCAAGTACCTGGAATGCTTTGGCAGAGAATACTTCCCAACACACTCCTTTACCCTTTCGCTTGCTTGCTTTTTCCTATTTATAAATATTGACATCTTATAAGGAAGACTTTGCAATATAGGCTTACTTAGTAGATATGGTCTCTGACACAAAAAATTCTATAGGGATAGGGAGTGGTAGTAAACACTTCTGCACGACTACTATATAAAGTTGGTTTAGATAGGGGTTTTCAAATTTAGTGGATGTGAAACTCTAAAGAAACCGCAAACAGACTAACTCATCCTAAATGGACTGCCTATACCTTGGTTATCATTAAAGAAACACACATTAAAACAATACTTTCATTATATATAACTTTCAAATTTATAATGATACATAAAAATGATACTCAGCTTTGTCAGAGAACAACACACTTAGGCAGTGCAGGTTGGTATTGTACAGTGATTTTGTCTTTTTAGAGAATAATCTAGAATACAAAGAAGGGAAGTGTAACAGAAACTATCCTTTCTCTGTAGAACAGAAACATTCAACCCAGGTAAACTGCTCTCCTTCATGTGGCCCTGTGTTTCACTAAATCAATCATAGGAATCCTATGCTCCTTGCCATGACTGGGGTAGGAAAAGCACTGGCCAATGAAACATTGAATGAACGATGCAAGAGAAGCTAGATAGGGCCCTTTGGGAAATATTTCCTTATTCTTTAAAAGAGACATAGATGAAGAAATATCCCTCTCTTCTTCCACTGAACATTGCCAGATCTCTGGGGGTTGCTGATGCCTGGAATGTGGCAGCCATTTTGTGACCATGAGAACAGTGGCCCAGTGACACAGATGACCCCCTCAGGCTGGCAGAGCAGAGACATGGAAGCAAGCTGGGCCCTTGAGGGATGTCACCATGTAGTGAAATTAACTCCAGAGCAGCCCTACTCCAGGAATTATTATGGGCAATTATATCACTTCTTTATTGTTTAAGCCAACAGAGAGAGAATTTTCTCTCACTTGTAGGAAAAGCACTCCAGGAAACTATAAGATTATAGTCTTTGACACAGTAATTCACTTTGGAGGAGATATATTAAAATAGTGGCCAAAATATTAAAATTTTCTCTCCCAAACTGAAAAATTCAGAGACATGTGTATATGAAAATCACATTATAAAAAAGAAAAGCAGAATATAAAAGGGTAGGTACACAATCCTAACAATGTAAATATTCACATGGCTTGTACCAAACATCATAAGAAAATTCAACTTCATAGTGATAGCTCATCACTGAATGCATAGTAGATTCTGTTTCTTTTTTTTAAATTTTATTTATTTATTTAAAAAAAATTTTTTATTAACATATAATGTATTATTTGCCCCAAGGTACATGTCTGTGAATCATCAGGCTTACACATTTCAAAGCATTTGCCATAGCACATACCCTCCACAATGTCCCTAACCCTGCCCCCACCCCCCCAGCCACCCTTAGTTTGTTTCGTGAGTTTAGGAGTCTCTTATGGTTTGTCTCCTTCCCCATCCCATCTTGTTTCATTTCTCTTCCTCACCCCCCCTGTAACCCCCTGCCCTGCCTCTCTTTGCAACAATGTGGATGGAACTAGAGGGTAGTATGCTAAGCGAAATAAGTCAATCAGAGAAAGACAATTATCACATGATCGCTCTGATATGAAGAATTATATTGTTTCTATAAATTATTACTCGAGTTGAAATTTTTATTTTAAAGTTTATGAGAAAGGAAACAGCATCGGACCCCAAATATGAACTTTTGTACAAAATAAACAGCAAAGAAATATCTGTTGAAAAGGAATGGCATGTGTTTAGGAAATGATTCTAGAACTAGTCATTCCATGTCTGTGATTTGGAGCCTCCTCCTTTGATGTAATTGCCCATTACATTAACCCAAATGTATGAAACATCTTTTCAAAGAATGTCAAACACACAGACTTCAAAGAAGGGAAAGGGTAGGATTCTAGAGAAATGAAGAAAGAAGACCAAGGGAAAACAGTGCAGGAAACTGTCAACATCTCTTACACAATGAATTTCCGAAAATATGTCATAAGCACAGCCTGAAGCTTGGCTTAATTGGCACAAACACAAGGGAAATAGAAAATCTAAGTCAGAGGGGCTGTCACACTGAAAAACGGGTCTGCATCTGCCTGAACATCAGAGAAAATGTGGAGCAGGGAAAATCCGGACATAATGGAACCCTATCAAATTCACATCCGATGGAAAGGCTATAGGAATATTTTTGTAGTAGGCAATTACAGCATTTTATTTTTAGAATTCCTCTTTCAAGTGTCACCAATGAACGTGAATTCTGTTATGCATATTGACAGCTAAATTAGGACAGATTGAAAATCAAGGCCAAGAAAATTACTGTAATATTGGGAGGTTTGCCTATGAACTGCAGCAAAATAATTCAAGAAAACACATTGAATTACATTTAGGGAAATTCTCCTTCTCCCCTAAGCTTTCACACTGCATGCTGTCATTCAATTTCTCAAACACTGACTCAAACAACACCTTATATCAAGGCTTTGTTAAATATTAGCATTTTTTTTTTTGAACCAAAGCTTAAGATTAAATGTTTTCAGATCTGGATTTTGGTGGGGGTCAAATTTCTTCTGAATTTGATGAAATATTACCAGTTGAAGCCAGTTTAATGAGATGAAAGAGATCTCAGTTTACTGAAAGGTATGCAGTGGAAAAACAACAACAACAACAACAACTCAGTTTTAGAAGACAATTAAGCATATTCCACGTAGGGATTTTACCTTGTTATAGATAGCAAATGTTTAGGGCAGGAATAATCTATAGATATACCCTGCTTTCTAAAAAGTTAATATACTAAATATCTGACATTGTAAAGCTCAAATTTTTAATTTTAAAAGGAGACACCTTGTATTGTCTTTAGTATTGTCTTTAAAAGTCAGTTCTCCATCGAAATAGCCATTTCATTTTAGCCACTCCAATAGTATCATTAGAAATAGAGAAGATTCAGGATCTCTAAGTCAATGGAGAAGTTAACTCCAAAAAATGGTCCAGACAAAAAGGGGAGATGAGGTCATATGCACTTTTGGTGAATTTTTATTGCCTCATCAGGATTCTTTCCTTCGTTTTTGTTTTTAGGATTATTTCTTAAGTGATATTTCACCTCTTGATGTTGAAAAAAGATAATTACTTATGGTGATCTATGCAATAAACGCATATCTCATTACTCGTTTTCTGTGCAAATGGTCTCGATGCCACCAGGTGCTCTGACTCACAGAGTTTTAAACCAGAATATCCTACGGTGGACACTCAGGTTCAGAAAGGCCAGCCTCACACTGAACACTGTGTCTCTCATCAGTGAGGGTGTCTCTGGGTCTCAGGGGCTCTGACTGCCACACTCAGGCTTCTGGTTGGTCCCTACACTGTAGACAGCTGAGCCCCACTGGAAGATCAGTAAAATGGGCAGAATTTGCAAGTAGGAATAAAGGACACGCACACATTGGAACATTATGCAGCTCAGTATGTGTATAAATATGTTCATATGTATTAACATGGAAAACTCTCCAGAATAGGTCATTAAATATAAAGAAAAAAAAGCTGCAAAATCCTGTAGGTAGTATTATACTTTTTGTATTAAAAAGGGAGGAAAATAAAAACGTATTTTTGAATTTGGTTATATTTGCATACCGAAACACATGGGTAAGAAGTCAATTCAGAGTGGTTTACCTTTTAGGGGAGGAGTGGCAGAGGGGGGAATGGTAGGCATGCATTCCAAATAAGATATCTCATTGTGTACCTTTGTATCACATTTTCACTCTGAATCATGTGAATCTATCACATAGTGAAAAAACAATTCATTAAATAAGAATAAACTCAGCAACGCTCTTCCCATATCACAGTCTGTGGGGATAATTCATGAAAATATTTTAAGCCTGATGTTTACAGTTTGTAAGCCACATAAAATGGTTTACATATGGGTCACTTTGAGGGCCACCGAATTCAGGCCCAGAAATCTGTTCCGAGAGTCCGAATGTCCACTTCCCACTTCCACTGGCCTTGGCCATTCTAGCAGTCACCTGTTTGCATGTCTCCTCCAATGCGTGCCCCGTCTGAACTGACTTTTGTAGGAGGCAATCACTAAGCCAGAAGGACTTCCCTGACACACAGCAGCACAGCTGTGAATATCTGTCACTGAGCGTTAAAAAACCAATGGCCAAGCCCTAGAAGGATCTTCTATGTTCGACTTTTTTTTTCTTTTTTTTAAAGATTTCATTTATTTATTTGATAGAGAGAGAGATCACAAGTAGGCAGAGAGGCAGGCAGAGAGAGAGGGGGAAGCAGGCTATCTGCTGAGCAGAGAGTCTGATGCGGGGCTCGATTCCAGGACCCTGAGATCACGACCTGAGCCGAAGGCAGAGGCTTTAACCCACTGAGCCACTCAGGTGCCCGGACTTTTTTTTTTTTTTTTAAGAATTCTTTTGCAAGCGAAAAGGGGGGAGGGGCAGAGGGAGAAGCAGGCTCCCTGTTAAGCCGGGAGCCCAACAGGCAGGGCTCGATCCCAGGACCCCGAGATCATGACTTGAGCTGAAGGCAGATGCTTAACCGACTGAGCCACCCAGGCGCCCTCGTTGGAATCTTTTATGTTTTATTGATGTTTTCCTAATTTCTGTTTCTGAGAGTCACCTTAAAAGGCTTGTGAGCTACTGGGGTAAAGACGTGAGAACAGGGAGATAGAGCAGAGAGGAAGGGATGGAGGAAAAGAAGAGAAAGGGAACATGAAGGGAGAGACAGAGAGGGGAGAGACCGTGTGGAAAAAGAGAAAGGGAAGGGGGGCGTGGGGGAGAAGGAGAGAGGCAAATATGTCAACCCAAATCAACGCATTAACCAGGGGCTGGAAACCATGAGCACGTTTGGTCACGAGAATAAATGCAGGTTTTCAGGCTAGCCCACAAAAGCCTGTTGAGCTGGTCAAAAGGACCGTTTTTTCACCCGCTCCCGAGTCCAGAGAGCGATGGAAGGAAAATGTTTTAAGTAGATGAGGCCGCTTCCAGTGCCCGGCTTCCACACCTTGCCACCCCTCCCCCCGCCAGGACTCTAATGGGGTCTGGTTTTCATGTGGCTTGGAGACCCTCAGTGGGCTGACGGCCAGCTGCCTCTTTTTCGTTAAGAATCAAACCAAACCGAACATTTCCCTCTCTGATCCCCATCCTCGTCTCAGACATTAGGGAGAAGTTTGCTCAGTTGTACGTAGCATTAATGACTTACTAACCTGCTCAGAGGCATTTTCCTGTTTCGAACGTCCTATGCCCACTGCAGCCGGTGGGGGCCCTGGGAGCGGCTCGGACTTGTATAGAATCTCACAGGAAGTGGCCACACCACTGTCCACGCTCAGGTTTTCTGGCTCCCCTTCCAGACATTCATGGCCTTAAATCCTTGCTGGTTTTTCAAAGCCACTTAGAATTTAAAGCAGCAAAAGCGCCAGGGACCCAGGCAGCCGACAAGTACTCACTGAATATTTCCTGGTGTGGGCAGGATGCCCGGTGGGGGCGGGGGGGACGCAGATGGAGGTTATTAGCCACAGCTGAACCTGCCTCTAGGCTGCTGGGATAAGCCCGAGGGCTCGAGAGAGCAGAGAAGCAGCGAGAAAGCTGCTTGGATGGCAGGAGCTGGTCTAGGGAGATGGGACCAGGGGCCGAGGCCCTGGGCAAGCCGCTTACCTCTCCTGAGCCTCAGTGTCCTAAAGGAACCCGCAGAACCCTTTTCAAATTGTATAAAGCCTCCCGCTTGATCCCCAGAGCATCTTGGGAAAGAATTTGCCTCACATAAGAATTAGAACAATTTAGTAAGTAATTGAGGTCAGCTCAGCCCAGGGTTGATGACAACCTCAGCAAGGTTGATGACACCCCATTCTAGAACGGAGGAAGGGGAGGGGGTCACCGTGGCCGGATGACTTTGTCCAAGGACACCAGGAAGAGATAAACTCATGGCCCAAAGCCTGGTTCCTTCCTCCATAGCAAGGGAGCAACCTTTGTTTGCGGAACTCGGGGACCCAGAACTGAGAAAAGTCATGGCGGACAGGCCTGTGTATGGGGCACAGGTAAGGGTCAGAGAGCACAGAGCAGACCCCCGCTCCAGGGACCCTGGGGTCAAGATAAGGTGTGACAGGGAACTGAGTATGTGTGGTGCGGCCTTTCCACCCTTTCAGGAGCCTCCCAAGGACACCTGTGGCTCTCTGCTGGCCTCCAAACACTGGCCTGCTTTCGGGGAAGGCGTCTCAGACCATTCTGAGACTGGGTAGCAGGGCCTAACTTAGGTGAGGGATGCAGATCGAAGCCACATTTTCTAACCACCTTCACAAAACAAACAAGCAAATACCAAAAAGCCTCACTGGATCTTGTTTTTCAATGTAGTGTTGAATTGGAAGGGGGCCCAAGGGGTGTTCTTAATTACCATTCCCCAAACCCGACAGTATGATGGGAGAGTGGCAGGGTGGGTTTTGCTCCTACTTCACCCCTTCCCTGTACATTAAGAGTTGAGCTCATTCCCTCGTTAGCTCCTCGTTAGCCCCTCGTTAGCCCTTCATGGGGCTAGGGCACTTCCCGGACACCTGTTGTGGCCAAGCATGAGGAGCAAGCATAGTAAAGACAGGGGCCAAAAAAAAGCTCTTGGAAAGACAGGCCCAGGGAAAGGTAATGCCCATATGGAGAGGACAGGGATGATGGCAGACAACTTTAAACCTGGTTTCCTGCCTTTCTGCAAAGGCTGGCGCGGTGTGTGGGGGGAGGGTACCGGCATTCATCCCCATTGCCAATGGACTGGGACACATGGGTGACAGGGACGCCATACTGCCACACAGCGTTCCCGAAGCCATCTGTCCCTCAAATTCTTCCTCTGCCCTCCTGGCCAAACTTAAAACGGAAGACCTGGACCAGAGAATCGCGTGGAAAAGACAAAAATAATCAAGGAGCCCGATGACATCCACCTGCTGTCCTCTGTGCCACCAGGCTCCAGCTCACCACTCAGACAGAAAAATGGAGGCGCGTGTGTCTACAGTGACAAGGCCAAATGGCTCAGAAGGATTTGCCATGGTTGCTCCACTTCTTTAGAAAGCTCTGGAAGCCACAGCTTGGGGTAGCAAGGAGTCCCAGGCATAAGGTCAAGGAAATCACAGGACATGACATAAACGGATGGAAAAAGTCTCTGCTCAGGGATCCAGAAGCAGCAAACAGAAGCACCGGGCAGACTGATATTCCCCCATGAGGTCACTCTGCAACGGCTGGGAGAGCCCAAGTTGGTACAGGAAGAAAGTCCTTCATGTGGCCATGTGAGCAAGGTGGGGACAGCCACTAGACACGACATACACGCTTTTTCTCCCTTTTTCGTAAAGGGAGCTTTACGAACAGCTTTGACAGCAACTGGCTGACCAGGGGCAAGGCTGAATACCAGGCATTCCCCTTGACCAAGTTTGCTGAACGCAGGCATGCGAGGTAACCTCGAATGAGTGCTCACAAGTTGGCTGTGGGGGGGGGGGGGCGTAAGTGAGCCTGGCCAGAAGAACCTAGGTTTTCTCAAGGCCTTTGTGATCCTCCTGCTCTACCTCCTGCTGTGACCTGCAGAAATTTCTACCTAGCTTCAGTGACATCTATGGCACGTCTTAGCCTGCTTTCCAGACTGGGAGCTCCGGGAAGACCGGGGTTTTCCGCGTTTACCTCTCTCGGCCTACTGCAGCTGCCAACTGGGGCCTGAGGCTGAGAAGACACACATCCTTCCAACCACGCACCCTCTCACCTGTGGGGGTTATCTCCCCGCCCAGCATCTCCTCCACTGTTTTCTGGAAAATGCCCCTTTGTTCAACCCAACATTAGAGTTGTAGGGAGATCTCACATCTTTAAAAACCTACCTCACCTCATCCCAGATAGGACACAGGTAGGCATCTAAAAGGGCCAAGGGCTCTGGTTCAGGGATGGACAACTATCCAGGCCGGGCCACTCAGAGCTCTTTCCAGAACCCTGGACCCCTGTCTCCTTGCTCCTATTGCAAGGTGGGGCTGGAAATGGAGGGCCTGATAGTGGATGGCAGGCGTGTCTCCAGCTGTATGGACAGAACCTGTCTGAAAGGCTGAGATGACACTCAGGAAGAGGCAGAGGTAGTGGGGGAAGGGCCGAGGCCAGTGGCATCTGGGGCCCTGGCCCATCACGGCTGCAGCCCAGCTGCGACCCCGCCCTTCCTGCGACCAGGCTCTGTGAGTCAGTAAGTGCCCGATTCTCCCACTCCGGTTTAAGTTGTGTTTTGTCACTTGTAACCCCAAGACTTCTGACTAATGCGTGGAATGAATTACTAATTGGTATAATTAAGCCTCCGTGGAGCCTGGAAAACCACCAGGAAACACGGGATCGTCACGCTCTTCCTCCCTCACAGTCCCGATGCTTGGAATCCATATCCATCCAAGAAGCCCATCAGGCTTGGAACAGAGGTGGTGGGACATGGGGCCGCCTAATCACTGAAGTTCACAGGAGCAGAAATATGAAGACTATGGACAATCAAGAAGGTCAGTGCAAGTATCAGAGAAAAGAAAGCCATCGGAATAAAAGGAAAGGGGGAAAACTCAGCAGTGGGTTGATTCTGATCTATGTACCGGGAAGGAAGCATTTTTTTTCAGTTACCTCCTGTGCTCCTGTTTCCCCTGCAGCCGAGGAGGGGACTGCCGCACTGTGGCCGGATTCTACAGAGTCAATACAGGTTCTCAATGTCTGGTTCTTGGACCAGCAGCCTCAGCATCACCAGGGAATTTGTGAGACATGCAAATTCTCAGTTCTGCCCCAGACATCCTGAATCAGAATCTCTAGGGGTGGGACCCAGCAATCTGTTTTAATAAACCCTCCAGGGGATTCTGTTGCACGATGACATTTGAGAACCTCTGGTACAGGGTTTGGCTCTGATTACGGCTCGGGTGCCCGGTTTGTGGGTTTTGCCGAGACCACAAGATGAACAGTGTCCCCTGGGTTTGCGTTCTTAGTCAGTCACTTAGTATCTGTGCAACCTTGAGCAAGTTACTTAAGCTCTTCAAGCCTCATCTTTCTCTGTAAAACAGAATTAAGAGTCGTAGCCACTCATTGCTACTTTGGGGATTTAACGAGATAATGCACCTAAAGTATTTAGTTGCATACCCGGCATACAGGGTAAGCACTGAATAAAATGCTGGTTACTTGTATGATTTTGTTGCTGCTCTGATTCCATGGTATGGCCTGGGCCCAGAGGAGCCAGACAGGACCTCTCCCGAGGGACTTGCTCCTCTGAAACACTCACTTGCTGCAGCCTGTGCTTGTTCTTTCTGTCTAGTGAACTCCTACTCAACCTTCAAGCCCTTACTTCTTCTATGATGGCTTCCCTTCCTCCTTCCTCCTGCTAAGCATCCTCCATTCACAGCCATCAGACTGCCTGGACATAAACCCTGGCCCTTCCTCTTCCTTGCTTTTTGATCTTGGGAAAGCTGCATCACCTTTCCCTGCCTGATCTGTAAAATGGGATGAATAATTGCATTTACCTATGGGATTGTTGGGGGGATTCAATGAGGTACTATGTGCAAAGGCCTACAACAGTGGCTGGCATACAGTAAGTGCTCAATAACTGTTATCTTTGTCTCCTGGAGCTTACCACTCATAGGTATAGGTATAGGACAGGTATTGGGAATAAGTGAATGGATATGGGGCAGGGCTAGGCCTGCAGTGAGGTGAGCTTGCCTTGGGTATCAAACTTAAAGGGCGCAATGAACTTAGTTCCAATGAAGTTTGGAATCATTCCAATTCAAAAGGGTTGCAATAAAACTTTATTTATAAACACAGGCAGATGGCCCAAGGCCAGAGTTTGTTAATTTGATTTTTTAAAATACTGTATGAAAATATCATTTGTCTTGATTACTGAGGCATGGGACATGGGACATGATGGCTTAATCTGCTCTTTCCCCTCTGGCTGAAATTCCAAACACAGGCCCCATGGTTCCCCAGCAACGGGGAGCTCTTCCTTACTCCCCCAGGGTCTCAGACTCAGCAAGGAAGTTCCTGCCCGTAGCCTGGAGCTGAGTCTGTCTGTTCAGAACAGGCTCCTTTCTAAACCCCAAGACTGAATTTTTAAAGGGAGTATAAACTCAAAGCATATCAGTTTTCAGATAAAATCAAAGAAGAGTGTTTATACATATTCTTTTATGCGTGTGTATATATATATGTGTGTATATACATACATACATATGTATAGGTACATTTAGCTTTGTGATATTTTCTTTTTTAAAAAAGATTTTATTTACTTATTTGAGAAAGAGAGCAACAGAGCAAGAGAGAGCATTAGCTGGGGGAGGGGCAGAGGGAGAGGCAGAAGCAGACTCCCTGCTGAGCAGAGAGCCCCACGCAGGGCTCGATCCCAGGACCCTGAGATCATGACCCGAGCTGAAGGCAGATGCTTAACCGACTGAGCCACACAGGCACCCCTTTTGTGCTATTTTCTGAAATAGTCAAGGATGCATGTGTCTGTAACCGAACTGAAAATAGAGTCCCCTTTCCAAAACATTTCCTTGGAGATGTGATGCGCGGCCAGAAGGCTGTGCCGTGGAACACACGCGCTCACGTTTCAGATGCCTTCCTCATCCCAAGCCGGACAGTCCGCGGCCGAGCCGGCTTCTTGCCGGGGTTTCGCCTCATTAAGAGGCGGCCTGTCTTGCAGTGCACGAGCCAGCCCTGGTTGAGGGGCCGTTGCTCACCAGGTAACGGGCTGTGCTCGTAGAGACGAGCCAAATGACCCCCCCCCCCCCAGCTCTAGTACACAGACAGCTGTGATAAGAAAAGGGGTTTTCTTACTATTATAGTACACTCTGCAAACCGTGGAAGGGGATTTCTTTCCTTCTTATTTTTAATGACCACGCCTTTAAAATGGAAACCATTCGGGGAAGTGAGAGTGCTACGCTCTGGCAAGCCAGCGACATGTGTCACCACACTGATTCAAATCAGACTGGAGGCAGGTTTCCCTTTCTCTTTCAGGCTGACGCTCAAGTCTCTGGACCTTTGTCCTCTGTGGCATGTGAGGCTCTGAGTGGGTCCACTGTGGCTGGACGAAGCCCCAGGAGAGGCTGGTGAGGGTTTTGGAACAGACAAGGCTCCTTAGCCACCAGCTGGGCACGCACCCAGTGAGTGCCCTTGAGAGTTCCGAACCCCGGACTGTTCTTGGCACTCACCTTGCCAGGCAGACAGGAGCCATATGCCTTGTCCTTCAGCTCTCAACTACTGAGCTGTCATCGGAGACGTGCTCCCACCATGCCTCTCGCTGTGCCCCAATCTCCCTGGAGAGGCACCACTCATGTGCTACAAGCTTCTTGCTGGCCTTCCTCCGCCACTGGACTCTAGACTCCACGAGGGGAGGGGCAGTGCCTGCCTTGCATGCCGCCATGTTTCCAGTGCCTAGCCCAGTACCAGGCACATAGTAGGTACTTAGTAATGTTTACTGAATGAAACACTTTTATGAAAATGACTCTTCAAGAAGCTGCTCCCGGGGCCCAGGCTGGCCACATGGAATTGGAGCCAGCTTCAAGTCAGGCAGCCCCATTCACTCCTGGCTACCTCCCTGGGCAGGTCAATGAGCCACACCAAGCCTTAATCCTCCACTCCTTAAAACAGGGATAAAATAATACCCACCTCGTAGGGTTATCATGGGACTAAAATTAGATAGCACTCATGAAGACATGTGGCAGACTGCATTTTTTGCCAGCCCTGTACGAGGATTATCCATTCCCCCTCACTGCCAAGAACCTTGCATTGCTGCCCTGTGGGAGGTTTCCTCTCCTACCCCATGGACATGAGACTTGGCCATATGACTTATTTTGGCCAATGGAACACAAGTGACACATGGCATATCCCAACATGAACCTCAACAGCCATGAAGGACTCTGGCCATTTTCCTCTGACGGGAGAATGCCTTGAGAATGGAGTGTCCCACAGAGGGGTTGTGCCTTCTCCCCGAGTCCTGGAATGAACACGCTCCGAGCAGAGTGGGCAGCCGGCCTGCATCTAATATAAGATATGAGCGAGAAGGAAACCTGTATGGGGGCTGCTCGTTACAGCAGCACGATCTAGAGAGAAAGCTGACTGGTACACGGTCCCCGTCACAAAGCCGGGTTAGTAAACCTCTGAGCCATCAATGAACACAGGATAGGCCTTCTCCCAGATCACCCAGGGCTTTGGGTTTGTTCGGTTCTGACATTTAATCATCAGAATAAATTCAAGGTGGCATTTTGTGGCATAAAAATGAAGTGGATTTTTTTTTTAATGGAATGCAAGGCTGATGGGAGAGCAGTGTCTATAGCCTATAAACTCCATCCAGCATTTCCTTCACGGATTATTCGTTCTAGTTCATAGTATTTTGTGTCATTGAGCCTTTTTGCTTACGTTTATCAAGCCATTGTTGGAGAGCAGTGCGCTAAGCCCCTACACGTGTTTTCGTGTTTAATTGTCACAATTGTGCCACAAGATGTGGTGATACGGTAAGGGCACATGGTGCCCGGGGGGACCTAAGGTTTTCAAGCCTTCTCTCCACAACACTGTGCTGGAGCCTGCAAAGATTAGCATCCTCCTGGCAGTCCTCATAGACGGCCTGAGGGGTCAGACATTCCTACCTCAATTTCCCCTTTACCGGGCCTCTAGGCAGGGAAGTACTAACATTATCCACATTATACAGATGAGGAAACTGAAGCTTTCAGAAGGAAAAAGCGTGCCCAGGGACATCTGACCAGTCACGGCAGAGCCTGGATTGGAAGCCAGCCATGTCCCATGTCAGAGCCCCACGTCCTGTGTCGGTGTCTCCCGTGATCACCCACACATGTGTGGTCCCTTCTGCCTCTGGCTTCAGCCTGAGGAAAACTCACCCTCAGATGCAGGCCTTCCGTTTGGAGCCACTGTTCAGCCTATGCCATCAGGCCATCCAGAAAATACCCCAGACTAAGGAGTAGTTTGAGAAAAGTGGTAGTGGGGCAGTTGGCACAGAGCTTTCAAGAACATTCCTCTTCTGACTACACCTGTATTTGGCTAAAATGAAGCCTGCTGCCCTTACACTCGCAGGTGGGAATGTGGACCCTCTGAACATTTATTTATATGCCTTGTGTTAAGCGCCGATACTATTCAGGTATTTGAGACGTGGCCCCTGGTCCTTAAGGAGTTCCCACCTTAGTAAAGAGACAGATGTGCAAATAATTAACTAGATGACAAGGTCTTCTAAAGCGGGAGAACAGAAGGGAGGATGAGTAGATGTGGAGGAGAGAGATGAACGCTGGCCAAACATCGGGGCCAACTCCAAGGACTAGGTTGCATTTACACTTGGCTGGTAGAATGAGTCATCTTTCACCAGGTGGGAGCTCAGAAGGGCCTCCTGGAGGAAGAGCATGCCCAGAGCAGGGCAAACGGTCCCTATTGGAGCAGTGTACCATTTGGCGGGTCATAATGCCTGGAAATATCTGTTGGAACCAGACTTTGAAGGGTCTAAACCCCAGCCTAAGAAGATCTGGTTTTACACTCTGAAAATATCTTGAGTCCCAGTCCTGAACACCCTGCCCAGGAGGGCTCAAACCTGAGAGGCCATTCAAGTCTTTCTTGAATGTGTGGGGTTTTGGAGACAAAAGCTTCCAATGGCCTGAGGTGGAAAAACACTCTGGACACTGAGTCAGGTATCAGCTCAGAGAACAACTAGACCTCCCCTTCTCGTAGAGACTTGAGAATAAGATAAACTTGGTTGTCTGAAGCTTAGCATGACTGACAAGATTGTTCCATTCGCTGAACAAATATTTATTGAGCACCTACTATGTGCCAGGCACGATTCCAGGCATTCGGGAAGCTTCAGGGAATATAAATCCCTGCTTTCCTGAAGTTTTCATTCTAAGGAAACATTTTAATAGTAGCCAGCACCACTTTATGTGATTATCCACTTGTTACTAACTCGTCTAGTCTTCACGACAACCCCACGGATAATGCTATGATCGTACTTGTACAGATGGGTAAACTGAGGCTCGGAGCTGTAAACTCATCCTGAGTCGAGGCAGTAAGTGGCAGGGCTGGAATGCATTGGCAGGCAAGGTGCTCCAGAGGTGGGCTCTGGGCCCCTTGCAATGTCCTCTCTGCCCCGGAAGTAGTTGTATCGGGGGCTGAATCCTAGTTTCTCAGCTCACTGGGGAAGGCTGTCCTTGCTTCTGCCTTCTACTTTAACCTCTTGAAGAGTCTATACATCACTAAGCTCTTCATATTTTTTTAAGATTTTATTTATTTATTTATTTGAGAGAGAGAGAGAGAGAAAGAGAGAGAGGGACAGAGAGAAAGAGAGAATCTCAAGCAGACTCCCTACTGAGCAGGGAGCCCGATGTGGGGCTTGATCCCAGGACCCTGAGACCATGACCTGACTAAGATCCTTTTAGAGGAGAGGAGACACTATTTCCCTTCCTCAGTGCTCTAAAGCCATGCTCCTCAAAGTATGTGTCCCCCCTTTTCATGGCCCTCCACAGTCAGACACCTGTCTGTGACAAGGTGAGTCTACAAATGGAGAGAAACTATTTAGAAACTTTTATAGCAGTTTGCTGAATCTAATAAAAATGGGCACCTGTGCAGTCTGTGTTTCTTTTCACTTTTCTAATAATCTCTTCTACCATACTTCACAAACCTGTCATTCTGGGATGAACTGGAAATTTAAAAAGAAGAAAATAAAATCTGATTCTTCACCAAGATTGTTAGAGAAGCATTGTTCTCAGGGAGTTCAAGTTCAGGGGCTGGGTGGATTGCATGCCTGAGAACGGAGAGACCCTAATGGCAAGGTCCAGGAAACATCTGTGGGGGTGCTTCCTATGTGTCACCCTCCTTTCCATTGCTAGCGAGTGGGTGGGTTTTGTGCTCTCTTGCTTGGAGGGGGAAGGACTGTGGCCGAGCTGCTTTTGGTCAGTGGGGCTTCAGATCTTTTGCGAAAGCCAAAATTCACTAAGGAAATGAAGCTGGGCCTCCCAGGGGAGGTGTGGACACTTTCCTCCGGGAGCTGAAGAAGGGAGCACTCGGCTAAGCTGCCGCTGGCCTGGGGGTGGAGGAGAGCTGTGGTGAAGCAATAACGTGGTGCGCTCGGGGAAGCCGGCTCCCAGCTTCTGCCCAGGTCCCCGTCCCCGGAGAGTGCTCAGAAGCCACACCGGCTTCCTGAAGGGGCTATGGGCGCCAGAAGAAGGCACCCGAGGACACATCAGTGGGGCCCAGCAACCGGGGGGGGGGGGGCCTCTCCTCCACCCGCCATGGGGCGCAGGGCACCCTTGCACAAGCATGCATCAGAGGGAATCCCAAGAAATCCCACCAGGCCGGCAGCTCTGGACCTCAGAGTCCAGTATAATTTGATTTAAAGAAAACAAAGAGTTGCTTCTCGATTGCGGGTTTGTGGGGCCATCTTTCTGCTCACTGACTTTGGGACTGAATTTCGGAGTTTCGGTGAATGAGAAAGGTGCTGGAAGGTTAGGACAGGGAGGGTGGGTCTTCTCAGCACGGACAGTCCCAGAGGCGAGCAAGTCCGGGGACCCTGTTCTGTCCCTGGAGGAGTTCCTCAGATCATCTGCGTGCAGACCGAAGGCCTGCCAGGGACAGCCTTTCCTGCCGGGCGAGCTGACAGTGACGCACAGCTGCGCAGGCGGCCCCGAAGGTCACTCCGAGGTCCCCGGGGCCTCCCTCCCGGGTTCCCTCATGCTGACTGCACACAGAGTCCCCAGGATCCAGGGCACTGGGAGCCGCTCTGCGTGGTAGGTGCTGAAGGCAGACACAGACGTGGAGGCTCCATCAGAAACCCACACTCCCCACCCCCAGCCAGGGCACGATCAAAACCATCAGGCTGGCCAGAAGTGTCCCCACGGCTGCCTGTCGCCGCTCTGCCTAGACATCCCCAGAGAAAAGCTTCTGTTCAGAGATTGGCTCACTCTTGCTCTTAGTGCAGGCTGTAAACAGGAAATGGGGAGAACTGCTTAGAAATGAGATAGCATTATAGTCAAAAGAGCCACTGTTGATTTTTATTTTCTCCTGAAATTCCGGTTTCGGTTTCTATTCAGTGGAAGTCAAGAGGGAGGTTTCCCAGCCCCCGCTGGTGCAGGGGCCCGAAGCTGCCCACAGAAAAGACCTGTAGGGCCACCACGGCCTCTGAGCAAACCAGGAGTCCCTTCCCTGGGGGAGCTACACCAAAGAGGCTAATCCTGGAGGTGGCTTCTAGAATTTCTGAGTTTCGGTCCTAACCCCTTCCCCATCCATCCGTTCATTTACCCAGCAACTAGTTATGGGGTCTGTTTGTGTCCCAAGCACTGCATGGGACTATCATGCCGGGACTGTTGCAGAGAAAAGGGCCATGTCCTTGCTTTCACAAAGTCAGTTGGCCAGCTATTCACCCGCCCTCCTCTGCTGGCTAGAGAAGGAACCCCCACTTAGCCCACCGCGTACCTCGAACCCCCGAATCTGAACACAACCAAGCTGGCTGTCCCTGGTACACTCGTTCTCAGTTTTCTGTTCCTGTTAGAGCTTCCTGAAGCAAGCCCCTGGTGGCTTTATGACATGTCTGCAAAGGAGTCGAATGGCTCCCCCATGTCTACTGCTTGGCTTTAGCGAAATGCTGCTGCTTCTTCTTTTTTTTAAAAAAATACTTGCATGTATCATATTTCGGTGTTTGAATATACAATTATTTGGCCTCATCACTCAAAATAGTTATGGTCTCCTGCATTATGTTAGGTCTCGGCGGTGACGACGTGAGATACTCCAACCCCGTCCCTGTAGCTCTTATTCAACAACAAACAATTCCTGAGGAGCGGGCACTTTGCTGGGCTCAGTCATGTATGGGGCCGTCTTAAACTTTCAGATCTCCAAAGAAGAAAACAGTTTGCCAAGACGCGAAAAACGAGGCACAAAGTAAAAGGATAGGCCTGGGAGTTCCCTTCGCCTGGAAATGAGAGTTGAGATTGCAACCCGGGTGTTTGAAATTTAAGGCCAGAGCAGCCCTGTCTTTTCATTCAGAAGTACCTACTGGGTCACTTTATCTTCTCCTTTCTTTTTTTGGGTGAGAACATTTAAGATCTAGTCTCCTCAGCAACTTTCCAGTATTTAATACAGCATCATTATAACATCATAACATATCATGACAATCACAACGTTATGCCTTAAATCCTGACTCACTTCTAACAAATCGAATGTGGTACCAGGGATGCCGTGTGACTTCGGAGGTGAGCTTAGAAAGGGGGAGACAGCTTCTGCCTGGCTCTCTCTCTCCGGGGACACTTGCTCTTGGAACCCAGCTGTGGGCCTGTGTCCCTTGTCTTGCAGAGAGAGCACGGGTAGATGTCCTCGCTGACGGCCCCAGCTCAGGGCCCAGCGGCCAGCAGCACTGCCTGCCAGACACGAGAGTGAGGAAGGCTTCAAGGTGAGCCCAGCCCCAAGCCCAGCCCCATACCGGCTGGCGACCCCTGCATGAGAGACCCGGAGTAGAGCCCAAGTGCGAGAGATGATAGTCTAACAGTGATAATAAACGGTTTGGGTTGAAGCTACCAGGTTTGGGTGATTTGCAGCAATGGATATCCAGAACAGTCCCCCCTTCTGGAAACACTGGGGGCCTCGGTTCCTCTGCAGCCTTGCTACTCACAGGGTGCCCAGCCAACCAGCGGCATCGGACCACCTGGGAGCTTGTCAGTTGTGCAGAGACCTGGGGCCCACCTCACACCCGCTGAACCCAATCCTGCATGTAACAAGATTGCCAAGTGTTCCACACGCGGGGGAGGGTTTAAGAAGCATTGCTTGCCATATCTTTTTTTAAAGTACAGTTGGTTTTATTCCTTTTTAAGATTTTATTTATTTATTTCATAGAGAGGGAGAGAGACCATGAGCAGGAGGAATGGCAAAGAGAGAGGGAGAAGCCGGCTCCCTGCTCAGCAAGGAGCTGGATGTGGGGCTCGATCCCAGGACCCTGGGATTGTGACCTGAGCCGAAGGCAGACACTTAACCGACTGAGCCACCCAGGTGCCCCTAAAGTACAGTATTTTAATGCAATGTCTAAAAAAAAAATTCAAACACAAAAAATAACGCAATGGACCCCAACATACCTTTACCAAACAGATTTAACGGATAGTTACAGCAAGTATGTATTCTGTACCGGATGCTGTTTTCGTTATTTGACACATACTGATTTAACTTGATGACAGCCTCATGAGAGAGCCACTACGATAGCCCTCACCTCTGTGTGTCACATATGAGGCCGCTGAGGAAAAAAGACTAGGTCATTTACTCAAGGTCACACAACTCACAAGCAACAGAGCTGGTATCTGAACGTAGGGGTCTGGCCCAGGGGCTCAATTACTCTTTCTCTGGCCTCTTAACACTCTTCCACCTCTTTCTCTTCCCCCACATCTTGTTTATCAAGCCTCTCTTGAAATTGGCCTCCAGTTCCTCCCTTCTTCTCCCCTCCACGGCCGCCATCGGAGTGTCCGTAGGGCTCCTCCAAGAGCACCTGGCTGACTTCCACCTCTCCCGCGGCACCTTCCCATCCGTTTCATGCAGCACCCAGATGAATCTGCCTGCAAACACCGCGCCCACCATCCTCCCTGCCCAAACACCTTCGGTGCCTTTGCTCCGCCTGGCTGCCCACCAGGTCGCCCTGGCAACCTGGTCCCGCCTCCAGACTGCAACAGGAAACGGAATAGAGCGCGCAGCGCTACCAGGCCCCCATCACGGCACACTTCCGGTTTGCTTACGCATTTCCTGCTGGTTGGAGTTGCCTCCGTTCTTGCCTGGTCTCCTGGTCCTACCAAACTGCATTTCGGGTGCCACCCTTTGGCTACTGGTGGTTTAAAGGAGGAACTCCCATCCCTGAACACCTAGTAGCATCTTGACTCTCCTTCTAGCTCTTTTCTTCTTCTTTGTGGGCTATCTTCAATGGTCATGTACCGCAGGAGGCATTTACTTTTTATTGGGCTCCTAAATACATAACATAAAACTTACTATTTTCACCATTCTTAAAATATACGATTCAGCGGCATGACGTACATTCACAACGTTGTACAACCATCACCATATCCAGTTCCAGAACTTTTGTATCAGCCCCAAAATGAAACTCTGTGCCCGTTAAACACTCAGTCCTTATTTCTCCCTTTCCCCCAGCTCCTGGTAACCACTATTCTACTTTGTGTTTCTATGAATTTGACCAGCCTCGTTGCCTCATATAGTGGAATCAGACAGTATTTGTCCTCCTTCTGGCTTGTATAACTTAGCAGATTTTTCAAGGTCCATCCATGTGGTTGCATGTCAGAATTTCATTCCTTTTTGAAGCTGAATAATATTCCATTACATGGGTAGACCGCATTTTGTTTATCAGGAGAGCTGCCAATGGACACGGCTGGCTACTGGGAATAATGCTATTATGAACACTGGTCTACTGTTCAAGTCCCTGCTTTCAACTCTTTTATGCATGAAGCATTTAAAAAACTATTCTCAGAGCAAATCTGTGGTAGGGATTGTTAGTTCTACTTCATAGATGAAGAAAATTAAGGCTCAGGGAAGTTAAGTCACTTGTCCAAGGCCACATGTCTGGGACTTAAATATTGTTTTCCTGAGGATTCTGATTTTACTAATAAACGCTGGTTCTGGAACAGATGAGAATCTAATGTAGTGAGAATCCCATAACTCTAGGTGCCCTGTGTGATCTCTGTTAATTCTGAGGGTAATGACAATGGCCACAAACAGGTGGGAAAATGACATCCTGTGTCCAGCAAAGGTAAACTGGAAATGCCTTCTCTTCCAGCACTTATCTGGAAGCTAAGTCTTCTGATGAGTCAGCGAGGCCCTGAACACACCCTTGCCATGAGAGCTGATTCTGCAGCACTTGGGGGAAACCTCTATGGTCTAAGTTATTTGCCCTAGTCGGGAGAAAATTTTGATTTATGGTTGAGGAATAGAAATAGCTGGACAGTTTGCTTCCAGAAGCAAAGTTGTCCTCGGGTCCAGCACCTCTGACTCTGAGGTGGCTCGGGCACAGTAAGATCTCAGTATGATGGGACCTGATATTTAGGTGGTAGATGACGGGACAATCTTCCCAGTGTCAACAGGCCTGAGGGGTTTCCTGGGATGTAAGCTTTCAGAAGTGAAACCAAGAAAGTCCCAGGCAAACAGGGATTGGCCACCTTAATGTAAAGATCATTGTGCAAGAAAAAAATTTCCTCTTGTTCTGTCCCTTCCTTTTTTGTTCCCACTTGTTTAGACCGAGGACCCCTCTGACTGGCCTTCCTGCTTTATTCTGTGTCTACAGTAGTCCCCCAGGCATGCTGTGCCCTGATCAAAAGTCTTCAACTTTCTTCTGCACGAATTGCTCATAGCAAGAGCCACACTCCTAGGCCCATAAGAACCAGACAGGTTATAGCAATGGTGTAAAGTCATAGGAGCTGATGAGGACTGCAGCCAGTTCCTACTTTAAACCACCAGTAGTCAAGGGACAGGATTTGAGATAGGGTTTGAGGCTTAGAGCAAGTATACAAATGGAAGCCACATAAATATTGTCAATATTTAAAAGTTGGAAATCAAGCATTAATTATTAAATAAACTATGTTACCTCCTCCTAAGTTGGCAAATATACTTCATGCTGACTCAGAAGGCCCAGTTCAAACTGTGCTCCTGAATTCCTAGGAGCCTCAGGTTGAGACCAGTGGTACAGAGCAAGGTCGTCTGGCCTGTTACCCACATTCCTTCTCTCTGGCTCCCGGCTCTGTCCTGTATCTTCAGGAGCCTTCCAGCCCATGGTGGATACTCCAGCCTGCACTTCAGAGTTCCATGTGCCCATTACAATCTGCTCCCCCTCAGTGCCCCCCCCCGCCCCGCCCTCCCTGCCCCAGAAGGACAGACTTAAGGAAGAGACTCATATAACTTCTGGAGGAGAGCCTGGGCCATTCAGGCAGAGTATTCTGAGTCCTGGAGCAGGAGAGGGGTACAGGCTCTGAGAGGTCAAGTCCCCTTGAAGCCAAAGACTTCTCATCATATGGAAAAGGGTGTGAACAGAGAAAGGCCCTACTGAAGTCCAAGGCTCAGGAGAGGGGCTCCTCTTGCTTGGGTCTAAAGATGGTATTGATTAGGCTCCAGGAAAGCAGGTGTTCCATCTAAAGGAGGCAGCTGAACTCAACTACTGCTAATTCCTGCTTCCTAGGAATGTGGGCCTGAGTGTGACTAAATACTTTGCTTTTTCAAGAGAAGATAAAACTGCAGAATGTTTTATAAATCCACATTAAAACCAATCCCCCACCCCCCGCAAAAATGCCCTGTGTGAGTCAATACAGTAAAGGCCTAACACAGTACATCCACCAATCTGTCCTTGAACTTTCAGTCTGTAACTTCTTCCTTCGGGAACACCCTGTCCCTCCACATCCGGGCCTCAAGCCACTTCTTGCCCTCCATGACCTCAGTTCCTTCCATCTCCTCCTGTTCTGCAAAATTAGATGACCAGACACAGCCTGAGCATCCCACTTAAGGCCGTTTAATCAATGAGTTCCTTCTGTCTGGAACGCCCTCCCCCAGGTCTCATCCTTACTTATTGATAGCCACACTCATTCTTCAAGAGCAAGTGCAAACCCACCTCTTTCAGGACGCCTGCCCTTGTGACTCCTAAAATTCTGGACCTAGGGTCAGGAGACCGGAGTATTGATCCTGGCTCTATAATTTTAAAGTCACAAGTGCTCTGAGCCTCATTAGGGAAAATGAGCTAATATTTCCATTAACCTTGAAGAGCTACATCTTGTAAAAGTCAAATTAGATAATATATGTTATAAAAATCTAGTACAGTCCAGGGCATTTAATCATTACTCAGTAAGTGCTACTAGATTAGGAAAGTGAATTTGAATATCTGACTTATGCTAGCATATTTTTTGGTAAAGTACAAGACAATAAATATTTGAGGCTTCCCATGCCACGTGGTTTCTTTCCTGACTACAGAGCGTCCCTGGACTATATGTAAACAAGTGGGCGTAACTGTATCCCAATAAAACTTTATTACAAAAACAGGCAGACAGCCGTATTTGCCCCAAGAATGATAGTTACTGACCCCTCTTCATACCATTCTCAGAGCTTGCTCTGTGGCTCTCAAAGCTGCTGTTACTATTCCGACTAATAGCTAATACTTTAATTCGCCCACATTCACCAGGCAGTGTCCAAAACACTTTACAAGAGACTTAGCCCTCATCACTACTTCATACAGGAAGAAACTGAGGCACAAAGAAGTGACCATTAGACTCGAGAATCTGAACTCTGAGTCATTTGTGTACATGGGTTCAGGCCTTGGGCAGCATCTGCACAGTCTTATGGGTATTTCTTTTTCTTTTAGTTTATTTTATGTATTTTAGAAAGAGTGCATGAGTGGAAGGAAGGGTAGAGGGAGAGGGAGAGAGAATCCTCAAACCAACTTCCTGCTGAGCACGGAGCTTGATCCCAGTACCCTGAGATAATGACTTAAGTCAAAACCAAGAGTTGGCCACTTAACCCACTGAGCCACTCATGCGCCCCATCTTGTGGGTATTTCTTGGTTGTTATTGGATGAATGTGCATTTGCAAAGGACTTTGTCACCCTCCACCCTCCCTCCCATGCTTTGGTGGTAATTATAACTACCGAGCACACTCAACAGTGAATCTCCTCCATCAACAACCAGGGACAGCAGGTAAATGACATGGGCCAAGAGCCATGTCCTCTCCTGAGTCTGTATCTGGCTAGTAAGTACTGAGTTTGATAGCGTCTTGCTTTCTTTCTTTAACATTCTTCCTCTTCATTACATGCTGATAGGAATATGAAACCAACCATAAATGGCAAAGAAAAAAAGGAAAGGATTTAATGTGATGGCCAACTGTCCCACAACACTCTGTCTAATCCTTCATAATGGTCAGTTCGAGTAAAGAGCCCCAGCTGTGCCCTGAGCACAGCATCATGGGAACTGTCAAGTGATCAATCAAAGGAAAGGTTGGTCTCAGGTGTGGGGGTGGCTGACAAAGCAGAGATGCCCATCTACCTGCTGGAGGCAGCGTCATCATGTGCTCTATCTTCCAAACTGGAATGCTGTTGAGAGTTAGGCTGGGAACACATGGGCAAACATGGACATAAGGTCACCTGGGTCAGAGAAACCTTTCTAAGCAGCCACTGGGGAGCCTCTCATGCCTGAGCAATACTGTTCTGCCTTAGCGAGAAGAGCAACTGACCCTTTTCCTTTTGGTCCATGATCCCAGCTACAACACCATGCAGCATTCATCCTATACCACATGTTTAAACTATACCATGCTAGACTTAACTGGAGAAAATCAAGGAAGAATAGGTCCACTCCTGAAAGTATGCCTTCGTTACTGGTTCTAAGGAGTTAAAGTCAATAGCTCCTGGAGTTAAAACTGACTCTTGCAACTCAACATATGATGGCAAGTTTAATATAGGTGTAGGGCTATGTTTACAATGTAAGTTTCTGATTGATTTTTAGCTATGTGTTCCCAAGAACTTATCTAGTGCCTGAGCAGACACACGTCTGAGCATGTACAGTGTGCATGCTGTGCACTGCACAATTCTAAGGGCACCATTCACATCATACTCTATGTGAATGGAGCCCTCTAGGATTCTGCAGTGTGCAACCTGAACAATCATACATGGTAGTCTTGCTGGGACACTTTAGTCCCATTCCCCACCAGTCAGAACCGGTATACTTCAGCAGTCTAATCCTCATATAGCTGGTCACCCTCAGTCTAGTGTCTGCTTGCCTACTCACTTCCAAAAAGTAGTGAGCACCTACCTACCCATACTCTTGTCCTATGAAGCACACAAAAATGTTTTGACTATGCTCTGCTGCTAAACTTTCCTGGCACCCACTGTTAGAAGTCTAGTCCCTCCTCTGGCCTGACAAGAGGAGACCATGACTGTCAGCACAACACCAATACCTTCTTTTCTAACAAGGAGGGAGAAACTAAAACCATAATTCCTTTTTGGGGGTGGGGGTGGGGTAGGCAAGGACCCTTGTCCCATCTTTCCCTCTGAGTCTTGGGAGCCAAGAGGTGCCATTAAATCTTGATTATGGTTTTTTACCCAGAGTCTGGGTAAAGTCAACTAATTTAGAGAGAAAAGATGGTGCTTCTGATCCATTTTGGGAACTAGAAAATGAGTCTTTCATCATAAGAACATAGAGGGTCTGTGTAAAGTCTCAGCCATGAATAAGGGGAGCAGGAGGACAGCAGACGGAAGAGGCTGATAGAATGGAGCTGAGGCAGACACGAGGAGGAGTGTAAGACAAAGGCACTTGAACTTGGCCACGCCTGATGATTATGACTTCCCAAAATGTGGAGAGGAAAGGGGCTATTCGAGATGTGTACCAGACAGCATGAGCAATGCTGGGGGTGAATGTGGCCAGGGAGGGGCAGGGCTGGGCTCCTGAATTGGAAAGGAGGCTTTATGTTAGGAACCAGTGGGAACTCGCCTGTGGAGGGGAGGGGAGATGGAGGAGAAGGTGTGAGATTTTAGGAAATTCTGACTTTTAGAGAGAAGGGTCTGATCTAAATTCTGGAAGGAACGAATAAAGCAGCAATTCTCTGTTCTTATGAAGTTGGGCAGTGCCTTGGTGATGACGTAATGGATGCTTCTACACTGCCCATGAAGGATTTGATACCCCACCTTGGCCTCAGGAAATGACCTGAGAATTCCCATTTGTCCTCCCAATGCTCAGCAGGGGGAATTTTCTCCTGAGGGATGAAAAGACCTGAAACCAAACTGTCCTCAGCTGAACTCCAGCCAACTAACCCCTCTCCCTGGGAGCTTCTGTGGCATTTTATCTACTGCTTCTAAAGCTCTTTGCACCAACGCAAACACACTTATGCTTAGTTAACGGTCTGCAGCGTCCTGCAGAGCGTACGGAGAAGTGGGCGCAAAGAGACAGAGGTATGAAGGAGCAGAACTGACTTATTTCTATCACATCCAGTCACACTGGACGTTAAGCTGTGGGACACAAGGGAAGGAGGCTGTATTTTGCCCAAAGCATCCACTGTCTTGGGGAGAGAAGCACTGCCATTCTGCGGCTCAAATATTTAAAGTTCTTTTGGAGAAACCACCTAGAATAGATGAGTAGTGGTGTGTGTTGGCCACACTCCCTTCCCATGAGCCTCTAGGTGGGTATTTACCCACTCTCTAAGACTCTCAGGGTCAGGAAAGAGTGGTGCACGAAGATGTTAGGCTTTAGCTCCTAGTAAGGCTAGTTGGTTTTAAAAAAGGAATCCAAACTCTTGTTTTCAACTGTCGAAGACCATACGTCTTGGAAAATCAGGTGTTCCCCCACTAGATTTTATACAGAGGAAAATGGCCGCCAGATTTCCACTGGGCTTGGAAAGACCCTGAAGGAAGCCAGTGAGAAGGGATTTTGCCCAGGGGCTCCTCAGGGTCAGGCCAAAGCCACAGCAGACTGCTGATGTTTTGTTTTGGAAAGGCCAGAGATTTCTGGAACTTTTAGGAAAAACACCCCTCCGTTTGATGTATTTTTCTATTCTTTTTTCTTTTACCCTCCTTTCCTTCCCTTCTTCCTTCTCAATTATAGAGAAAGAGTCTTTTTTTTTTTTTTAAAGATTTTATTTGACAGAGAGAGACACAGCGAGAGAGAGAACACAAGCAGGGGGAGCGGGAGAGGGAGAAGCAGGCTCCCCGCCGAGCAGGGAGCCCGATGTGAGTCTTGATCCCAGGACCCTGGGATCACAACCCAAGCCAAAGGCAGACGCCTAGTGACTGAGCCACCCAGGGGCCCCATAGAGAAAGAGTCTTAATATTTACATCCACCTAGAAGGTCACGCAGAACTGCCTTAACAGTCATCTGGTAAAATTACTCATTTTATGGATGAGAAAGTTGGGGCCAAGAGAGGAAAAAGGACTCTTCTAAGTCATATAATCAATGGCAGAACAAGGACAAAGTCCAGGCCATGGGTCCCTGCACCCTAAAAAATGCTGATTCTATAATTTCATGGGGGTTTTTGTTTGTTTTCAAAACAGACCCAAGAAATTAAAATTCAGTGGTTTGGCTGATCAAGAAGTATCATGTTCCGCATTTTACAAAGTGAATTGCTCAAATGAAGGAGAGAGAGAGAGAGAAAGAGAGAGAAATACCCATTCAGAAATCTATGCTAGTTTGAGTCCTCTAGTTTTGTCTTATTTTTCTCTTTACCTGATTTCCCTCTATATTTTTTTCTACGTGTCTTTTCTTATAAACTGCCTCAAACATGTTCCTTTTGTAAGGGGAAAGAAAGGGGAAAGGGAAAGCAAAAAGAAGTCTTTAGAATATTCCTAATAGAAGCCCTACAAAGTAAGTATTAATCTCATTTTACAGAAGAGGGGACTAAGGTTTGGTGAATTGAAATCAATTGCCCAAGATTACCCAGCTGGCCAATGACAGACTTGACTTCGGTCCTGCTTCCAAAGCCTCCCTTTCTTCTTGGTTTTGTGAGTTGAGACAAGAATTCCAGCCTGGACCTCTCCTCTGGGCCACTCCTGCCCACCCTGGGCTCCTCTGTGCTGTTGTTTCCAACCCAGCAGCCCCCATTAGAACCACTTGGAGCCATTTAATAAATGCCCCAGGCCTCACCCACACCAATCAGATCACGATCTCTGGGGTGCGGCCGTTGTATGATCCTATTTTTAAGGAACTGTCCCAGATTGTAATGCGCAGCAAGCAGGAAAGGAGAAGCAGAGACCTCCAGCATGGCACTTGGTGGGAGAAGTCCCGGGCTCTTTGAGAAGCCCAACTCCCCTTACAGGTGGGAGTGCATCTCACGTGGACAACAGGCTCATTCAACAGAAAAGACTAGAGAAGAGAGGAAGGAGGGCAAGAGTGAAGAGAGAAGACAAGGAAAGAGATGAGAAAAGGAGAAGGTGAGATGTCCCTGAAGCTGAGATGGTTCTTCTTCCATTAAGATCTGCTTCATCTCTAGTGCCCGCAGTTTTACAGTTTGCATTGACTAAGTCCCTGACTCTTCAAGAATTAACCAAGAAGTCTCCTGAGCAGGTGTCAGCCTGCTGGAGCTCAGAAGGCACGCCGACCCTGAAGGCAGGAGTCCTGCCCAGACGAGCCAGCCCGTCAGCTCCCCCTCTATCTGGGAGCACACGTCTGATCCTGTCACTTTGCTTAAGTGAGGGAGAAGGAGCCCAATTAGATCTGGCCTCCATCAGTGAAAAACTGCTTGTGCCAGAGACAGCTCGAGCTGGAACAGATGTTACTTTTATTTGTTTAAATGATGGAGAGCCTTATGGAGACTTGAAGTTTGCTGCGGAAGTATTCAATTCATTCCTTATGCAAGGCGCAGCGAGACAGGCACCTGGGGTGACAGGAAGAATCTGAAGTCCCCCCTGCCCCCGACCTGGGTGTGAATACCAGTTGTGTGTTTCTGCGCTTCCTTCCTGCAGCCTTAGCAAGTCACTTTGTAATTTTCACTCTAATCTCAAAGTGGTGAACTGGGATTTTTTAAAGGGAATATAATGGGGTAAGAAGTGTTTCCAAAATTTTAGGGACAAATGAACATGGTACTAAACACTGAGTCACACAGTGAGGGCATTATCCCTATTTTGGCTCTCTTTCATTCCATCTGGCTATATGAAAGAGAAGGAGGTGTATTTCTGATGGCTTTCCAACCTGGCCATTCCCTCCTCTGACAACGAGAGAACTGGTCTCAGGTAACTGTACGATGAGGCAACAGTATGCAGCTGGGAATTAATAATGTTGATTTGTCTTTATTTTGACAGTTACTTTTAAAAAAAAAATTTATTTATTTACTTTTTTTAGTAATCTCTACACCCAGGGCGGGGCTCGAACTCATGACCTCGAGATCAAGAGTCGCATGCTATTCTGCTTTACCCAGCTAGGTGTCCCTAGACAGCTACTTTTTATGGCATGTACTACCTATTTAAGGCAGAGCTACAAAGCTACATTTTAAGAGCATTTAAGTCAAAGAAGTGTTTAAAAAACCAAATAATGGTCCACGGGTGATATACATACAGGATAAAAATAACTAAAGTGGCACCCCAAAGTCAATGTTTAGGAAAAATCAAGTTATGTCACAGAATCTCGCACTGAGTCTCCGAGTGTAGTTAGGATTTGGGTGGAATTCAGGGAAAGAAGAAACAACCGAACCTGTTTGTGTACTCTCGTTTGAAACCACTCTTTAAGACATGGGATTTGAGACTGCGTACACTGACGGTATTGATGGGACACATCACACCGACCCAGGACTTCATCTCACTTCCTTGTTGCCCTCCAGGCTGACCTACAACCCTGACCTGAAAGAGTAGGTCCACCGCTCATATTTTTAATTGTCAGTGATTTGGAAATGAAAAGAAAGTGAGGAAATATAATTATCACCTTAAATTGTATTAGCCCCTAGTTAAAATTTTAAAAAGAAAAGAAAAGAAAACTCTAGATCATATCGATTCTTGATGACAAGCCAAGGGAGGGAAGATTCCCATTTCCTCTGTTCTCTGAATTGTCAAACTTACTGATTCCTTTTCTTAATAAGATAAGGGAGTAAACATTAGAGAACACTTTGAGTCCATGACCGTATAACCTCAGGAGCATGACAAAAGATCATGAATTAGGAGAGGAGAGAAGACCACATGTAAATTTAAATATAGGTGGGATTTTGCCTCGTGTTTTCCCCTAAGAAGAGCTGTGAAGCCCCCAGAACTATTCAACTGTTGGTTACAAAGTTTTTGTTTATTTTCCCAGGAATGAAACTTGTTACCAAAAAGCGTATGATACCACAAAGTTCTTAAAACGTTACATTTTCATTTAACCTAAGGAAGACAGAGTAGGATAGTCTATATACTATCAATTGTTGTAGGAAAAGGAATTTTTTTTCTCTTGTGTTGTAAATGAGCTCACCAGCCTTGTGACAATCTATCACTATACAAGTAGGTGGGTTCCCCTGTCAAAAAGCAAAAGCACCAGCAACTGAGATTGGTTTCCTGCCCAGCGCCTGTTCAAGATTTTAAATGCCTCTATCAGAGCCAAATCCAAACATAGTACAAAACCTCGTGCTTCCAAAAGAGTTCAGGAGACTTCATCCCTAGTAGTCTCCTACTGGAGACTGGCTCAGCTGTTATTTCACCTCCCACCTGGGACTCACTTGACCCAACCATAAAACGGGTGGATTACGGTAGATTAGGGACGTCAACAGGGTCAGGCAGGTGACATAAACAAAGGAAACTGACCCGGCGTGAGATCATAGGAAGTGGTGGTGGTGATGGTGAATGAGAGCATGGACCTTCTAAAGGAGACAGCCAGCTATCAGCTCCAGGCGATTGTTAGCTAGGAAGACAAAGCAGGGCGCAAACCTCTTATCCCTGGTGCTTCTCGCACCTTTACTTTATTCCCTCTTAACAGGCTTTTCCTCCCTGACCTTCCTGCCACTCCCTTCCCCCAACCTTCTCAGAGTCTCCTAGACTTAAGGCTTCTGGACCAAGTTTCTCAGGGATGCCCAAGTCACCCTTCACTCCTCTTGGCATTGGCCTTCAGTCCTACCCTGGGAGCTGGAGCCTGGGTATTCTGGGACATCTTGCCTCGGTGGTATGATTCTTTCCCATGGGCTTGATTTTGCCCTAAGTAGTTGGACACAACTCCGTGCTCTTCCAGACAGTAAAGCTGTTCAGCACCGCGGCATGGGGTTCTGTGCATGGAGCTCTTTGCACACCCATACAACTCGGAGCCTGGTGCCTTCTGGTGCTTCCAAGGAGGAGGCATCAGAGAAAGACACACTTCTCTAGGGAAGACTTGTAAACCCAAGCCACAGGGCTGGTGTATACTTGTTTACTGTGTAAGCAAGAGTGGAAGAATGTCTAATGTATAGTGGAAACTTGTACGGAATAAATAATAGCTTTGCGACATTAAAAAAAAGAGGCTCTAAAATCTAGAGAAGCTGGAAATCCATACCTTTAAAATGAGAATTCTCTTAATATTTTTGGCAATGAATTAAAAACTACTTGAAAGCACTATGCAGGCAAAATTTATATAGCCCTGGGCCAGATTCAGCCTATCGAGAGCCATCTTGTGATTTCTGTACTTGATCTCTTTCAGACCTAGTAGCCTGAGCTCCTAAATAGCACATCTTTGCTTTTGTGTGTTGTCCCTGAAGTAGAGGATTTGATACCATGTGAGAAAAGCAGGAGAGGAGCTGGGCTGCTGGGGAGGCAGTGGTGCTGCGAAGGGTGACCCAGCCTAGATCTGAAAGCGGGAGCATAATACCAGCACAATTCCTCTTCGATGTTTGCGACGCGGGTGATTTAATAATTATAATAGCAATCCTATCATCAACATCAACAACAACAACAACAACAAAACCACCTTAGCTTACTTAGAGAATGACCCGCCACTCCTAGAATTTACGGAGTTGTTTGGGTAATTTTGTTAATCTTTTTCCTAAATGGGGACGGAAAAACAATCAAGCAGTAATGAAGAGAGAAGAAAACAGCGGGTGATTTTATCCTCTGCTTTTTTGGAGGTGGTGGGGGATGGAAGTCTGCAGAGACACCTCCCTGCCTCCAGAGGGCGGTGATATCACAGAGTGTTTGCCTGAGTATGTCGAGGTGTGAAAAGGAACTGGTGCCATTTTGTTTTTGTTTGTTTGTTTGCGTAGATGGCTCCATTCTCCAAATCTTTTCTGTGTCCAATCTTAGCTGTAACCTCACACCAGTTTTATGACATAGAGACTTCTGTGTAGAAGTAAGTTAGAGCCGGGCTTGAAACTTGTCCCTCCCATTCTCACCCCATCCCAGTTTGTAGCCCTGCTACATTGGGCGAGGTGCTTACTATCTTAGTAACTCAGTTTCCTCACATATAAAGGAGAACAATAGCAACGTCTACCTCATCGGGTCGATGTAAGATCATAGGAAATCCTATACACCCGAGGGAAATGCCTAGTTCTGTGTTGGTGGTACTGAAACATGTTCCCTTTCAAAGTTCTTATTTTCTTATTTAAATTCCTCCTGCTATATTTAGAGTTCTGGTCATATTTTGCTCTCTCTGATGGAAAATGATCCCTGGAATAGAATTATTAGTTTGAACTCTATGGAACTATCAACATTCAACACTATTGACCTCCAAAAAGTCAATTTCATATGGTTCAACATAATGCGAAAGTGCTCCCAAACCTAAGGAAGGGAAAAGCGGCTTCCCTTTTTCTGCTGGTTCTGAAACACCCCGCAACAGCCTATACTCTTTACATTTGGGAAAGGTGAACCCTTTGGTAGAGGGACAAACACTTTCTCATCACATGTAAAATAACATTTGTTATCCACCTCCCGCTTACCAAGTGCTTTGCATACATATAATTTCCTTTAACTCCACAACAACACTGGCAGTGGATAGAGACCCACAGCTCCGTGTGTGTTACTGTTAGGGTGTGGGATGTGTAATGTGCCATTGTGGTTCCGGCCCACGTGTCCACACGCTAAAGAGTATTTCAATTAAGAAAGAGACAATATAAAGAAAGCCCTGCCTTCCCTGCATAGGATGGCTCAGACAAAATGTACCTCCACAGACATTTGGATCAAATGCTTAGATACCTAGAGACCACCCAGTATCCCCAGTGCTGCTGACAAGGGCGAGATGTCCTTGTACTTCCTCAACTCTCCAGTGCTTGAAACACTTAGTAATTTCAGCATGGCAGTTTGAGGTGTCGACAAGGCACCATTCATGCTTTAAACTTGCAAGTTAACTTCCAGGCATAAAGACATGAAAAACAAAATCCACTATGGAACCCAAACAGATGAGAGCTCCCCGGCTGATTTCTTTTACTCCATATCCTCAAAGAAAACAAATTTCTGTGACAGTTCTACAGGTGGTATCACATCTGCCCTTTGTCCGTTCTTTCATATAATAACTTTTCATTTTTTTATCAAGTACCTTGTATGGGCCAGGCCCCCTTGAAGGCCAGGGATTAGCACACTATAAGCCTGAGGATCAAATCCAGTCTACTGTCTGCCTTTTTTTTTTTTTTTTTTAAATGCATAAGGTTTATTGGAACATAGCCACACTCATTCATTTACATGCGGTGCTTGGCTGCCTTCTGGCAGAGCTGAGTTGCCGTGACTGAAATCATCTGGCCCGCAAAGCCAAAATACTTACTATCCAGCCATTTCCAGAAAAAGTTTGTTGAGCCTACTCTGGATAGAGAGGCTACAGCGGTAAAGAATAACAGCCAAGTCCCTGTGTGTCTTCAGATGCTCCTGTTTCTAAGACGACAGTGCACAGATGCTCCCTGCCTAAAGGCCAGCCCTAGTTGCACCCACCGGATCACAGTCGATGCCACTGCTGGGGGCTTGCAAGGAACAAGAAAAAGGACGACAGGCGTGGAGACAGATGGGCAAGAGCAGGTGAGAGAGGGAGGAAGTGCTGGGAGAGTGGATTAGTTAGTGTGGAAACCAGCTGGAACAGGCGGGCCGGAGGGATGCCCCCCCGCGGGGCCCCCCAACCCACGGACGGGGCCGGGAACCCCAACAGAATCACCTGGAGACCCGATGAGAAACGCAGGTCAGCAGGCCCCACCCAGGAACCCAAATCGGAGTTCCAGAGGTAGGACTGAGCTTCCACCTTCTTAGCGGGTACCCCCACATGATTCTGAGGCCCGCCCCAGTTTGAAAGGCACTGGATTAGGGGTTGGTGTTAGCGAGCGGTCGAAGGCGCCCCCGAGGCGGTCCGGCCTGAAATGCACCGGTGGCAGGTGGGAGGGAGAAAGAATCGGGGCACAGACACGCAGAGGTAGATGCAGTGAAAAGGCAGTTTATTGTCTATTAATACCGTACAGAGGGACAGAGAGAAGCTACAAGTACAGCATTGGCTGTCGCTGGCAGTGTTATTTCTGAAGTCGGTTTTTGTTTTGTTTTTCATCTGAAGGACACAGAACAGTCAAAGTACACTTCAGGTTACAAAGTACAGCAGCTAGCCCAGCAAGTCTAATTCAGAGTCAGCACGACAGGCTCCCACCCCACCCCCCAACCAACCACAGAAATGGAAGTATTTACAGAGATGTCACTCACCCGAGTGAGCTGCTAAAGCTGAAAACTCCATCAACAACCTACATTCACTGAAAAGCTGCATCAGACACAACATTTTCTGGAACCCCTGTGTGATTTTTAACTCTACTAAGTCAGGAGCTTGAGAGGAGGAAAGAATGTTCCAGAACCCCGCCAAGGACAGGACTCTCCCTGCTTGCCAGAATGGGATATCACGGAATTGGAGCTGAAGCCGCACACAGAACAGTTCGGATCACACATTGTCTGGTGACTGTGTGCCTGTGAAGACTGGCGGCAAAACCAAGGACCGGGGTGCCTCCCGTCCACCTCATCTCCACACTGCGAGGTTCCCGTGGTGATAAGAGCTGAGAGCGAATCAGCTCTCCCTTAGCACCTTCAGGCAGTTGCATAGCTCTTTCATTCTGAGAGCCGTCTCCATGACCCCGACATTCATAGCTGGGCTTGAATTGGGCCTGTTGGAGGGATTCTAGTGATGATGGCATCAAAAGGATTTGCATGGGAACCCGGACGGGTTCTTTTTCTTCAGTTGGAGAGAACGCTTATGACCTTGCCTTGTTGGAAAAGACCAAAAATGTCTTCTCGGGTCATAGAAAAAGGGCCTGTCCGGGGCAAGGATACTGCCTGGGAAGAGAGTCTCACAGGGGTGGTGAGCAGACTCTGAGGTTTACGCCGCTCTGTCCATCAGACAGAGGGGCAGGTGTGGGTGAAGATCTTTAGGAAACAGAGTTTGATTGCAGAGGGAACTTGGGAGCTTGGGAGAAAATTAGGGGGGGAAATCCAGGAACTCTAAAAATTCAGAATCTCATTAATGGATTCATAAAGACAATTCTTTTCTGTGTCTCCTTAACTCTGAAAATGTGGTGCAGCCCCGTTGGTATTTAAAAGGCCAATAATACCTAAGTTTTATATTGTTAGTTTATACATTTATGTATAAACCGTAGATGGCCAGAGGCTTCTGACTCACCATTTTATCCATATCGTTTAAATGTACCATAGTGAGTGGTCCCTAAATCTCCAATGCAGTGATTAGTCCTTAAATATGTGAAATAGTTGGACTTTGATCTTTCCTGGGGTTGGCTTACACTTAAAATGGCTATCCCCTTTATCATTAAAGATGTTAGAGAGCTATCAAGACATATGACATGGTTTATCTAATGACAGGCATAGAAAGCTTGATCTTACAACCTAGGTCTGTTTGGAAACACTGGATTTCATGCAGTGGAAGCACATGGGCAGGCCACAGGACCTTTGATCATGCCTCTCAAGGTCTGGGCTTGTGCTGTAGAACTCACCCGAAAGTTACCTTAATGGAATGGAGAAATAACTCAATCAAGGGTGTTTTCAAACTCAAGCTTCATAATGCATATAGATTTCATTATAAAAATATCATTCCTTAAAAAAATACATAAATGTAAAATATTCCATTTCTAATGGCCACTCCTTACTCCCACCCCTATGGTACTCATCTTAGACTCTCATGAATGGGCACACCTCTCAGTTATGGCTCAATCACACCATTTGAGTCCATCCTTCTTGCTTTTTCAAACTATGCTACTTGTGCTTAAAAATATGCTCCCAGACCCAGAGAGGGGGTCGGTCCACAAGTAAGTCCCCAACCACTCACTATAAGAAGGACTGTGGAAGATCTTATGCTGCCTGTGGCCTGCCCAGAAATGTCAGAGCGTGATATTCAGACCCAGATGAGAACATAGGAACATGCTTGGTTGCTAGATGGGCATAGACAATGTCCAAGTGATGTCCACTTTATTCCCCCTGGGTCTGACCAGCAAGGTTCTGCCTCAAGGCTCCTGTGATGGAATTCACAGCTCTGAAGAGGGCTGGGTAGGGGTAGGGAAGAGAATGTTGTGTTAATACAGCTTTGGAATACAACCTGCATTTTGTTTTTTTTAAAAGGACAGAAAAGAAGAACATAAACAGCAATGCTAAGGCAAACTTTCAAATGGCACATCAGAACTCTGTTTTTGTCATTCATTTTGTTCACATCACAAGGCAGATACATTCTGTAAACATACATACCATACAGTACATTAACCATAGGAAAATAAAGGAAAGCCACCCTGTAATTCTTTTCTTTCTGTATTTCTGTTCTTTCACTCCAGAAGGACTGCCTGATCTAGGGAGAATTTTATGGTTCATGAAATATACTTTTCTTTTGATAAAAATGCAGTGACTTGCAAAAAAGAGTCCCCCCACCCCACCGTTGGCCAGGAAGAGGCATCATGGGGAGAAGATGACCATTTACACCTCAACCTATAGAAACTTAGAAAATAGTCACAAAATATAAAAAAGTCATTAATTTTCAGGAAACATTTTGGTTTCCTGCTTAGTAAAAGAGAGCATTGAAAAATGTTTTTTTTTTTTTTTTTTTTACAAAAGTTAAGGCGGTCCAGATCTTTGATGCAGAAAGCCTGCGATCCCCAAAATTACATCTTATATTTTCAAGTTGAAAGCAATGTTTCGTGCTATGGTTCTGGCCTTAGATTAGACAGGAGTGGAGAGGGGAAGCAGAGGCCTATTTAAGTCATATAAAAATTAAGCAGGGTGGGCGAGGCTGGTCTAGGGATCCCCAGGGAAATTGCCCTTTTGAAACCTTTCAGGATGTAAGCTTTTTTATTTTTTTCTACATTCAAATAATAAGTATTTTGGTTTTTGTTAAAATGGGATTTTTATCATAGAGTTCACTGAAACTATGAAAATACAGACACATAATTGCATTGTGCTCCTATGATCACAAAAGCCTGCCTTTTCTTTGTCCCTAGAAAATGCAGGCCAGTTTTCCTGAAAAGACCAGAAGAAGGCTATCCAATGAGAGTCAACTGGCAGCAAGAGTCAAAGAGCTCATCTTGCTGGTTTCTTGGAGCTGGGTTGTGATATATGCCACCATAACTCCATTTACCTGCTGGGCTGTACTGCCTAACAGGGCAAAGGATATTTGCTGGTTCTATCCTAATCTGCGGAGTTCTGTATACCTCGATACATAGTAAATTGAGGAGCTTCTGAAAGATTGCATATTTACGAGGTTTCCAACCTTCTTTGTGGTTCCAGTAACTGAAGGTGCACGTTGCAAAAATACTACTTAAAACTGCTTGCCTTGGAATGGTTTTTACTGTAAACAAAGTAACCCTTTGGGAGATGAGGCCATTCCCACAAGGAAGGGGCCCTTTGGTGAGTTGAACTCCACAGTGGGTCCAGTGACAAAGGGAGATCTGAGCTTTTAGATCTTCGGCAAGAACAACAGAAAGTCCTCTGTGAATATTTTGTGTTTGCCTGTGTTTTAAATTGACACGGCTAATGCTTTTTAAAAAGGAAGAGCTGGTGTAGTGGTTCGATTTTTGCCTCTGTTACCATATTCTCTCCCTCCTCTCTCACTACCCATTGGTTCACTGGCATTTAATAAATGTTCATTTCAAGGGTGTTCAGTGGTCCCTTGAAATGAGATTCTGCAGGAAGCGAGGAGAAATGAGCCATTTTCGCACTTGGCCAGAATGTTTTGCTCCAGAGAGGAAACTGTACCTTAATGTTTTCCCCCCTTTTATAAGAAACTTGGACCTAACCAAAACAAAACATTCTACTTGTATGTAGAAAAAAACACATTTACGACTAGGAAATAAAATGGAGTTGGTGGGAATTTAAAGCTGATACATGTATATTAGTAGTTCAAAAAAGAGTCAAATCTAAGTTTCCTGAAAGTCTTTGAATATTTTTAGGTTGCTCAGGAGGCTTAAGGAAACCATGCCTTGGGTTTGGCCTGAAGGGAATTCCCTCACTCCTCATCCTTTCTACTCCCAGGATTAAGTGACATCACTGGACACTGTCAAATTACTTTTAGAGGCAACTAACTTTGCTTATAAAAGTAATTAATAGAATTAAGGGCAAAAGAGGTACAAGGTTAAAAAAAAATTCCCCTTAGTTTGTCCTATTGCACATCAAAGAAAACAAAGGCAAGGATATACAAGTCATTGAGATTTGTCAGGATATATAAGGTTAAACTTTACCATTTTAACCATTAAAAGATCTTTAATTCAATGCCACTGAAAATCTATTTCTAACAAATGAAATATCCCTCCCTCTTTCAGGTTCATGCCTAAGTTTAGAGATTACTACGAATTTCCATTTAAGGGGGAACTGATTATATAGTTTTAGAAGACAATCCAACTAACCATTGACTCAAAAAGACCACCGTCTTGCAGCTTCATTACCGGTTCTCTAATTAGTCAGGTTATGGAAGTCAATACCCTGTGTTTTTGGAGGGTGCGATACCATACATAATAAAGTTTTTACAGAGAGAATAACGGCAGGGAGGGCAGAATGTTCTCAATCACAACACAGAGGATATGTTCATTATGTAGTTACTTGTTTCTGTAGGTGAGATTATAGGTCTCATCCCATAAAAGTACTGGCTGAGCCTAAATCCTCTCTGTTGATAGGAAAATGATGCAAAATAAGCACGTATATGCCATATTCAATCAAAACATTTACTATGGCTACATATCATTTTAATAAAGGTAATATGTCTTACTTTAAACCATCTAACGATAAGCTTTAATAGTAAAATTATAAAGAGACCTCTAATTCATATAATTTGTTAATCCCTATAATAATAACTGATGAACGAAAGTGCAGATTATCATTGGTCTTTCAGATCTGTTGTGTAGGGTTGCGGTGAGAGGGGCAGACCATTTTCTTCACGAGGAACTAGTTCACTACAGAAGGACGGGTAGGTCATTTCCGGGACTCATCTGTCCTCAAAGACTATTCTGGTTATCAAACAGCAAGCTCAAGGGTTCTACACTCTACCATTCCACTCCCTAACTGTGCTTTGAAAAACTCCTACTGAATAATTTTAATCCCTACGTGAGTAAAAAAAGATTTTTTAAAGATTGTTTCTTTATTGAATAATTAAAATTATTAAAATAATAGATTGTCCAAACACTGAAACTGTTTTCATTTTCTACGTAAATAGGTTTATCTGGCATGTCAGTCTCTCGAACATTTAAAGGAAGCCTAAGTGACCATTGACTGAGGAGCGTGCAGCTGAGTGGGGAGACTTCTAGGCAGTAAAACCAGATGTTATTCCAAGATAAGACAGCTGCTTTATTCAACTGCAGCTGCCTTGGTGAACCTGAGATGATTTAGAGGGCATCCCCTCCACTATTCAAAAGCAAGCCATTGATGGAATCATTTTAGGAGGCAGAATTTCACTCCTTTATTTGTCCCTTCTTGACTTTTTTTGCTTACCTTTTGGTGATAAAATGACTTACTTTGTGCTCACTGAAATATAATTATTTGAGAGAAATTAACTTTTCACAATAAAAATGTCATTTCCTCCCCTTCCATTTGGAATAAATATAAGATCAAGCCAAGAAACTTAAAATAATAACAGTTAGATTTAGCACTGAGAAAACTATTTAGGACAAATTTAGTTGGTTCCATAAAAAATTTCTCTCAAGACTATCTTATTTTTTTCTTTGTCTGCTTTCCACAGAGGTTAGACTTGCTGGAGCATGACTTAATGTATGTTTTTTAAAACTACGTTCTGTGGAACATAGATATATTTTGTGAACGATTTGCAACCGTGCAAATCTGAACACCTGGGCAAATTACTTTGAGTTAAGAGATCTCTGTTATTAAAACCAGTTAAAATGTTACATCTTTATTTTATTACTTCATTATTTTGTTTTACTCTATTGCTTCCCTTTGGTTTTATTACACATGTGGCTGTTTGCTTTGGGAGAATGCTAAGAATTTATTTAAAGAATTGCTCCTTGTGTTCCAGATTTAAAAAAAAAAAACACAACAACTTTTCTCTGATGTTCTGAAATCTCCAGAAGTTTAAGAAACACGCCTTAAGAAGCTCAGCTATGTGCCGCTCAGCCGGTACTTGTGGAATGAGTTTAAGTACTTAACGTGGAGAAGACAGGTCTTTCTTACACATTTTTTTACATTTTTCAAGCTTATTTTGAAGGGTGGATCAACCTACATGGTGACGATATGGGAAATATTCTCTTTCTCATGGAACAGAAAGAAAAGAGTCCAGAAGTAAGGCTCTGTAATCAAGCGGGCAGGGGAGATGGGCAGGTAAATTCAGTTCCAGCACCGTCTATCCACAATGAAGTGGAAGCTTGGCAGCAACCACAGTTGGTCAAAAAGACTGTTCTAGAAACATGGTCACTGCAGAGATACTCCTCAAAATGATCCCTTCGTTGAAAATAGATTAACATGATCAGAAAATATCCATGAAAAAGAAAAACAATATAAAAATTTACATTTTTTTTTCTGAGAGAATAGAAGCAAGGCTCATGGATATGCCTAAGTTTAGAGATTACTACGAATGCTCAAACCAATGTTTGTTTCATGTCCTTAGAAAATTAAAAATGGTGCTTCGTATATAAAGGGTCCATCAGTTAAGCCACAGAAAGAGATAGCTGCTGATGGGCGGGTTATGGAATCGGTCCCTACATTTCAGCTGTGACAAGCACTGGGTTCCTTTTCTTTCACATCAACTTCATTTCAGTTTTAACAGAAGGAAAGCCATAGATGCACAATACTGTAATCTGGAAGCTTATGTAAGGCAGCAAAAAGCATCACCCTAGATTGAACAGACTAAGTAAGGTCCACTTTTGGCCACGCTGGCAACCAGCTAGAGCCCACAGCATTTTGCCACACACGATATAAAAGCAAAGATCCACAGCAAGGGAGGCAAGTGGGAAGTCAGCGACGTGGTGACGTGTGACTATGTTATAGGAACACAGTATGACAGGAAACCCCCGGTGCCATGGGTTCAATTCCAGTCAAGTGAATTAAGGCTACTATAGAACTGGCTGATGTGAAGAGTCCATTCCAATCGAGCAGTAAGAAATTGATTCACTCTTGAAGACACAAGGGAAGGTTTAGAGGAAAAGCAAGTTCTTGGAAAGAATGAAGCACACACATGCACGTTGTCTCTCAGGTGAGGAAACTGGAGAAAAATGAAAGGGGGAGGAAAATAAGAGAGACCCAAGCAATCCAACTGCAAGGCAAGGCAGGTGTTTGCTTCCAGTTCACAGTATTGCAGTTAGTGGTACAGTGAGGTCTACGGAAGTGGTGGAGAGCCCTGAGGCTGCCCAGAAGAAAAGGGAAGAAAGAAGTGGTCACATGACAACACAGCACTGACAGCGCTTTTTCTTTTGGGTACCTGGGGCTGGCTCTGTGGCCAGGCTCTCTTCTTTCCCTTCTGGGGATGAGGGCTCTGTGGTGTCTGAGATCAGCCTCCCGGACACGAGCTCGGCTGCGTTCCCATCGATGGTGGACACGTCCGTCACGGTCTTCTCCCTCAACGACTTCTCATCATCTTCGTCAATGAGGACCAATTCCGCCTTGATGGTTTCGTCATAGCCTAGCACCTTCTTCGTCTCCTCTTCATCCTCGATATTCTGGTAGCCCATGAAAATCATGGTGACTGGCTGATCCAAGTTGGCCTCGGGCCCTTCCGTGCTGGGGGCTTGGGGCTGCTGCCCTGGGGTCCCGGAAGAATGATCTTTCCTAGACTTATGTACCATTTCTAACTTGGCTTCCTTGCAGAGCATGTGCTCCTTCGGGTGGCCGAGGCTCCCGTCTGCGATCACAGTTCTTTCTGACACGTGCCCTCCTCTGAAGCTTGATTGTCCCGCCTTCTGAATAAGTGCTTCTACATCCTTTGAGCTTAACTTGTGCACTCCATTTTCTACCACAGTGCCTCCCGAGTGCACCTCATACACTACTTTGGTACCATCATCATAGACTTTGACTCCTCTCTGATGGACCCCCTCTGGGCCAATGGTGGATGCAGAGAGAATCTTGGTCTCTCCTGTTTGTTTGTCTTTCTCCACATTAATTTCCATGGCGTACACAGCTTGAATGAAAACAAGAGAAAGGAAGTGCATGTTACAACAAAAAAAGCCAGTGAATGGTTAATTGCCAAACAGACACAAAAAAAAGGCTTTGTGCCCTTTCTAGTCTAACTGCCAAGCATCTTGAGTGTTAGAGTGAGTGCACAGTGTGGACAGAGGTGGTTATGTATGTGTTTTAACACAGCAGCTTAATGCACTGGGAAGCCAGGTGTACAGAGTTACCGTATCTCAGTGGCACTTACACTTTTAAGGAAGATGTGTAACGGAAGACCACGAGCGACTGTGTAGAGCCAGTGTAATGAATCCCAGGGAGGCTGGCAACATGCGGGTTTATTTTGATTGACAGCTCACCCTAGGCTTATAGGCAATTTTAGAGGTCCTGCCTAAGAAGTATTGTAATTCCAAAATCTTAAATCTTTTTTTTTTAACTCATTCACCAAGCGGTCTACTGTTTTGTTTGTTTGTTTGTTTGTTTGCTTGTTTGCTTGTTTTTCCCCCTGCATCTCCTTTTACTGTGAATGGACAAAATGCAAAGGATTCTGCAGGTGGGGTGTGGCTATCCTCCACTGAACTATAAACTAGGCTGTTTGCAGGCACTGAAGTCACAACAGCTGTCAGGTTATACGCTCTGAGACTACTTCAATCACCGAGCTGGGTTTCTGAAACAAGAGCTCGAAAAAGAACAAGACAGAGGTAGCAGCATCCCGTGGCGACTGGAATCGGAGGACGACGATCACAGAAGGCCTCTTTCTTCGGCCATGCGCACAGCGCCAAGTCCTCGTGATTCTGCGCCACACCGTCTTTCTCCTCAGTCACCTTCTCTCTCTTCCACTGCCACTACTCAACCCGAGACACTATTTCCACTTCCCTAGGTAATGGTAAGGGCTTCCTCCCAGCTCTCCCCGTCCTGACTGATCCTCTCCAACTCATTGCAAATCTTGCCACCAATCTGGGCTTCCTAAGGACCTCCTCTCCTCTGTCCTATGGCCTTGTGTGTCACTCCGTCCTCTCCAGTCTGTTCCTCTGAGGCTCCCTGCAAGGCACACATTCTGGATGCTAGGACACTGAGCGTTGGTCCCAGGAAGCCAACGGTCCACGGGCATGCTTTCCCTGGATGACCTACGGATTACATCAACCTCCGCAACTTCAACACTGAACTCGCCTTCTCTGAAAACTCCTCCCTCGTCTTCTTGGTTTTCAGTGATATCAGTGCCACACAGTCTCTCAAGCAAGAAGCCTCACAATCACACCTGATTTGGCCTTTCCTTCCTAATTTCGTCCACAGCCAAACAACTGTTGTGAGTCACTAATTCCATTTCAGACTTCTCCCCAGGCCCCTCCTCACCACTGCCTCTACCACCACTGCCTCGGGCCAGGCCCCCTTCTGCTCTCCGCACGACGGCTTTGCCCCGGTTCCACCTGCCACTTCTCAGAGCAGGGGGCAAAGGCAGCCCAAGGCTTGTTCTGAAAATATTATAAAAAGGAAACGGGAGGGAGGAAGGAAGGAAGGAAAGAAGGATATTTAAGAAAGAGAAAAGGAAAAAAGAAAAAAACCAAGAATAGATGACAGAGACCATATGTGCTCCACAATGTCTAAAATATTTACAATCAGGTCATTTATAGAAAAGTCTGCTGACCCTGCTGACCCTGCTAGCCTGTGCTACATCCTGTCCCCAACACCTTCTTCACAAACCCTCTTTGGGTTCCTGGGTCTGCATAGGATAAATGCTGAACTTCTTAGCTTGGCATATGATTCCCTTGGGAATTTGTCTGCCACTTCCTTTCTAGGCTTGTCTCTCAGCCCCTCTCATTCCACGTATGCTCCAAACATAGCAAACTTCGCACTGTTCCCAGAACTCAGCATCCTTCCCTGGCCGGCCTGCCTTTGGGGTGGGGGGCATCTCTGGTTATGATGGCCTTTGAGTCCCTACCTCTTTCGGAATAACTACACGTTCCCCAAGTGCGTAAGAGGAGCCAAATGATCATTTCAACTGCTCCCCCTCCCTTTTTTTTTTTTTTTTTTTAGCACAAATAACACGATTCCACACCTGAACATTTCCTGCTTTTAAGATTCCCTTCTCATGAACTGGCCTTCTTTTGGGAGTTTCTATCCATCCAAATATGACGTATCCATCAATGCCCAGTCAGCCGCCTCCCTACTTCTTTGACCCTCCCATCTCCAAGTCTTCTCTCTTCTTAAGGCTCTTTGAGGGCTTCTAAACCTCTCTGAAGGCACTTGACACTTTCCACTCAGTAGTATAATTATTTGTGGGAATTATTAGCTCCATGGATTTTTAGGGTCCCTAAGTGCCAGATTTTTGCCTGACATCTTTCTACCATTTCCCCACTCCACCCACACCTACCTTAGAGCCTTTTGTCTACACGGTACCTGATATACAAATACCTGTGAAACAAATACTACTAATTGAAAAGTCTACTTTGGTTGCTTTAATCTAGTCACAAAGACTTTGTATAACATGACACCAACGAAAAGGTACACACAGTAATTAATGTTTGAACTGGTTAGAAAAATAGCCATGATACTATTCCATCTGCTTGGGTAACAAGATACGCTCTGTTCACAGTTAACACTTAACTAAAAAGATTGTGAAGCCAGATCCAGTGCTTGATTTTCCTCATGTCCATTTTGAAAGTTTCACTTATTCAGCACAAAGATCTTGAGTTTCCTTCAGTGACACAGTGAGAGGCCAACCAATATTTGTCATGGAAGTACATGGGCTCACACAAGGATGGTGACGTCAAGAGAAACATTTGTCTCGGTTATTTCCTGATTTCCCACTAAGTGTGTCACCAGAGAAACAGACTAGGCACTTAAAATCGTGTGTGGACTCCAAAAGTTGTTCTTTAAATATTACACTTACATTAAAAAGTACAGTTTTGGGGTTAAAATATTATGTCCTATCACGATTAAAACACTCATGGGACAAATTTATAAATAAGGATGATATGAATGATTGACAGTTAGAGGTACAATATCTAATTATCCCCCAAGCATCTGGTAATATGTGAACAAAATGACACAGTGATCCGTAATCAATACAGAATAGGGAACCGAACATTTCTATTTTTAGATCTATAGGTGATCAGGTACAAATTATTAACATGGGAATCTTTAGAGATGTCCTTCTTCTTCTGCCCACCAATGAGAATGCTGTCATTGTTGGTCCAGTTTTCCTCTCTCCACCGTCCTAACTCCCAACCCTCATTTTGTCTTTGCCTGTTTCTGGAATCAGAGACGAGACAGAAAGGAGGATGAGGAGCAGTTCTGTGCTAGAACAGCCGAGTAGATGTACACAGAAAAGAGTTGAGAAACGTGGAATTCAGTCAGAGAGGGTATAAAAGCTGTGTGGGATATGGATAAAAAGGGTACATTTTTGTGGTGGTGGCGGAGATATGGGGAGTAAAGAAAAGGACTGGGAGAAGTGCTTCTGGGTGGGGATATGAATTGGAGCCCTTGTAATATTCTTCAGGAAAAATAGGTAAGGAACAGAGTTTCTTTTTAATGTCGTGGATTTTTTTTGTTTTTGTTTCTGTGTGTGGTTTTAAATCATATTTCGTTAAATGTGACACGACTCTGGGACTGACCCACATGTGTCATGGTTTCAGTAGGGTGACATATTAGTATTTGTGTTTACATATCGTACACTGTTTTCAATATTTCTAGAATATAGGAGTAGAACATCGTAAGACATTTTGCAAATAAAATAAGCCTAAATATATTATGCCATAAAATACAACATCCATCCATATTTTTCCCCCCAGGTAAAACAAGGCTTCAGAGGAAACAGCTTTTTAGCAGATTTTGTCAGTTTCTGGACTCACATGCTTTGTCTGCATCCACTCTCCTCTTTAGGAAGGGGCACTTACGTGAACACTTTGAGAAGCTCTTGCTTAACACGAAGGCAGTATTTAGACTTCATGGATACACACTCGAGAATGTTATCAGATATTCAGGAAGCCACACAGGTGGTGTGAACATTCATCTTAAATATGTTGTTTACAAATAAGCATTTTTATTTTGCTCCAGTTCTCAGCCAATAATATTTCAAATGTGAAGCCGGGTGGATATGAACCAGTAGGAAAATGCGACTTACATTCTGAATTCAATATTTTATTTTTGATGCATGCACACAATTAAAAAAACTCTCCTGCTTGTTACTGCTGCCAAGTAGTGTTTACCAAAGGCCTCTCACATCACATGATCTCTTGTCTCACCACAAAATATACTCCCTTCTCTTCTATTCTCTTCCCTCAAGCTTCCCCTTGCCACATGGGATACACTACAATCTGTGTAGTGATGAGGGGTCCGTGCTCAGCTCACTGGAAAAAAGTGAGGAAGGGGTGCTGCTGAGGAGAGGGGGCTTTCTGGGGAGCCCCTAGAAGAGATTTTGAGAGAGCCTCATGGACATACAGGAAAGTATGTGAAGAAAAGCTCTCTGAGATTTCCTCCATTGAGGAAGATTCTGGAGGCAGAGAAGAAAGAAAGGAGACAGTCTGAAGGAAGTTCCAATGACAGGATAACTGGAATCTGGAAGTACGTTTTTACAAAACGATATATTTAATTACTGATTTCCCAACATGACATACATGACAATAAGGTTTGAATGGATAAAGCACTTTTGCTATTCTTTCCAAGAACCTAGACGGGGCAGTAGATGTTCATGATTGTCAATAAAGAATAAGAACCAAAGTGGTGAGTTTCTGCAATGGATACAAATGAATGATGGAACTGGTGCTTTGATGCTGGACCTCTGTGTTTGGTTTGCTAGGTCCTTGCTCCCCCATAGCCCTCTGGTCAAAAAGGAGAACCTTAAAGGAACAGAGGCAGTCTAATGGGGATTGGTAATCCTAGGCTCTAGGTTCTGAAAACAGCCAGGTATGGATTCAAGGGGGAAGCCCCTGGGATAGATACTTGCCTAAAAACCAGGGTGAGGGCAGGAGGTAAAGTTACTGAGGTCTGGCACACTGTAGAGCCCAGAGACGAGGGTCTGAGCTGCAGAGAATGCTTGATTCTGATGCAAGCTTATGTCAATGGTTCTAGGTCCTCTCGTGTTCTCTGTTCCCTTCAGCTTTGGTAAAGAGAAGGCAGCTGTATGGGCTCTAAGGAGCCTAGGGAAGAGGAAACAGAAGAGAACATCTGACACAAATGAGGGGCGGGGCAACCAACCACATGATTCCATTTCAGAATCAAGCCAAAAGCTGACCAAACATGACAGTGCATTCCATGAGGATAGAAAATTCAATCATGTTAAATCCCTCAACTCTGGCTTCTAGCAGTTCACTTGCTCTGACTCACTGTGATCAGTGGGAGGAGGTATAAGGCTGAAGGTCCACATGTAAAATACAAGACAACATGGCCTACTGTCATTAGTCAGTAAGATGCGAGGTGTTGGGGAGAGGGAGGAAGACAGTGGGTCTGAATTCCCATCCAGATGACACTTCAGCTTTGGATCTCACTTTTCCCATCGGTACAATGAAGAGTATCCACCTTTGATATCTTCCAGTGCTGTGCAGAGCCTATGTGGCTCATGACCCAGTGATGTGTAAAATACATTAGGAGGTCAGGAGATAGCCAGTGAGATCATGACTGTCACCCAGGAGTGAGACCCCTGCAATACATTGAACACCCATAGCTGACATCACATCTGGAATGTGGAAGAGAAACAATGCACATACTTGGCTTATTCAGTGAGCACATATACATGCGATCATTTCCCTTTGGACATATGAGTATGCATAAGCATATATGCTCACACCTTCTCTTGAGGATGGAAATACAAACTTGGCTGCTGTGATGGAAAAAACAATGCAAGTGAGGAAATTAGTTCAGAGTGGATCTTCCCTCTCATCCCAGCACTTAGACAATCTCTAACTTCAAAAACCAGTCATCACAAATTTCCTGGAACAACTGTTTTCTGAGGACACCTTAGTACTAACAGAAATAAGCCTGCAAAGGTGTGATGCCGTGAGCAAAAGCCAATTTCCCATATTTGATTTTGCTTCCACTTTCTTGGTCAAGAAGGACAGTTTTCAGTCTGAAAAGTGCCACAGAGAATATTGCTAAGATGGAAGTGAAGCCCAGATGAGTGGAGAAGATCAGAAAGTAATGAAGCACCCAGGGATATAAATGCTCTCAGTGATTTGGACCCAGGAATCAGCTCTCTTATTGGTAAATTTGCCTCAAGAATCTTAGATGCTGGGAAAGGTGCTAGAAGTCGATGCCTGAAGTTCTGATTTAAAAAACCGAGAAGGAAGGAATTACACAAACTATGTAGAAGTAATTTGCCATCTTGGCTGGCTAAATTCCAAAGTTCATTTTCAAGCAGTGGAGACCACCAAGACTCAGGAAGGATTTATCAGGCAGAAGGAATACAGATGAATTTCATTTTCTTTTTGTTCAAGTTCTTTAGGCACTTTAGGCAAAGCCAGAGATAAAGAACATCTGGATCATCACAAAGTCCCTTACATTCCTGTGGACGAGACAGAAACATGTAACTTGGCTGTCAAGTCAATTGCCAGAATTTGTTACTTATTAAATGATCATGTCCCACAGGTGCCTATTTAGGGTTCTCAAGGGCCAGGAGACCCCAAGAGTGTGTCACAGGCCTCTGACTTTGGTTCCAACTGTGCAATGTTTTCATCAACGAAATGATGAAAAATAATGGAAGCTTGCTTTTCAGATCTCAGATGATTGAGAAGAAAAGCGAGGCTTTGAGGTGCTACAATCAATAGCTATAAAAATCCCAGCACTAGAGAAGAAGGGTTTTCTATTTTCAAAACTGTGAAACCCTTTATTCAGATGGAAATCTGAGGCAGAAATACAATATATAAACCCAAGGACAGAGAAGCTGCTGTGTCTGAAATGGGAGAGAACATCTGAGCCCTGACTACCAAATCCCTTCATACCATTCCCCTCCCCTCCTTTCACAGATGCTACAGTGATCCCATGGGGCCCTGACACTTACAAGGGACAATCTACGAAGAAGAAATTCAACAGTCACATCAAATCTACAAAGGGCAGAAAGGTGCATAGCTCATTCTTACTTTTGCCTTTTGAGATTAAGAAATAAGGAATTCTGTAGGTTCTCTGAGCAGATGAAGCAGTACGTATGCAATTACAGAAAACCGCTCCATGTTTCAATGGAAATGGTTCTGGAACAATGACTACACTGGATCAAGGGAATCAGGCTGAGCAGAAGTTGAACCTGAAGCTGAGAGGCCACGGCACCAGGAGACTGAGTCACAGGGTTGTGGATTCTCACTCTGCTCTTGGGGGCAGATCAGCCCAATCCATAGTGCATGGGGCAGGTCCATACACGGCATGTCAGGGAGACAAGAGACAAAGTGGGGAGGGTTCATTTGGGAGGGACAAGGATAGCTGAGTGTGTCTCAAAGCCATCTCATTAATTCGGGACAGCCAAAGAGACTGGAACTGTGGCTGCTAAGGGGATGCAGAGTGGGGACCTGGGAAAGACCAGAAACGATACTCATTTTAAAAGGGAAATCAACTTAAGGTTGATTTGTTCCAAGTGGCTCCAGCAGACAGCATAAGGCCTGATGGGTGGAAGATGGGGGCAGACATCTGAGAAAGGACTTCCCGATGGTCAGTACCAATTAGACAGAGTGGGCTTCCTAGAGGGACACGAAACTCTAATCACAGAGGTGTGTGACTGTGGCCTGGGGACCCGTTTGCAGGGCTACTAAAGCCTGACCTCATGTTTGATTGGAATAGATGTTTCCTAATTCTAAAAGCAATGATGCTAAATAAATTCCCACTTATATAGAAGCCTAAACCTCCCAAACTCCAAACAACCAGAAGATTTGTCATAGTGCTGAGTAATGACAAGTAACATTTATTAAAATGGCCCCAAGGAACGTCTGGGTGGCTCAGTTGGTTGAGTGTCTGACTCTTGATTTTAGCTTGGGTCATGATCTCAGGGTCCTGGAATAGAGTCCCGCATCAGGCCCCATGCCCAGCATGGAGTCTGCTTGTCCCTCTCCCTCTGTTCCTCCTCCCACTCTCTCAAATAAACAAATAAAATTTTTTAAAAAATTAAAAAATTAAATGGCCCTGAGATTGTGCAAATTTCCAGAAGGTTGTTCATAAAGCAAGATGGATAATGTCCAGGAGAAAGGATCCCGGTGGTGAGTGCCGTGATTTGGTACGCTAACCAAGCTCTGTGTAGTCACTGTTAGCCATAACGGATAATGAATCTGGACACTCCATTCCAAAAACAGTCTAGACAAAGGAGTTAACCACGTCAAATGCGATTCCTTCCATGACTCTGCATGCATGTATTTTCACAGTTAGATACATCTATGCAAATGAGTTCTTCAGTAACAGACAAAAGTACACACACACTTATTTTTGAAGATTCTAATCACATAATTCTTTCTTGAAAATGCATTTGGCATTGGATCATTACGTTTCCGCAGCACCTTCAGCCGTGAAGGAGGCTAGGTTGTGATAGTGCACGTATTCCCACACACCCAGTGGTGCAATCATGTTAACACTTTATTTACTCTTGCATGTTACACTTGTTGACTATCGATGCTGCTCAAACCCCTTTTATACCCCTTAACAATGAGTTGTCACACTGTCCTATCCTCTCCCGGAGCTGACCCATGAGTTGGATCATCTCACACGCCCTGTAAGGTCCAGGAACATGTGGAGAGGGCCTGGGAAGCTGTCTACCCACACTGATTGGGAACTATCAGCACCCAAGTCTCTAAGAACAGGCGGAAGGTAAGGTGTGCGACTGTTGAACAGCTATCACTCTAGTTGACCTCAGAAGTCCTCTCGGAGCCCGTGAGAGCTTGCGGCTCACCCTCTGGCAGCTCTGATTCCTCGGCTACACACCCACAGGCTCTAAAAACCGCTTTCTTGGTCCAGGGACACACGAACCGGGCCAGGGTCCGACCAGACACCACGTAAGGTCCCACGCAATTCTAGAACTCCGTGAGTCAGTATGCAAGAGTAACACGCTAAGATGTTCGCAGAGACACCCAGAAGATTCTTAATCAGTGTACACGTTGACCACGTCACCGCTTACTTGTCATTTTATGGTACGTTTACCTTAAAAGAAGGAGCGACTATTTGCTTCACAAAACATTTAGGTTGGCCTGTATAAATGATTTCTTCTGGCTTAAAAGCCCATGATTATTTTGTTTCATGAAAAGTGTCATTATGTGATTTTAGACATAAACTTACCTAGATTATGTAAAACATAAATTGGATTTGAATTCACCTACATTGTCCCTAACTGTGCAACCTTGGCCATTCATTTTTTTCATTTGAGCCCCTGGCCCTCAGTGCATTTCTGTGTGGATTGGAAAAAGATTGGTTTAGAGATTGATTCTTTATGTACATCCAGTTCTGATTTCTGAGGCAAATTCATATTGAACAGAGCAAAGCATAGCTCTCTATAGACTTTATACTTGTAAATATTGTTTTTTAAAATCCACCATTGTGAGAAACATTAGCAAGAAACATGTTCTTCAAATTCCAATCCCCTCCAATATACCACGGTAGCTCAGAATTAATTCCAGAAATGGGAAGACTTGGAAATATATATTTATAATATACATGCAGCTTGATTTCCAAAGGATTTGGCAACATACTCATACACTTCAAAAATGATTTTCCCCCCTGCTTCCATCATAGCTCGTTTGCTCTTGTACATTGCCAGTATGGAAAATAAAACCCCCTGGAGGCAGAGTACAGATTAACTTTGAAAATAAGGAGAGATATAAAGACCATAAACGCGTGAGAGAGACCCCACTAAAGGTAGGGGGGGATGCTCTATGATTTTCTCAGTATTCCCGCCTATTCCATCCTTAATTACTCATCAGGGCCTAGTACCTGCACCCTGTGGCCAGTGCAGTTTCTATGTCTGAGGCTGGGCTGAGGACAGGGGCCGCTATGGAAGGCTATCTGGGCGTCCCTTGTTATGAAAGCTCAGAGAAATGCACATCCCGTGGCCAGTCCCGGCATCAAAACCAAATAGCTCCCCAGGACTTACCAGCTGCTCTGCTAGTCCCGTCCTGCCCAGGTGAAGGTTCTGCTGTTCGTGAACAGAGCACTGGCAGGTCGGGGAGCTGGGAGGAAATGTAATTTACTGCATCTGGTAGCAGAGAACAGGGAATACAATTAGCCACAGTGTCGGGAGGCCCAATGGGTTCACTGCCAAAACAGCAGCTTGTCTGCCCTACATAATGGACCTCGGAGGCGGCCACTGAACGAGAGGATCAGGGTAAACAAAGACCAGCATTTGCCCAGTGACTGGTATTTAACAGAGTAGCTGAGGTAGGACGGATCCTGGCCAGAGAGCTCAAGCCCCAGGACTGCTCTATGTATTAAAAGATTCATCAGAAAGCTCTAGATTCAAGAGTACAATGAGTTCGGGGGGGGATGGGGATGGGCTATCGAGAGCCATTATCAGCTTGGTGGGATGGACCAAACATGGGACATCAAACTAGAAATACGCCTTCAACAGAACTGAAAAATGGACTCGGGGCTCATTCTTTGAACTGGAAATGTAGCTTCAGGTGCCTGATTCATTCAGAAGATCTATTTTAATAGACATTAAAAAAAAAAAGACATTAAAAGACATTAAAAAAAAAAAAGCTCCCTAAACTCTAGAATTTATCCCATAATTTTAATACTTCAATGTGATGGTTCAGCCAGAAAATCCTGAGATTCCAAATAACAACAGCCAGTGAATTCACCATTAGCCCAGTTGTGGGAAATGTGGACAAGCAAAGCTGGGAGACCAGGGAAAATAGCCTGACAAGCCCATTCATGGAGGGGAGACCCTTCAGGCATGAATCTCAGCAGGTATGTCAAAGTGTCAGAGGAGAGGAGGACACCACTAGGGTGAGACAAGAAGAATCTGTGTATCCCCCAGAGAGAAGTGGGAAAGCAAAGTCAGGAACATTCTAGAAAGCAATGCGATGTGATTCCTTCCTTGTGTCAGGACCATATCCCAGAATCCTGGAATGCCAATCACTTCTAGATGATACATCGAGCTGCTTCCTGCACATCTCCACTGAATCTCCCCTAGTTACCTCGGACTTAACATGGTCCCAAAGCGAACTCTCATCGGTGCTCATCCACCACCTCTCCTGTACTCCCTACCTCAGCTCGTTGGCACCACAATTCATCCAGGATCCCGGACGGTGTCCTGAATACCCCCTCTCGACACCAGGCCAGCCCTTAGCCTCTACCTCCTTCACAACTCTTACATCCATCCCATCCCCTGTGTCTCCATTGATATCACCTTAGTTCTGTCAGGTTTCTTTTTCCTTTTTTAAATTTCACGCTGAAGAGCTGAAGAGGACCCAGACACTAGATTAGGGTGAGGATTAGGAGTAGTTCGGTTCTGCACCGGCTAGACCATTTGCTGACTCGCGTGTCAATGTCAACAATCCAGAATGTGCTGATATTGGGCCGTTATGTTTTTAGGAACACATTCTGTGTGTTGGGGGGGGGAGGGGGAAGTTTCACTAAGGGAATGGATTTTTTTTTTTTTAATATTTTATTTATTTATTTATTAGGAAAGAGAGAGAGTGAGAGAGAGCATGAGAAGGGAGAAGGTCAGAGTGAGACGCGGACTCCCCATGGAGCTGGGAGCCCGATGTGGGACTCGATCCCGGGACTCCGGGATCATGACCTGAGCCGAAGGCAGTTGCTTAACCAACTGCGCCACCCAGGCGCCCAGGGAATGGATTTTTCTATATCAATCACTGGGGGAGAAGGAACAGGAAATCAGGAGTAGGCAGGCAGGTGGCCACAGTGAGGTTCAAGTGACCATCTCTCTCTGGGGTCCTGCGTGTGTGGCAGGGTGGGCCCAGGGTCGGGCAGATATGGTTGAGGGTCCTCTGCTGCAAGGAAGGAAACTGGGCCTTTGAGATGATGGGGAGGGACTGGGAGGCAGCCAGGAGGCAGCCTGTAGGGACTCGCTGAAGATGGGCTTGGTCTGAGTCAAGGGTTCCGAGTGTGGCCACAGTTCCAACATTGTATGTTACTCTCTCTTATTCCTGAATTTGGGTTACTCTCACTTGGGAAGCTGTGAGCAGAGTCCGGGCCCCAACCTGTACAACATGGGACCGGAAGTGAGCAGAGGCTGGAGATGAGCTGCTCCTCAGGGAGTAGTGGCAGACTGCTGACAGCGGCCCAGGAGAAGATTTGAGCAGCAGTGTGCGGCTACAGGGACAGTGCCGGGGACAAGAGGTCTCCAGAGCAGATCTGGAGAGCTGCTGAATTTTCCCTGAGGGTTTCTAGAAATCTGTGGAATGAGATCTCGGTAAATCTGACTTTTTGCTTCAAAGGAGAAGAAGGTTTAAGCCATTAAGACCAGGTGAGGACTCCCAGGCTGGTCCCCCATGTGTTTATACATTCTATGCTAAAAAGAGTTTCTGGGGCATCTGATACTGAAAGTTCTAGCAGCCAGAAACAAAAGGCACTTGTAGGAGGGACACTTGCCTCAGAAAGAGCACAGGATTCCAGCGCTTCTGCCCCAACCTCCCCCAGAAGGCTGCTCCCTGCCCAGTGTGGGTGGGGGTGGCATCCCCTTTGCCCAGAGTTCCCCGGCTACAAGCTTGAGGACTGTAGCTCTTGGAAGGCTGGGGCCACAGACTCCCACTGAGATGAGGGAGTGGTGAGGAATGGGGTTCCAGAAGGAGAACCAGCAGTCAGCCCCCTCATCATGCTATATTGAGCGCAAAGCTATGCAGCTGGGAGGTGGCCGACTGACCAATGCCAGGAATAAGTCACGGGGCCTCCAAAGCCTCTTTGGGAAGAATTTCTTCCCGTGGCCTCAGCCGGTAACCTGCCCTCTTCCTGCCAAAGTCAGGGTGGTCTATGATCAGAGAAGGCAGAGAACAGTCATTACTAAGGTAGACATGTTAGATGGGTGCTCCTTCTTAGTCCCGGCGCCACTGACATATTTACTGTGACTATGATGGACACACACAGCCAGAGCTAGAGAAACCCAGGGATGAACACTCCCCAGGACTCATGACTTAGGGGCACCTGAAAACACTGAGATTTCCCAGCAATGGCTGTGAAGGGCTTGATATGGGGATGGCTTCCGGCCCCTGCAGACTGGGACGGGATGGAAAACCGAGATCAGTCTCTGACAGCAATGGTGGAGACAGGCCCGGGACAACATGTTTCTTTGCCAGTTCTGGCCAAAGGTTTCACCCCAGCTCCTCGGTGGGTAAAGAACAGTTAGCACAAGATATATGCTACACAAAGACATTCTGCCAGTTTCAGGCGGTAAAAACAACCCTCCCAACTGATGAAGGCTCTGCCATATAACAAGAGTCTATGGGGGTGGGGAGGAAGTGAGGGGGGTCAGAACGTACACGGCCAAGGAATTCTACTCAAGATTGGAATACATTTCTTTTGACGGCCAGGAATACCATGCAATTCGAAGCCATTGGTGACCTAGCCATTGGTGCTGTACCTTCATGTCCTCTGACATGCATAGGGGGACACACACAGGGACCTAAAGTGGGATCACCAGCGGCCATCTCCTTGGCACCTCATTAAACTAGGGACATTTTTGCTGGTTATCTGCAGGATCTTGAACAGTTATAAACCCGGTTGGCCTTCAATTCTGTAGTTAGCATTTCAGAAGTAGGGTATTTTTCTCAAGGCATTATTATTCTATAATACTTTGGGGTTAGTTCTTAATAACAACAGGTGGTTGATTCTGAGAGGGTCTTGGCCTTTGAAAACAAAGAACAGAAAACTAATCTGATATCCCAGGGTCCCTCCACTGGATTTGCTTCAGTTTGTACCCTCAGACCACAATGTGAGCTGAACATTGACCGCATTCTTGGAGGACATGTTCCTTCCTTCAAAATTCTTTCTTTGCCAGTAGATGTGATGCGATGGGAAGGTCCACCCAGACTGAGGTGTAACAGAGATGGCAGGAGCCATAATCCCGGGTGACAGGTAAGACCACAGAAACCTTTCCCTGGCTATCTCTTGGGATCCTAAAATGTCTGCATCCTTGAGCCCAAGGTCACCTCTGTCAAAAGGTGAATGAGGACAGAGTTATCAGAGCAATTTTCTCTGTAGGCTCTTTTTAGTCATGGTCAAGTTTCTTCCTACTTCCAGGAACTACCTGGGTGAAGGGATGCCAATCATGGAAGTGATGCTGGAGGAAATAAAAGAGGCTCAGGTTGAAAATGAAAGACGTAGGGTTTATAACATGGCTTCTATGTTGCTTGTTTTTTGTTTTTTTTTAAAGATTTGGTCTATTTATTTGACAGAGAGAGAGATAGCGAGAGAGGGAACACAAGCAGGGGGAGTGGGAGAGGGAGAAGCAGGCTCTCTGCTGAGCTGGGAGCCCAATGCAGGACTCGATCCCAGGATCCTGGGATCATGACCTGAGCCAAAGGCAGACGCTTAAATGACTGAGCCACTCAGGCGCCCTCTGTGTTGCTTGTTAATAAGTCATAGGCTATGTGGGTCTCCATGCCCTGTAGAGCCTTCCCAGAGACATGACATTCAGGCTCCTTCCCTTCCCTAATCATAGAGAAAAGTCTAGGAAAGATTCTGGTTTGAGAAAGAAGAGGAAGGAAAAAAAGTAAAAGCATGAAAGGTCAATGTGTACCTCTACAGGATATAGGTGTCTGTGGGCCAACATCCCACAGCCCCAATGTAACCTTACACTTACTGCATGATTGCTGATTATGTCCACTGCCTCGGGTCTTTCCTAGCACTAGGGAAGCCCACTATGGTTCCCAGGCTGCCAACCCTTATTGCCCCAAAGAGGCAAGGCCACCTCTTCACTCCATGCTCTATCCCCAAAGCACAGAACAAGAGCCCCAATTTGACCACACCCTAGAGAAGGCTTTAGAACGTCCCAGGTCCTCCCCCTAGAGTCCCTGCTGGTTTGGCTCTGATTTGTCCCTGCCCTCATGTGCTGGGACCATGAAGTTTACTTTACTACCTTCCCAAAGATCACCTAGAGGCCAAAAATCCAGATTCCCTGCCTTTTATTTGCTGGAAACCAACTTCCCTCACCAAATATAAAATAACACAGTACTTTTTTTCTGGCTAAAGTCAAAATTATCCTTAGTGCAAATATCTTTGCTCATCCAGAAAGACGCACCACCCATCTCTGCATTTATGAATCTTTGCCCTTATATTTACAAATGACATTGGGAACACACTGATGCCAACCTTTATTCTGGCTCCTGGTTATCTTCATAAGTTAGAGGTTGACCTTATAAGAACCAGGAGAGCAGATGGCATCCAATCCTTCTGACAAGTCCCGGCCTTTTAAAGCAGGTCTAGTTGAAGGCCATAGTGGAAGTGGGAATGGAGTGGCTTTCACGAGTTTGTAGCTTAAGTGAGGGGAGCAAGGTGAAGGACGAGAAGCACACAACTTCAAGTTCATCCCCCACCACCCCAGGAGGTCCCACACCTGACCTCAGGCCACAGGGAAGGTCCGTGGAGGGTAGGGCCATGAAAGGGAAGGGAAAGCAGAAGAAAGAACCACTCCTGGTTCCCAGGAGGGGGTCAGGAAGCCAGGGTCCTGCTCCCACCCTTCACAGGTTCAAGGCCAACTCGGCCACACAGGGAGGGAGGTTCTGCCCAGCCTTGTTACCCTGGAAGGCTGAAGAAATGGCAGTTTTCTGATTCAGAGTAAAAACACAGGCCTTAGAAAGACTTCCTAAACACCAGATGATGGCCTTCTGATGTGTGTCGTGACCTGGAGGTCTGACCACAAACGGGCTCATCCTCACCAGGGACCTGGTCCCGATGTTGGCACTCGTGGGAGCACCTTTCAAGAAAGGCCCAAGCGGTGAACCTGGAGGACCAAATGGGGAGAGAAGGAGCCAGGCCAACTGTAGAAGACTAAACACGGTGAGTCGAGAAACCATCGTTGAAGAAGAGAGGCAGACAAGCCTGGGGACGTGCACCTCCTCAGGGCCCAGCACAGAGAGCTGCTCCTTCTTTCTGATGACCTCGCACACCAACACCTTGCATCTCCCGGTGAGCCTGTGTTCGTGAAACCCACTAAGCTGACCGGGAGAAGATTCTTCTAGAGAATGGGGGCAGAGAGCACTTCCACTTACCTCCATCCGCACTGGAGAAGCTCTGTGGAAACAAAAGTAGGGCAGAGCATCACTACGCATGTGGGGAGCCAATCCCTCATCCATCTAACCCGTCTCTCTCCCCCAGAGCTAGAATCTGACCGTGGTATGTAAACCCAATACTCTCTTTTTTTCTGGGAAACTTGTATGGGATCCTGAAATTTAAGGGAAAGTTTTATCATTTCCACCTCATACTGAATTTCTCCCAGTAGGGATTTATGTCGATTACCCAGCAGATACCCTCGGCTGTGTTGGAGAAGTGACATCAGAAAATCCCATCTTAAAATTAATTTCGTTGGATTGTTTCTTAGGTCTGGGTAGCTGGGTGATAAAATGGAAGGAAGGTCCTGAGATGTTCAGAGACTGCTGGCTTTATGGGTTCTCTCTTCTGTGCTATGGGCACCACCTGTTTCCATAGTGTTTACACTCTGTTTATTTGATACTCATATCCATTCGATATGGTTTTGGCTCTGGCCTTTTTATAAAAGAAAGACTTAAACTGAAGTCACAAGGAGCAGGTCTAATCTGCTTCATAAGAATTGGCTTTGGAATTCTGAAGTCCAAGGGGAGATGACTTTTTAGGAACCAGGTATATAAGGGGTTTGGACAATAGGTAGATGGGGTTGATTTACAGGCTCTCGTCTATGCTTCCCCAAAGACCAAGTGGTCCCACACCTGACTACAGGTCACTGTCAGGGTCAGAGATGGCCTGGGCCCTCACACATCCACACCACATTTCACAGAGCCTGGTCTCATCTCCATTGGTGCCTATTCGCTAATGCTTACGTTCCCTTGGATTAATTTGGAGAAATCACTTTTTTTTTTTTTTACCTTCTGAAAGTCCTTAAAGGATTTTTCTGTCTCCTTTAGCTTCTCTAGGATGATTTGCTCTTTGGCAGATATCTGGGACTCTTCACTTTCTAGCGCTTGTATTTCCTGCTCCAGCCTGGAAAACACACAAACAGAGAACGGGGTCCATTATTGTCCTGGCACTCATGGGCCGGAGAGCAGCTCCTTCCTATGGGGTGACTTCCCGGCGGTCTCTGTCTCCCAGTATAATGCCAGGCCACACCCCACAGAGTGCCCCACGTGGTCAGCCCCACCAGGTTGCAGACAGTGGTCGAAGAAAAACCACCCAGAGCGACCGCCCCTAGCTCAGTGCCACTGCTGTGCAATACGCTTCGGGGTCTCCCTTGGAACTCTGTTAGTGTACCCATTCTTAATTTGGCGGTAGGTATATTTGCATAGCATAGGGCATAAGGGCCGAAGGAGAATAGCTCCCTACTCTCCTAGTAATCTCACAATAATTGGAAGTACGTTGCCACAGGCTGGTGGGCAATATCCTTGCAAGCCTGCTGTCATCGCCCTCAGTGGCCTCTTCCGCCCTCTTTCGCCCAAAAGAAGGGGAAGGGGAGGGGGATCTGATATAATTGGAACTTTCTTCTGGAACTTTCTCAGTTGTCACAGCCATCCTAGGTATTTTCTGAAAGGGAAATTTGGGCACTGCCAGGACACTCTGGGAATATTCCAGAACAGTTTCAATCTGAGAGAGATCTCAGTAGCTTATTCTTTCAATGAAATGATAGTATTAATTGCTAACTTTTACTGAGCACCAAATCTGTGCCAAGAACCGGGCTCAGAATTCACACAGTGGATTTTTTAACTTTCCCGATGACCTTGTGAGGAGGGAATCCCCATTTTATGGATGAGACCAGTAAGGCTTGGGAAGGTTAAGGGGCAAGGTTAAGTTGATTGCTACAGAGCCTTGAGGCAAGAACTCAAGCCAGAAGTCAAACTCTAGACCCTACCCCTGACCATGGTGTCAAACTCTTACCACATGGGTTCTATAGTATCTCATGTAGTTCACGCCTTGCTAAACATTGCATAAATTGGCAAACTAGGGTGGCATTATCACGTAGCAATGTCCTAAGGGTTATGAAGGGGTGGATGTTCCCCTGCCTAAAGAATTATTTGGCCTGAACATATTTGTTTGCTCGTTCAATTTTGCCTTTAGTTTCTTTCCCCTCCGCCATGCTGAAAGCTTTGCTGCAGAGTCTGTGCCCATCTGTATCTGTCCCACCACCACCCCCTTCCATCTTCTAATCTACTCGTGGGAACTGGCTAACCAAGTCTGTTCAACTAAGACCTAAGATGAAGAGTCCAGAGCGAGATCTTCAGAGGGATAAGGGACACCGAGCTACAGGCATGGGTCTATTTAGGGATGCACTGTGCCCCTCAGAGATTTCCTTCCCGGGCATCCAAAAAATGACCTCTGGATGGATGAGACTTTGCCGCAATTACTTTGGTTATGAAGACAAACTCTTATGTATAATCCTATTCCCACCAAACAAACACAGATATATTTATCATTTCACTCCCAGTAGAGGTAGAAGTCTTTATAACGACTTAGGTGGCCCTCCAGTAGCTAACCTCCCATGCCCACGTGGCCGCCAGTAGCTAGCCTTCCATGCCTTCATGGCCTCTACTCTGAACAACAAGAGCTACTCCTTATTGGCCCATTTGTATCCCATGTTTTTCCTTCCTCCAAGAAACCCATCTCAAAACCCTAACCATTCTTGAAGTCTCAGCACAGACACCGGCCACCCCATGGAGGTTTCACAGATGCCCTCATTTATTAGCACATTATTTTGGTTTATTAGAAGTCTTACCGAGTCTACTACATGCTAGAGCTATGGTTTTCAAACAGGGTGATTTGTCCCCAGGCAATATTTGGCAATGTCTGCAGACTTTCTGGTTGTCCATGACTCAAGGAGAGTGGGGATGGTGCCTCTGGCACCTAGTGGGTAGTGGGGTCAGGGATGCTGCCGAATCCCCCACAGTGCCCAGGATAGCCCCTCACCACAAGGAATTATCTGGTCCCAAATATCAGTAGTGCTGAGGTTTAGCAACCCTAAACCCCATATGATAGCACATAGAAATCCTTCATTTCCCCCTCTAGATTATAAACTCATCATGGGGCTGGAAGGCTCAAGTGCTCAACATAACATATGTTGAAAGAATCAAAGAAATGAAACCAAGTTGCAAAAAGACATGGCTCAGCCAAATGAGACCTTTAGGATTTCTGAGGCCAAGGTGAATTCTTCAGCAAGCCTGGATTTGAGAGGCTGTGTGTGGGCTGAGATGCAAACAGAATTTACAGGAGATGGGGCCCAGCGACACAAACATCTAAACAAAGAGATATAAAACTCCTTTGTTGTTCCAGATGTGCAGCGAAATCTTCTACCCACCCCTGTGTACATTATTCTGGGGGGAATCAAGGAAAGGGATATGAGTGTGCAATAGGAACAACACACATGGGGCAGTGATGATCCAGAAATGGAACTAGCTCAATGGGTAGAGGAGCATTGGAGGCGGCTTCCTGGGAAGGCTGGTGGGTATTTTTGTGCTTGCCAGCTGGGCTCTGAGTAGACTGAATCGGAGAGGACGGCGTTCTTCAGCGGGTATGGAGGACCTGGGTAGAGTCTATTAGTCTCAGACATATTCCCTCCCTCCCCTGTTCCCCTCCATGGGAGGTGGATATATCCCTGACCCACTGATGTTGGTCCTGGTCACGTGCTTTGGTCTCATGGTGGGTGGGCTGTACTTCCCTGCCCCTGGACTGTGGGCTCGGCCATGTCACCCGCCTTAACCAGCGGGATGCGAGCAGACACAACACAGGAGAGGCTTCGAGGGTGCTTGTGCAGCTCCTCTGTCCTTGCATGCCATGGCAGCACCAAGGGAAGAGCTTCTGTGTTCAGTGGCTGTCCCTTCAGCCTTGGCCCCTGGAAGAACACATGGAGAGTAGACCAGAGCCCAACCCGGAGTAAGAAGCCAGACCCAGTCGGACCCGTACCTGAAACGAGAGTTGCTTAGTGGGCCTGGCCTAGATCAGAAAATACCAGTGTAGTCACTGGAGTGGGAGCAATAAAAAGTGACATTCATTTTAAACCACTGAGTTTGAGAGTAGTCATATAGTACTATTGTGGCAACAGCTGATACCGGCTCTAAATACTTATATATTACATGGGTACCTATTGTATATGTATGTACTATATGACATATACATGTGAATATATATATCCTAATAAAACATATCCCAATAATATATATAAATTTGTAATATGTGTGTGTGTATATCCCAGTAGGGCCTGAAGCTATAAGATTAGAAAGAATAGGGGCGCCTAGGTGGCTCAGTGGGTTAAAGCCTCTGCCTTAGGCTCAGGTCATGATCTCGGGGTCCTGGAATCGAGCCCCGCATTGGGCTCTCTGCTCAGCAGGGAGCCTGCTTCCCCACCTCTCTGCCTACCTCTCTGCCTGCCTCTCTGCCTACTTATGATCTCTCTCTCTCTGTCATATAAATAAAAATCTTAAAAAAAAAAGATTAGAAAGAATATAACTTACCCCCTGCCCCCCTTCCTCCCATCCTCAGAAAAATCTGGAGATACAGGGCCCTCCCTCATGAGGACTAAGATTGAGAAAACAGGAAAACATCAGTGGTAGTTGCCTCAGGGTAATGGGATATTGGGTAAGTTTAATTTTGTTATTCATAATTTTCAATATTTTCCCAATTAAAAAAATCATATATTCCCTGTCTAACCAGAATAGAACAATAAATGGCTTTAAAAAAAAAAAAAAACAAAAACAACAACCCCTTTTTGACCTAGTGCTGAGAAGGCAGCATTTCAGACTGAGGCATGGGAAAGGAGCCAGCTTCTCCCGTGTCCCTGAAGGGTTAAATGGACACACTCCAATGTGGATTTCCATTCAATTCAAACAATACTTTTGGACCTGTGTGGCTGGACTCAGAGCTAGGGGATTCTAAAATAAACAAAATCGTGTTAAGAATGGCTGACTGACGGGATGCCTGGGTGGCTCAGTTGGTTAAGCAGCTGCCTTCGGCTCGGGTCATGATCCCAGGGTCCTGGGATCGAGTCCCACATTGGGCTTTCTGCTCAGCAGAGAGCCTGCTTCTCTCTCTGTCTGCTCTGCCGGCCGCTCTGCCTGCCATTCTGCCTGCTTGTGCTTTCTCTCTCTCTCTCTCTCTTTGACAAGTAAATAAATAAAATCTTAAAAAAAAAAAAAAAAAAAAAAGAATGGCTGACTGAAAAAAAGGGGGGAATAAAAGGCTGACTCTAAGTCGATCACATCTCCCAGTGAAGCAGCCCCAGGTGTTTAAGAATCCTCTGTGGACGGATGCCCACTGGCTGACCGACTGTCTCCACAGCCTGCCCCTGGCCCTATGGGTTTCAGACCTCTCAGCTATATAGGTCAAGCACTAAAGATTTGGGTCATGATACTGTGTAACTGAGAAGGGGGAGAGAGAGCGAGCGAGACCGGGTGAGAGAAAGGGAGGGAGAGAAAGCAAAAAACTCAACTTCTACAGTAACAACAAATGAGTTTCCCTTGAAGGGGATGAATGTGGGAAATCGACAGTTTGTTTAAGTCTAGGCAGTTGGATCTGAAGAGATTTCCCTACCAGTGCACATGTGGGCTGGGGCCACGTCCTGAGGGCACTGAACGGCCCAGGCTACTATTGTTCTATGGAAAACCTAAGTCCCAGAGCTGGGGAGCATCCCAAGAAATGGGAGAGTCATCTCAGCCTGACTAGAGATGCCCTGGCTTTGTAGTTTCATGGCCGAAATCTAAGGCAGTCTTCCCTGGAGGACCAAGTAGATATTGCTGAGCTAAAAATAAAGGGTGTGGGCAGGAAGTGTAATTTACACGCCAGGTTAATCGAGGCTCTTAAGGCTGAGACAGGTGCACACGGCCGCCTCAGACCGGCTTGCTCGGTTTCTTCTGAGCGCAAAGCAACCTGGAACGGGCAGTAAGCAGAGGGGACACACTGCACCTGGGCCGGCTTATTTTACTGGAGATAAAGTTGCAATCATGGCCAGATAATCTTACACAATCCCCCTAACCCCAACGGACCTTCCCTGCAGGAAGATACGAAAGACCAACCTCTGGCTCTCTGAGGGGCATCAGTCACTCTCATTTCAAAATCCATTTATGCATTCATCCATCGAGGTCTTCATCCCATCCGGCCCTGCCCGGAGCCTCAGGGACAGACAGCGAGGTCAGCCACCGTGTTGGCCCCCGAGAGCTCTTGGTCGAGTGACCAAAACAGCCAGGTAAACACATAACAAGACAACTTGAAAGGCATCTGGACTGTTAGCCTCGGATTTGTAGGAGTCTAAGGCCCTGCTGAGGTCATGGCCGAAAGCAATTCCCAACTGCTAGAGGGCGGGGAGAAAAGCTTGACTGAGGAGGTGACATGTGAGCTGGGCCTTGAAGGGTTATTCACCAGGTGGAAAAGAGAAGAAAACGTGCCAGGCCGAGGAGACAGCACAGGCCACGGCCCAGAATATCATGTGTCCCTGCTCTCACCCGGGGGCATGTGGCCTTGTATGGCCTTTTCAGGCACAGCCAGCTCTGCCCTCCAGTTGACATGGCTCAGCACAATGGTCCCAGAGCGGTCCTCAGCATTTCTATCCCGCATCCCCATGGCCCCTCCCCATGGCACACTCTGTGCTTGCATTTCGCTATGCCTCGTCTGGCCTGAAGGGCTCTGCTGAGGACTTACCTTCCCTCCTCTGCAGTGGGAGAAAACAAGGCTCAAAGAAGGAAGAGGCTGCCTGAGAGGGACCCTGGGCCATTGATTCTCTAGCTTCTGTATCCCCTGACCCTCTGCTACACCTTTAACCTTCCTACTTACAGGAGCCAGTAAATGTTTCCTTCGTGTGGGTGTCTCTCAGTCGAATCCGAAAGAGTACAGACTCATACAAACTGGGTTTCCACGGGTCTTACTGCTTGGAGAGGACTTGGCCTGTTTACTCAGGTGTGCTTTGTTTTTCTTTCTCCATCAGGGGTGGTGAGAATAATCGTTACAATACTCAGAATGCCAATATTGTTTTGGTTACTTCTATATCGCTTGTCTGCAACAACAATAGTAATGAGTACGATTTCTGAGTGCTTACTGCGTGCTAGACGCTGTTGCTAAGCCTTTCACAAGCATTAAGATACCTAAGCTTCACGGAAGTCCACAGATGAAGGAAATGAGGTACAGAAGGGTCACTGACTTACCCAGGGTCACAAAGATAACATGGGACCAGGATTCAGATCCTGGTGGTCTGGCTGGAGAACTGTATTCTTTGCCACCTCTTTTGACTACCTCCCTATGACCACTTCCTCTTTTTGCCCTAGTTTCCTGAAGAATGCATAATGCAACACAATGTATTGTTCATGACCACAGAAGGTCAGACGATGAGTGGAAGCTAGGTAACCTAATTGCTTTTCAGAAACATGAAGCCTCTGAGCGGTACTCCACTCAACAGTCATCCTACCTCTGTTTGAATTCCTCCCTGCACGGGGAGCTCACCACCTCTAAAGGCAGTCTATTCCCTCTTCTGGCAGTGCTGACCTTCAGGTCAGATTGCTCTGATTTAGGAGATGTTCATTTCCCTGTATCATTCACTCTCTGAGCACTATTGTTTGGAAGTGCACAGGTCAAGTTTAGCAAACACCATGACTTGTAGGGGTTCCATTCTGGGAAATGGGAAGACCCAGGCAAATGGAACTTGCCACCTGGGGGTTGGGGAGCATTGATTATATGAATTGGGGCCCAGGAGTTGGGACGGGGGTGGTGGGAGGAGTAGACAAGTAAGGCAGGAAGAGGAAGGGGGGCTTGTGGGCTTCCCCATGGAGGAACTCAGCCCTGAGTCAGCTGAGGCAAGAAGAGTGATAAAGAAATGTTTGCAGGTCAATTTCTGAAGAAGCTCTGAGCCAATGGAGTGAACCTTTACAATTTTCCTCTCCACTGAGAAACTTGAGCTAGGGTTACATACACAAACCGTGAGAAGCCAAACACGGCTGCTCATTGCCATGTCTTCAAGTCTCAGTAAATTGTCCCAGAATAACGGGAGAGGCTGGCAGATAGCCCAGCCGCCGAATTAAGAGATCTGTTCTCTTCTCTTGAACTGCAGGTTCACAGCTGAGCAGTCAAGTGGGGTGCCTTCCTGGCCAACCTGCCAGAACAAGAACCTCAGGGAGAAAGTTTGTGTTCAGAGGAGAGGAGAGCTGCCCACATCTTTGTGTTTCCAGCACAAGGAAACATGTAACCAAGACTGTTGGTTGTTCATTGATTTCCATCCTTTCTCGAACAGCACTGTGATCCCTAAGGTTTAGCTTACGGCCACACAGAATAACGACCACATTTCTCAGCCTCTTTTGTAGCCATGTACAGCATATTCTGGCCAAAGGGATGTAAGTGAAAGCCCTGTGGGGCAGATTCTAGAAGCTTCCTTAGCCCTTTCTCCTTGACCTCTTCCTTCATCATTGGGCCTGAAATGCACATGCGTGCAGGAGGAGCTCGAACTACCATCTCCAACTCTGAGGACAAGGATAGGAGACGAAGAAACTGAAAGCAGCCTGGGGTCCATGAGGAATTCACAGAGAAGGCCACCAGACCGCTCTTGACTGCCTACCTGTGGATTTTTACTGGAGGGAGAAATAAACACCTTGTTTAAGCCACTGTTATCGTTTATCTCTTCACCTGCATCCACCTTTAATTCTAATCAATACAAGACATTCTGGTTGAATTTGAATGAATGCTCTTAGAAGTCTGCTGACAATGTGGGGACAGAGCTAACCGCAGCCCGGAGCCTCATTAATGACTCAGCAGCAGCCAAAGGGAAGAATAAGCAATCGCCAAGTTTGGGATTCATGACTGCGGTCAACTCTTGGAAATGGGGCTCGGCCGAAGCTGTGCTTGACCAACGCCCTACCTCAAATCGCTGCCCCTCCAAAGTCTCAGCAGGGAAGCTCCTGCGTTTTGCTTAATGATAATCAGCCATGTCTTAGCGTCTCTTTGGTCTGCTATGACTGTGATGTTTGTGTCAGCCTAACTCTCAGAGCCTTTGCTAGCTGAATTAACACGAGAAAGAGGCAGTCCTTGCTGTCTGTGTGTACTTGAAACAACTCTCCAGCTGAGCCAATCACCTGGACACATAAAACTTAATTAACAATATGGCGCTTATCAATGACATTGAGGTCGCAGTTACATGATGGAAACAGAAGACACAGCCACATCATATGTGGTTCAGAAGTGAGTGTGGTGAGAGGCTAAGGGGGCCAGCCGCTGTGAACTGTGCCTGCCCCGGATCCCCGCTACTTGACTTTTGGGAACAACAATCGGCTCGTCCACGGTTCCTCTGGAGTTCCCATGGGTTTGGTGAAACCATTCACTGATGAGAGGGCCCCACATCCCTAGCCACAGAGTAGAGATGTAACTAACCTAGATTGCCTGAACTCTTGCCCAGTCGGCCTCTTGAGAGCAGTGACCCAAGAATGGAGAAACATGGAGGGTGAGTCACTCCCCCAGCAGGATTCTGAAGAGTGTCCCATTACTTCCTGCTTCCTGGGTCCTCAGTTCTGCCCGAGACCTAATCCTCTGACCCCTCCTCCATTCTTAGAATACTTTGTCCGTCTCTCTTCCCCACCCCCATCTGCCTTCTTTTCCCAGTCTCGCTTTCTCTCTCACTTTCTCTCAATACCTCAATCTCTGTTTCTATATTCTAGGTAGAGCACTGGGAAGAATATTGTTTGTTTTCACACAAAGAGATGCTACAAAATTCCTTTTCCATATTTCAGGAAGACAGCACATTTGTTTCTATGGCACTCCCAAAATATTTTTCATTTGTGACTCAATTTTGCAAGGAAACAGCTTCCTTTTACTTAGATGAACATATCTGGAATCACCCCAGATCGTTTGGTATTTTACTATGAAAAAAGAAAAGGTTAATGGCTCTTAAATAAACAGAGGATTTCCACTTCTCCTTAGAACAGAACAGGACCTTCCCTGACTACAAGGTGTCAGTGGAAACTCAAGCCCATTTCATTTTTTTTTTTTTCATGTCATCCCTGAGACAGAAATATGGCAGAGAAGAGAATGGTCACATCAAGAATTCTTAAAGTCCAGCTCATATCCTTTCCCTTGCTGAAAAGCTCCTGGTGGCTCTCCATGCACTCTTTCCTGGACCCAAACTTCTTAGGCGGGAAGTTTACACCCTCCGTGCTCTGCTCTAACCCCTTCCCGGCCCTACGCCTTCCCCGGTGTTGCAACCTGAACAGATAATATGCCGCCCTGTGAAAAAGCCAGAAATGACTCCCAACTCACAACCCCATCTAACACACTTAACAGTCAAAACCCAATCCAAATCCTGTCTTTGTAGTAATGTTTTTCTTAAGTCATTTCAACCTGTTGTATTCACTCCTCCCCATAGCATTGCTAGCCCTATTAGGTTTTTGGTATACACCATATGATAAGAGTGTTAAAAATGTGTTTACCCTACCCAGCCTTGTCTGCACAAGGACTATAGAGAGACAGGGCTATATATTATTTTGGTCCCTGTACATCTATGTTGAATGAATGAAAAGCAAGGCAAAGCAAGAACACACTTTTCAAGGATTCCATAGTGAAACTAACTTGGAGATGGTGCTATTCAATATGGTTTTTTAAACCTTGGCTTGGTTTTGCTACTTTCCCCCCTCCAAATACACTAATTTGTATATACATTGAGAAAAAAAATAATATTAGATTGACTTATATCTTGATCTAAGTATACAGCTGGGACATATTAACACTTTTCATTACTGGCGTTGGTGCAACCAAATTGAATCCCAAATAAATATGAATGCAAATTTCTCTCTCCCTAAGTTTTCCTTAGCCCACAGAGACCAGCCTATCGCTCCTTCTCTTATGTGTTTATTCCGTCTGGAATCACATGGCTCACACCATCAGAATCTGTGCAAGTTGATTTTTGCTACAGGAAATCACTTCCAAGCTTGTGCTGAGCATTGGTTTCTTGGATATGATTCCTGTTTGAGCCTGTTTCATCAGAAATAAAGAGTTTTGATTACACCACAGTGAGATAAATCTCCTTTCAAAGCAACACATTTCTCAGTGGCTTAAACTCTTTCTTGCCCAAGAAGTGTCTCTTTTTGTTAAGAAGAGAAGTCTCATCCAGCCTTCTACCTCCCGACTCTGACTCAGAGATTCTTCTGCTCAAGGCCAGTGCCTCTGCCTGTGGACCTGACCTTGCAGATTCCTATGGGATGGCACTCCATCAATTATCCCCTCCCCGTATAGCTTCAACCTTTCCCAGATGCCTCCTTTCCTTTGGTCCATAAACAAGAATAAATTCTCACATTAAAAATAGGTGAACTTCTTATGACCCCGCATCCTGTTTGAGTTGCTGCTGGATCTCTGTCCCAGAGTCCCCCGACAGCACTCACCTCTGACTGCTTCCGCATCCTTGCATCCCAATCACCGTCCAACTTGCTCCCCTCTGCTTCTGCCCCCCGCCATTGTGTGTATCTGGTCTTGTCCACGTCCGTGACGTCCTAACGGCTGAGTCTAACGGATACTCTTCAGGGTGAATCTATTAACTTTTCCATTTTTTAAACTACTGTGGACTACTTCTCCTCCCCCTGACACTGGATTCTCCATATGGGCTCCTCTTCGCTCCTTTATTAAATGTTCATTTGGCTCACCATCCTCGCTAGACATCTTATCCTTGGCTAATCACGTCAATTCTCAAGGTTTAATTCCCACGACATGCCGACACCAACCTACCCTGTACCTTCAGCCTCTCTCCTAGACTCCAGCCTCTGTACACAACTGCACTTAGCGTGTCTCCATGGGGACAGTCCGCAGGTACCTCAAACCCAACACAGGCAGGACCCAACTCATCTTTCTCCATAAAGCTGTCCCTCCCTCCAGCATTCTTTACCTCAGTTCCTGGTACCACCCTCAATCCCTTCTACTTCAGATAGAAACTTGGATGTTATCTTGACCTCAGACTTGCCCCTCTCTGGTAATCACCACACACATGTACTGTAGCACTAAATCCTGCCGATTTGCCCCACAAATCTCTTTCATATCTCTTCCTCCTCAACCCTGTGAAAGCGCTCTATGCCTACAGCAACCTTCCCATCAATCTTTTTGCCTCTACCCAGCCTTATCACCCTCAAATCTACCAAGTGTGTGGACACACCCCAATTGCCTTCCCCTGCTAGAAACCCCTCACAGGCTCTTTGCTCTGAGTTCCTTAGTCTATAGACTCCCAGCTTCCCACTTATCTCCAGGAACATGATTTTCTTAATGCTTTGCTCCTGTGACTGCCTCTGCCTGAACTGCCCGTCTTCCCCTATCCCTTCCCCTGGGTAATTACTGCATATTAAGAATCTGCTTGGGTATCCTCTCTTTCTGGAAGTCTTCCCTGATACTTTTCCCATGAAGGTGCCCTTCCTCTTTGCTGCCTTATCCTGTGGACTTACTTCTATCACCAATTTTCTCCCACTGCATTTGAATCACTTGTTTATGGATATGAAGTTCCTTTCCCAACTCCCTTTTGCAAAACTCTTGAAGAGAATAACCATCTCTTCTTTAGCTTTCTTTGAATGTGGCTTCTAGCATCCAGCTGGTTTACATCTGGCGAGAAACAGGGCTCAGGGAAAGTCTCAAGAAATGCTGGTGGAGGAAATACACGTTTCAGTGAATGTGTAAATTGTTTCTCAACTGGCAGCAGCCTCGAGCAGACCTTTTGGCTCGATGCCTTCAGTCAAAAATGATTCTTGAAAGAACAAATTCAAATTAATGGCCACTCCAGACTTAGTAAAAAGAACTGATTGAGAAGCAACTTATCTTACCTGCTTTCTCTGAGATAAGAAAATGCAGGAGGTAACTGCTGTGTTTTCTCAACTTTTCACTCGCTTCCCCAAAGATCTCAAATATATCATTTCCCCTGACCCCAGATGTGTGTGTGTGCATGTGTGCTTGTGTGTGTGTGCACATATGTGCATGTGTAATGCATTGTTCTTTACTCTGGGGCTCACCTACATAAAACTGTAGGTGGAGGACACCTAGCTACGCAGGAATTGGGCCAGAGTGACGGAGACTCTAAGCATTCACTTTGTGTCACCCGATGATTCTCTCTGGGTTTGCCCTTCATGCAGGAAGCATCTGGGCTTTCATCTCTGATTGTGAAAATTGTTTATGTGGCACATTCCTCTCATCCAAATCCCTGTTTACTCATTGTTTGTGTCTAAATCCAGCACTCTGTGATAGCTTTCCTGCTGAGCTAGAGTTCCCCATTAGCCCCCGAGAGAGAGAGACAGAGACAGAGAGAGAGAGTGTGTACGTGTGCGCACGTGTGGACCCACATGGCTTCAGCCACAGCTTTTATCAATGCCCAAACTGGGGCTAGTCAACCTATTTTCACCTGTTGTCTGTATCGGAGGTTACTGTGAGGAGACGGACTGAGCTTTCAGGATACTTGAATCAGCATCTTAATGAGTCATTCATCAGAAAAAAAAAAAGTTATTTACTGTCCAACAGTAGTAGTGGTAAAAATAGCTAACATTTATGGAGCATTTACCATGAGCCAGACCACGTGCTACGTCGTTTGTGAGCATTCGTCAATTCTCTGCAAACTGTGTGGTAGCCATTTCTACCATCCGCACCTGACGGATGGTCTACTGGAGGCCCGGAGAGGTTCAGGAACTGGTGGCCCATCACCAGTAAGGGGCAGAGGTGGGATCCAAACTTAGATCTGCCTGGTGCTGGAGCCTTGGGTATTAGGCTGGCCTGGGCTGCCTCCTTCCAAGGGCAAATGAAGCCGTTCCTACTCGAACGATGGTCAGTATTTCCTCTTTCTGGTGTAGAGTTTTCTTTTTCCAATATCTTGATCAAATAGATAAGTTCCGGTTGAGGCCTGAGTGGACTGGGAGCCCCTCTTGATTCTCCTTCCCCATCCTTGCCTTGGCTGGGCCTTCCCATCGAACAGAATGTGGCCTGGAAACCACTGCTCTTCGAGAGGAGAAAGAGCATCTAATATATTTTATGCCCCCCACAGCGCCTCCAAGGGTGCTTTGTACACAGCTGGTGCTCAATCAGTGTCTACCACAGGCATGTGGTTCTGAGGGCCCCTTACAGTCTGAGCTTCCATGAGCTCCCTGACAGGTCACCGAAGGACAGAAGGCACCTCTGGCCTCTGAGCCTTAGAGGAGAGAACGCTCCATCTCTGGAAGGTGACAGGTGAATTGTGCCTCCAGCGGAGTCTCAGAGGGAGGTTGGCCCCGCGAGCCGTGGCAAACCCAAACTGTCTTCCTAAAGGGACCTTCCTCTCATGTTTTATTGTGGTTTGTTTGTTTGTTTGTTTGTTTTGATTTTTGTTTTTGGTAACCGTGTTTTCCATGCTCGCTGTTACCAGGTGACGGTTCCTCCTTGGTGGAGAAATCTGTCATCCCACTGGGATAATTCCAAAGTTATTCTAAGAGTTCCTGCTCAGAACAAATCAAGCCAATCAGGAAGCGCCTCCGTATGGGCTGAGCCCAATGATTGTCTCCCACTCGCACACTTCCTGCTATTGTTCTCCGGCATGTTCTCAGAGACACAGCCACTGGGTCCCGCCCCTTCCTCTCAGGAGTCAAGGGCTGCAGTCGTGGCTACGGGCTGAGGTGTAGGAGACTCTTGAGATCAGGCACCTGGCCAGGAGAAAAGGGTCTGAAATCAAAATAGGGGGGCTTGCTGGCTGGAGCAGAAGCCACAGCGTTTGGGTCTCTCTGTCCTCGGATGGGAGGTACCGAATATTCTGGATCATTCACTCATTGCTCATCAAGGATGTGTTGAGCTAGGTACAGTGATGGTTGCCACGTCTCTACATTTGAAACACTCATCCTCAGATGGGGAGGCCGGTGTACTAACAGTTACAAAGTGCTCAGCGGAGCTCCAACTGGAGGTCCACAGGACTACCGGAATGCAAAGAAGACAGCCTGACTGCTGAGGACCTGGGAAGAGAGGGCAGGATTTCAGGCTTTGGGAATATTTCCGTGGGACCTTGAGGGATGAGAAAAAGTACCAAGGCAGAGAGGTGTTTAGAAGGCATTTCGGGCCAAGGCAATATCATGGACAAAGGGGCCTGATGTACCAGGAGGGTTCGAGCAAGTGAGTAGGAACTGTCAGATGGGACGACTCCAAGTGTGCTCTCGATGGATGGGAAGAGGTGACAGGGAGGGTCGGGTCCAGGAGGACGTGGTGCTGGAATGCTACCTCTGGGGTTTAGATCTGATACTGAAGGCAAGAGAAAACCACTTAAGCTTCTTGTCTATCTGTCTGTTTTATGGGAGTGCCTGGACCAGCTATATTCTAGAAAGATCACTATGGTAGCTGTGTGAGAATGGATTTGGCTGTGTAGAAGAGCTGCAGGATGAGAGCATAAAGACCAATTAGGAGTCATCCAGGCAAGAGATGAGGAGACCTACTGTGGAAAGCAAGAAAGGACTCCATTTATTGATTTTTATGTTCCGATGACATCAAGGTCTTTCTAAATCAAATTTTGGCACTGGCGCGACCTCATAGGCTGGGCTGAAACAGATGAGCACATTAAATAGTGAAACTATGCCCCAAAGTAGACTGTGGTGGCCCAGTGACTAGAATCTGCATGTGTCAGTGAGACTGGGCTTCACCTTCCCGCCCACCCCTCTCTCGGCCACTTCCCTGCGACTGTCCAACCGTTAGACGTATCAGAGCACTCCTATCTTGGGTAAGGGAGGAAATACAGCCCAAGCCAGGCATTTCTGTCCCTTCTGATGTTCTCTGCCTCAGTGTGCCCAGGAAATGAATTTGAACCTGGAGGCCCCAATTTAAGAAATTCCAAGGATTGCAATGGTCTCAAACCCATGAGTTCCTACGAGAGAAACCAGCCCTAGGGTTAGCTGCATCACGGCCCCACGTTGCGGAGGCAGGAAAGGGCTCAGAGTCACAGCCTAACAGACCCTCACGGGGCTGGGCAAATGCCGAGGTTTCCCCTCTCCCTTACAGCGCAGAGGCTGAGTCAACGCTGAACACTGTCCTCCTGGAGCGCCCTGTACAGGAGGTACCCCTGGACTGCAGGTACAAAGTGGTTCTATACTGTTGCTGTCCCTTGGCACGTTCACGGGAGTCCCTCCGACAGCCCCCCTGTCATTTTTCTTTCTTATGGATACAATACATTCTGTCCAAGTGCCATCAAGAGGGCCTTATGGGACACCAGGGGTACAGACAGTTCTGAGGCAAGAACAACTACCTCCCCCATCTCTGGCTCATGAATGTCCCCTGGTGCCCTAGAGGCTGGGCAGCTGGTAACTGAATGGTCTTGGTGGATGAGTCCCCTTGGCCGGAGCACTGAGAAACCTGGCAGAAGGCTGCTGCGTGGGCCAATGTCCCAAGGAGGCCCCACGGAAGTTAAAGAAAGTCAGGCACCCCGCATTTATAACGGGGTTTTGAGACAAAAACTTGAGGAACTACAAATAAAGTTACACATATCCTCTCTGATGAACTCTATCCCTGTAGACTTCTCAGCCTGAATTCTGTTTCACAACAGCTAGCGTATTTAGAAGTCAAATGAAAGGGATGTCTCCTGTTGGGTTTTCGAATCCAGAAGGAAAACGGGATTTTCCTTATACCAAGAGTCTGCCAAAGAGAACGAACCTCCGGATACAAAATGATTCACACCTAGGGATCAAAGCCTGGGTTGGACTGCATTACTCAAGCCAAACTGGAGACGTTCTTAGGAGCAACACGAAAGTGGCTTACATCAGGTCGAGAGAAGAAGAATGCCCTTTAAAATGTGTCTATACACTTGCACTTTTCAGCTGAAGCCCTCTGTCGAAGCGAAGCGATGATCTGACTGACCATTTGAAATGGAAACTCTTGGATACAGAAAAAGTACACTGTGTTCCCAAATAATGATTTAAAAACCCATCTGCCTCGTGCTGCTGATTTGGTTTATGCAGAGGCGGCACGGGCCATCTTCCTCTTCAGCTGTGGTCCCGCCTCTGCCGCTTTCCTACCATTGTCTAGTATTTCAGGATCCCCAGGCGAAGGGCGAGTTGCCTGCTGAAAGCACAGGGAAACCTCATCACGACACAGCTGTACCAGGGCAGGGCAGACCAGATTTGTCGTTGATGTAGCACAGGCACCTCGGTGTGGGAGATCTCCAAATAAAATACTTTGTGTGTGAATGGGGGAAGGACCACACACCTCCTGGGCACATCTGAGAGTTCTACATTCCCACAAAAGCCGAAATATCCCCATAATAACAGTAGCAGACATCTGTGTAATACATAAAGTCCTTTCGCGGCAATTAGAGACTGTTTTGTTTGCAGGGTTTCGAGAAGAAAATTGAGAGGAGGGAAAAATGAGAAATCAGAATTCTGACATCTTTCATGCCTCCCACAACTGGATTTCTGCTAAGCCCCTCCTGATTGTTATAGACCAATGGGAGGCAGCAGGATGTAGTGCAAATGAGTCAGGATGGGGAGTTTGATTTGATGAGCCTGATTGAAACACAGAGTAAGCTCCCCACTTTTCTTAGTCTCAGCTCCCTTGTCTATAGGATGTTTATAATGATGGATACAGAAGAGCTAATTTCGCTATGAAGACTAAATAAGTTCATATTTAAAATATCTCAGAGCACTTCCTGCCAAGGAGCAAGTAAGCATTATTTAAAAAAAATTTTTTTTAACTTAAAGACTATTGCTTAAATGTAAGCATTATTTAAAAAAAAAATTGAACTTAAAGACTATTGCTTACAGTAAGCATTATTTAAAACATTTGAACTTAAAGACTATTCTGTTAAACACGGCATGGATTACTTTACAAGGTAAACCAAAACATATTATTTAATAGAACAGATTCAAATCTAATTTCTTTCTTAATCATGTAGTTTATGGCCCAGAGAATCTAAGAACACCCACAGATTTTTATGTTAAACCAATTTTCCAGAGTATGTACGTTCTAGCATTTGAATGTTAAAAGGGAAATTAGTGAATTGGTTATCAGCTTCAAAGATGGTGAAAGTTAAGATTTTGTGTCTGTGTGTGTGTATACACGCTAAAAAAAAAAAAAAAAAAAAAAAAATCCAGAAAATCTACTGCAAGGGTTCTCCGCGGAAAAGGCTTGTGTGTACATGGGGCGCCATCTAGTGGCAGGTGATAGTCATAGTCCACAAACTAAGGTAGTATGTTCGGGAATTTAGATAAAGCTTCCAGGAGGAAATTGCTGTCATTCTGGAGATTTGGTAGTGTGTGGTTGTTTGGGAACAGAAATCCCAACATATCAACTCCTCCCAGCTACAATGTCCTCCCTTCCACTGAAGGCCAGTCATTGGGCAGATACGGCTCCCAAGGCCCATGGCTCTTCCTGCTTCTGCAAAGCAGCAGTGAGGCCCTGGAGGGCAGCCCCCTCTCTGGGGCTGTCTTAGCACACTTCTCCACATCTCTGTGTCCTGGCCCTTCCCTTACGGAGTGCAACACTTCCCTTAAGGAGCAGCTTTTTCACCAGTACATCTGGTAACCCAGTGACCAAGGTCAGGAATAACATCTAGCCCATGAGGTTCGTGAAGTCTGTGAAGTTCCAAGTACAGAGGCTGAGCCTGTGTCATCTCAGGAACCCCAATACCCAACAGAAGGACCTGCACAAAGTAGGCCCTGGCTATCTGTGGAATTGAGGGGAGGCCCGTCCTTTGTGCATACTTTCTCCCCCAAGTTCTCTCCTCATGGGGGCCATGGTAAGGGTATAACTGTGTTCCCTTCTGGATTAGAAGGTTCCAGAACTAACTAGTCATAGGCATCTTGAATTCCCAAGTCCAGCCAGGGCCCAGGGCCCAGTGAGAATCTGGGGAGAGAATAATCAGGCTCTGCGATGAGGTCGTGGGGCCTTCTCCTGGGAGTGCTTGCTGAGGAGTGGGTGAGTAGCTGAGTAAGTTTATAGATGCACTCCATCTGTAGATGAATTAAATTCAGCAGAATCAATGTATATAAAAAAATTCAGTGGTAACATATCTCACCAAACAAAGGACTATAAGCAGGACTAGACCTGGGGTATCCAGCTACTTTCCTGCACTGAAATGGTAATATACGGTCTTTCTGGGAGCCGGTGCCAAGTACAATGAGGTATGGCCGAACTGACTTCATAAGGAAGGACGCCACTGTTCTGATGACCCATCATGGCTCTGCCTCTGGCTGGAGAGAAACAGGATCCACAGAGGACAAGCTCTGTGCTCTAAGAAAAGAAGGACAAAAGGATACCAACAGGAGCTGGGAACCCATTATGTGGTCAGCACCGATTAGACACTTTACCTATATTACCTAAGTTAAGCCTCGCAACTGCCAGACGAATTACCCGTTACTAATTCCTGCTTTGCAGATCGGTGAAGCAGCTTGCCCAAGGGTCATGCAATTAAGGAGGCGCAGAGCCGGGATTCCGACCGAGGTCGGTTGATGCCGAAGAACATACTCTTTTCACTGCTTCCATAATAAACCCTCCTCAGCCTTTGGAACCCCAGGGGGAAGAAGAAGAACCCCCGATAAGAACCCCTGGTAGAACTCTATCCAGGCCCACAATATTGCTGAGACTAAAAAAGAAAAAAAAAAAAAAAAAAAAAGCACCACGGGGCTGGGCTAGAAGTGGTTCCAAGATTGGAAGTCTTCCTTCATGGTGTAGCAATGCCTCTCTCTGGGAAGTCTCTAGCGCCGTGGCCAGCCTCTGCAATGCCTCCTCTGGCCCAGGTGTGAGTGAGGATCACGAGATTGTTGAGTGACATTTGCGATCTGTGTCCTGGTCCAGCCCGTATCGATGGACTGCCTTCTTCTATCCCGCTAAGTTCAACCTAAAGCGGCCACGTGCCCCGTTGGTTCTAGTCTACCCCTGACTGGCCTGCCCCTCTCTTTCTCTAGTTGCAACACTGAGCCAGCATCCCAGTTTCATCACTGGGTTTATTACATCTCTCCTGCTTTGAAATATTTCAATCATGCTCCACGGCTTCTACAATAAATTCTAACCGCCTCAGCTTAGCATTCAAAGCCCTCTGTGATCTGGTTCCAGCCTGCTATTCCGGTCTTTTCTGCAGAGCAGCTTCTATAGTTAGGTCTGCGACTATCCTGTCTTCAAAGAGATGGCGGATTCCGTGCAGAAGGACCACCCGTGACTGGCCATGCCTGCTTCTGACAAGGAGAGTGACTCTGGGAGAGAAGCAACTGTTTACTGTCCTCCCTGTTTCCACACGCCCTTCTCTTCCCAGGGAGGGACAAAATACCAGAGATGGCGACAACCTCCCAATGGAGCTGGGCCCCCTTCAGCTGTCTACAACAGGTGGCTGAGCTGTGAACAGCCAAATGCGCTTGGTCAAAATGGAGCGTCTATGACAACCAGCTGGCCTTGCCAGTTAAGCTCCATCCCAGCAGGCCCGTGGCCATGGTCTCTAATGATGGCATCATCCAGGATCTCAAGCCCAGCTCTAGAGCTGGGACCCGGCGTGAGGCTGTGAGGGGCCAAGGCCACACTGAGGTCAAGGAAGGGCCCCCGTTTTCCAGTCTGCTAATATCTAATGATATCCATGAGCCTTTGCTCCATCTCAATGGCGGCCATTCAGTGCACATCCAACACAGGCTTCATAGCTTGTTTCCCACGAGCGTGGAGTTTCCTTCTACTGAATTGAGGCATGTTAAATTCGACCTAGTATCTCTTATTTTTGAGAAGTAGAACCATGACTGCTTTACAACATTCGGGTATTAAAGGTTCCGGGTTAGGACGATAGTGTACTGTCCAGAGTCAAAGTTAACTCTCTCTGGGTGATAAATATTTCTCGGGAGGGGACCTTCTAATATCAAACTCAAGACCAGTAGAAACCTAAGTCCGAAAGCTTCTGGAGATTTCTGAATACTCAAAGTTAAGGGATGTTGAAGAGTTGTCTCCCATTATAACTGAGTGGATTATAAATCTCTTGAGGGTAGCAATTGTGTCTACCTTCATTTGTCTAACTTAGCTCAGCCTCCATCATAAATATTCAATAACAGTTTATTGAGTGAATGCATCAGTCTTAGAAATCCCACTGGAGTGAAAGCCAAATGCTAAGCCCGTCAAGGATCACTCCTTTCTCTGAACATCTACTATCTTGAGAACAGGTATGATGTACCCTAGTACCGGTCATATGCATATATCAACCATCAGGCACCTAGACTGTTAGATTCATAAAGGCAGGGGAGAGGACTCCGTCCTCTTTTCTGTAATTCCTACACCTTACCACCTCTAGGTATGATGCCCAGTGAACATATATTTAATAATCTTGTTCCAAACGAATATTATGTCAACCACTATAGAGCAGTCAGTTGTGAGCATGGATGTTTGTTCACAGCAGTCCTTGTCCATACTTCCATGTAAATGAAAGCCTTGTCAAGAAAACAGTCTCCTTCCTTTTCGTGATTACATATCAATCAAAGGAATAGAGACAAAGGCCCAAGTTGCAGTTGGAGATGCCTGTACAGAGAGAAATGTTACTAGGACTTATTCTCAGAGTAACTGTGGGTGTGTTGTTTTGCTACCTTCAGTCTTTTCTTCCTTCTTCCATTAAAGATAATGGAAGCCCTTATGAAAGGGCTTTCATTGAAGCCCCAATGAAAGCCCTTTGTCCCAGGCAGCGTGCTAGGATCTGTGAATACAAAAGTTAACACTACACTCTCTTCGCCTCCAGGAAACCGAAGCTAGAGGAGACTAGAGCAAAAAACAATCTCATGTGTGTTATGATACAGCAAGTTATAGGCTAGAAATGCCCATGGGAGACACTGAACCAGTGTTCAGGGCTCAGGGTAAGTAGAGTCTTAACTGAGGCCTGAGGGCTCAGTAGAAGTTAGCCAAGAGGAGCTGAAGAAAAAAAAAAAAAAAGAGGAGCTGAAGAGTGTTCTGGGCAGAAGGGACAGCATGTATAAAGAATTTGACCCAGAGAGAGCTTGGTACTTCCAAGGAACTGCAGAGAGTACTGGGGTGGCCAGCAGTGTGAAGAATAGGAGGCAATTATGGGAGATAAGCCTGGAGCAGTAGGCAGAAGCCATATCATAAATGGCTCTCTAAACCTTATTAAGAAGTTTGGACTTTATCTAAAGTCCAAGGGGAATGGGTGAAGGTTCTTAAACTGGAGAATGGTGCCATCAGATATAAATTCTGCAAGATAATTCTGGTAGCTGGGTGGCGTTTGGGTTAGAAGGATACAATGCCAGAGGCAGAGAGAGGGGGTGAGAGGGTGGTGCTCCAATCCACCTGGAAGATAATGGTGGCCGGGATGAGTGTCATGGCGGCATGTACAGAAAAGAGTGGCAGGATTCCAGAAATACTTGTGACTGAATAGATATGGGGTCAAGAGGGGGAGAGGAATCAAGGTTGCTGCCCTACTCGTAGACTTGGGTAACTGGGTGCACAGCAGTGCTTTTCAGTGAAACAAAGAACCAAAGGGAGGGAACAAATTTGAGAAAGTAAACAATTTAGTATTTGACATGCCAAGTTTGAGGTGTTTGGGAGGGACCCAAACGGATACAGACAGGAGGTTGGTGGCTGTAGGGATAGCTCAGGGGGAAGAAAGTGGGATGAAAGAATACATTTCAAAAGCCATGAGAACAGATGATACCAGTAAGAAATGGCTGTTCCCAAGTCAGCTACACACTCCTAGGCTCGTTCTCACGGATTGTCTTGTTTTTACCAAGACTCCTAAAATTTAATCTCTTGTTGGGCTTTTAAAAGGTCCAATAATTCAACAAGCAAAGTTGAGCCCGTCCTAATAAAGGAAACACTTATTGGCTTCTATGGATGTGCACATAAACGAGTCCAGGAAAAAGATATTTCTAACATATATAAAAGCAGAACCATGAATTTAGCACTCTGCAAAATGTATCTTCAAATAGCTCAGAGACAGAGGACTTTTGAGATGTGTGTCCTCATCTCTAAAATGGTATGGAAAGAAAACTTGAAGAACAGGAGTGTGTATGTACCTTTGTGTGCAGAGGTGAAATTGTACTTTTTTTTTTTTTAAAGATTTTATTTATTTATTTGACAGAGAGAGAGAGAGAGAGAGATCACAAGTAGGCAGAGAGGCAGGCAGAGAGAGGGGGAAGGCAGGCTCCCTGCTAAGTAGAGAGCCCGATGCGGGGCTCGATCCCAGGACCCTGAGATCGTGACCTGAGCCGAAGGCAGGGGCTTTAACCCACTGAGCCACCCAGGGGCCCTTGTACTCTTTCTTTTTAAAGATTTTATTTATTTATTTGACAGAGAGGAGAGATCACAAGTAGGCAGAAAGGCAGACAGAGAGAGAGAGGAGGACGCAGGCTCCCTGCTGAGCAGAGAGCCCGATGTGGGGCTCCATCCCAGGACCCTGAGATCATGACCTGAGCTGAAGGCAGAGGCTTTAACCCACTGAGCCACCCAGGTGCCCCTGAAATTGTACTTTTACTTGGAATAGTGGGAGCTTGATCTTGATATATTGCTATGACCTGGCGCAGGTATGAAGGAATATAATTATTGCAAAGGAAGTAGGGTAACACTGCTTATGTGACCTCTTTGCTTAAATTCTTTTTTTAAAAGGTGTTTCCATATGAATTCTCTTTAGAGATCAGAGATGGCCACAGATAGCTTTCACAGGACATGTAAGTAAATTATATATTACCCTATCAAATCACAATTTTTTTGGTTTGTTAATGCGATTACCTATAATTTAATGCAAATTCGCATACCCCAGTGATTAAAGGACCCTTCATCTAAACAGTAAGCAGGCTCCCCTACACCCCTTGTCTTACTGAATGAGCTGGTAGCAAACACAGTGGAATTCTGGTGAGAGATGAGCAGGGGGAGGCACGAAGGTCACCTCTAAAATGGCAATGTGGAATCCTTCCCACTCCCTTTCCAAAAGAAGAAAACACAACTGCATATCTATACTTCTTTTTTACACTGAATACAATGAGTATGATTTAGAACGTAATTGAAAATCAAATTAAACCCCCCTCTAATAAATGGATAGTGAAAATACTTGGTCTGAGAATCATTCCATTTGCTTAAAGCAAACACAGGCTTTGGGTCATAGCTATCATCATTGCTAGATGCTATTTTGAGCATATTACATGTATTAACTCATTAGATCCTCACATTTCTCAAAGTATGTGCTATGAAATTTCCATCTAATAGATGAGGACACTGAAATACAAAATACTAAGTAACTAGTCTGAGGCCATCAGAGGTGGGGAAGTGAAGGTTTGAAACCAGTGAGAATGTTTGCTCTTACCCCCACACCACTCTGTCCCCTGGGAAGGATGCCAGGTTGGCCTCAGTGCTCTGTGCTAAAAGGTTGAGTGGTGAATATTTAAACTTTGTGGAAGATCCACGTCACCTGTTATTAGCATGGGATTCACATCTAAGGAGTGGCAAAAAGACCTTGGAGCTAATTACTAAGTGAAGCTAAAGTTGGCTGGGGAAAATTCCAGTTGGGGCCTTTGAAAGCCAGTAAAATTATACCATCTGAAGAAAAGCCCGAGGACATCTGAATAATGTTCTTTATCAGAATGGCATCTGGCTCCGCTCGACAAAGGACACACTTAGAACCTACGTGCCGCCGTCCTTGAGATAGGAGGATGTCCCTTGTGACCCTCCACCTGCAGGGACTGTGCCTTGAGGAAGCCAGACTTCCTCCCTGACTGGCTCCATTAATATTATCGTGACCATGGCAGCCCTTGCCAAAGGAAAAGCCACTTAACTTTCCCTTCTTGAAAAGCAGGAGAAATGTGCATCACATAGAAATGGCATAAATGTAGTCCTACCTGAAGGCAGAGGGCTGAACAAGCCCACTGACAAGGGTCTCCCCCCGGCTCCACATGATTTCTTTAAACCAGGGAGAGTCTTCCAGAATGAAGACTCAAGCTTTACTTCTGCCTTCCCAGACCAAATCATCTCTCTGGGCCTCCTTTTAGAGCCTGGCAAAAATTCTTAGGATGTCCCCAAGGAAAGCAACTTTTATTGTTGTTCCTATTTACAGAATCAGCTGGGACATTAACTGATTTTCTCAAGATCACAAACCTGGACATCTGGGAGGCTGAGATTCAAATGCCAGTGTCTTGGATTCCCATCCTTTGCTTAAACAAAACAGACCACAGCCCCCGCAGATGACCCTGTGCCGAATGCCTGAGTTGTGCTTGTAAACTGGCTGCCCCCGAAGAAACCATATCATTCTCGGGTATTAATTTGGAATTCGTGACTCCTTATTAGGGGCTAAAACGTACTTTTGCATTGGCGGCGGGAACAGAGCGGGAGCTTTGAAAGAGCACGGGGGACCCGGGTTTAGCTCCAGTTTACTGGCTGGCTGGGTCACTAGGAGAGTCCTGTGGTCTGCCCTGGCCTCAGGTTCTTCACCTTGAAGGTGAGATGTGTGGGGAGGGGCTATTCTGAGGACCTTCCAAGTTCTTTTCTCAATCTAAAGATAAACGATGCACAAAGATGGCAATGGTAATATTTAAACATTTAGGCAAAACGTGTGGTTTGGAGGCACATCATCTCTCCGCCGTCTGGGTGGGGGCAGAACTTGTCAGACTCTCTGTGGCCCGCCCCCCCCCCCACCCAGCCCCTCACACACCAGTACTCGCACTTGGCTCGTCACGTAGGCCCCTCACCACGGGAGTGAGACCGGTCTGTTTGGTGAGACAGGTCCACTGATCACCGCCCCCGGTTGCCAGGGCAATGTCAAATTGCTATGAGAGCTTCCAAACTGGCAATTTCTGTCCTTATCTTGTCATAGACTGATAACGGACAGTTGTCTGACAAGAAGGAGCCCATGGACCCTACTTTGAAGAACATCAGGTTTAGCCGTTTTTCTCGAACAAAGCAAGCCTCCTAAGGACCTGAGGTGGGCATCACTCAGACAGCCTAGATGATTTATTTTCTTTTTAAAGACTTAGTTCTGTATTAGAGAGAGAGAGAACACACGCATGAGCAGGAAAGGCAGAGGAAGAGGGAGAGAATCTCAAGCAGACTCCACGCTGAGCACAGAGCCCGGCGTGGGGCTCGATCTCACAACCATGAGATCCCGCCCTGAGCTGAAACCAGGAGTCGGACACTTAACAGACTGCAGCACTGTGGGTGCCTCAATTTTTTTTTTAAATAAGCAACTGGAAAACACAAAGGCCCTTTAATTAATTAATTAATTAATTAATTTGAGCAACCTGCTGAGGTAACTCTTGCCGCTTGCCCTATTCAATCAGGTCTGCCCCACACCTGATCTGGAGTCTTCTCCAATCCATCTATCAGACCGTCCTACTCCTCCTGCCCTTAGAGTTGTTCTTTATGATCCTTCCCTGTAGGTGACAGTGCCGGGCCAGGCTGAGCAGCCCCGTCATTCCTGCTGAGGGCCTCAGGGGGACAGACAGGAGCTGATCACAGGGCAGGAGGGAACCCGAGAGGCAAGGGGCGGGAGGCAGGCAGCTGCCCTGGGGACAGAAGCCGCTTCTCACGCTTGTAAGGCAGCCGCCGCTCCACTTCCAGGGCCGTGCTCCCAGCCCCCCTTCCTTCCACGGCCCTGGACCTGTCAGCGGTGAGGGCTGGTGCTTCCGAGTTGCCGCTGGACTCGTGGGTCTGGTGGCAGCTGACCTCTGAGATGGCATGCTGAACTTAGCGGGGGTGGCATCCCTCTCAGCTCTTTCTGAAAGTGGAGCGGAGGTCTGGTAAAATCAAGCAGTTGGGATTATTTATATACGGTACAGTGTCACGTCTCTGTTTCATTTTTAATGAAGAATAATAATAATTCATAAATAATGAAGGGGATTAATAATAAAAGCTAGAGTCTATTGGGTACCAAGTCCTAGATCCTTCTAAGCACCCTGCCTATATTAATTTAACCACTACTACTACCCAGGAAAGTTCAATTCATTATTATCATCATCTCATTTTTTGTAGAAGAGGAAACTGAAGTAGAGAGAAGCAAGAGGAACTTGCCTGTAAGTTCACAGGCGGCAAGGGGAGACCTTGGCCTTGAACCCAGCAAGCGTAATGCTGATGCTCGTGCCCCAAACCACAGCTCTGTACCGTCTTGACGTGGAAGTGTTGGTTATGACTCTCATGACAGTCCCAAGGATGATCTAAAGCTGATGCGGATCAGTTAAATTGAAAAATATTTATTGAGCCGACACCTTGATTTTGGACTTCTGGTCTTAGAACGGTTAGCAAATAAGTTTCTGTTATCTTAAGCCACCAAGTTTGTGGTAATTTGTTATAGTAGCCTCAGAAAACTAATACGGGGGGCAACCAATAGAGTCCTTGTTCTCATAGAATTTACATCCTAGCTAAGAACCAACAGGATGGGATGGGATGGAAAAAGAGAAAACCACTTGTCTAACGGCTGAAAAACATTTCTCCTCAAACGTCTCCTTCACCAGGAAGTCTTAGCTGCACTCCCTGAGTGTGGAGTATCCCTCTCCTTATATGCTCCTCTAGAACCCTTGAACTTCCATGATCAGACCTTCCCACCACTGTGCTATTGATGGTTCCCAATGCATAATTCTGTGTTCCCCAGCTGCCTGTAAAAAGCTTCCCGTCGGAACGCCTGGGTGGCGCAGTTGGTTGGGCAGCTGCCTTTGGCTCAGGTCATGATCCTGGCGTCTTGGGATCGAGTCCCGCATCGGGCTCCTTGCTCCGCAGGGAGCCTGCTCCTCTCTCTGCTTCTGCCTGCCTCTCTGCCTGCTTGTGTTCTCTCTCTGTTAAATGAATAAATAAAAATCTTAAAAAAAAAAAAAAAAAAGCTTCCCGTCCATCTCATCTGGACTTACTCGAGATCATGTGGGAATGGGGGAGACTGGGAATACCCTGACGACCAACAAGAAGGGGCTGTGTGGAGACCAAGAAGAGGGCAGGACTACTGCGCATGTTCACCCAGCTTGTTTCTGCCTAGAGGCGCCAGCTGAGGGGGCAAAGCGGGCTGGAATCCACCCCATGTCTTTCCAAGTGGTGGCCCACTGCCATCAAGAAATAGAGTCTAATGAAATCTTGCCATTTGCAACGACGTGGATGGAACTAGAGGGTGTTATGCTGAGTGAAGTCAGTCAGTCAGAGAAAGATAAATAACATATGATTTCACTTATATGTGGAATTTAAGAAACAAAACAGATGAACATAGGGGAAGGAAAGGAAAAGTAAAATAAGAGGAAAAGAGAGGGAGACAAACCATAAGAGACACCGAACTCAAGGAAATAAACTGAGGGTTGGTTGCTGGCAGGGAGGTGAGAGGGGGAAAGGATAATTGGGTGATAGACACTTGATGTAATGAGCCCTGGGTGTTATATGCAAATGATGAATCACTAAATTCTACCCCTGAAACTAATACTACAGTATATGTTAACTAAAGAGAATTTAAATAAAGAATATAAAAAACCCCACTTCTATCTTCATGAAAGATGTTAGTTGAATGATGCTCTCTTGAAAAAAAAAAAAGTAGAGTCTAATTTCCCTCTCTTTGAGTACGAGCTGGCTTTAGTGGCTCGGGTAAAACCAGCAAGACACAGCAGGGATGATGCTCTGTGACCTCCGAGAGGCCAAGACGGAAGACATCTTGCAGTTTCCAGCTGAGTCCCTTGCGATGCTGGTTGTCCGGACACCTCCCCTCAGGGTGCTCCCTGTCAGAGTCCAGCTGCCGTGTGCCGAGAGGGCCAAGCCTGTGGAGGGGCCTTGGACATTAGTCCCAGCCTTTGATCCCCCTAGTCAGGCCCTAGACGTGCAAGTGAAGAAGTCTCCAGGTGATTTCAGCGTGCAGCTCCTCGGGCCACGCCCAGCCCTTGGCGACTTCTCAGCTGACAGCCCACATGCCGTGGGGCACAGACAAGTCATCCCCACTGTGCTCTGCTCCAGTTCCTGACTTCGAGCCCAAGAGCTCGAAGCAAAGAGCAGAAGCAGACCCATCGGTACAGAGAACTGATGGTTGTCAGAGGGGAAGGGCAGGGGGAGGGGAAAATGGGCAAAGGGGCGTAGGAGACATAGGCTTCCAGCTGTGGAGAGACTGTGTCACGAAAATAAAAGGCACAGCACAGGGAATCTAGTCAATGGAGCTGTCACGGGGCTGCACGGTGACAGATGGTAGCTACACTTGAGGTGATCAGAGCATAAGGCATTGAGAAGTCAAATCACCTTGTTGTCCTCCTGGAACTAATGTAACATGTGTGTCAACGATCCCTAAGTACAAAAAAGAATCCATGCGCTCAATAAACCTGAATTACTCATTTTGCAAATATAACTGCACATGGGCTCCGCATGGGCTAAAAACAGTTTCTCAAAAAAGGGACAGGAAGGAGGATGGAGGCAAATCCCTTCTCATGGATGTGCCCCAACCTAACTCCCCTACTGCCGTGCACGTCTTCCCTCTCCTGTGGCCTGAAGTCCCCATGGCTGCTGCGTACACCGTGGGGAAGAGAGCCAGAGCGCCAAAGAAGTTGCTTTCCACGCAGGAGAACAAAGGGGGCCGTTTCCTCTCGGGTCCTGGCATGAGTTTGCTAGGGAACTGGAGCCCTAGAATGGGAGCGGGTCCGTGCACTGACCCATTTGCTGCAGTAGCAAGCCCGAGGGTGCAGGCGAGGGACGGAGAAACTGGCAGGGCCGGTGGGCGCAGGACTTGCTGTGACATGTTTAAGCAGCTTCCGGTCCCACTGAACTCTTCTCTTGGGGCCTCAGTCGTGAAAAAAGAGCGGAGGTGTATCTAGGAGATTGACATGGCTCCAGGTCCCGGCCGTTGAGTGTCAAATCGGCCTGCCTACACACGTCTGCTTCCCGCCCGAGTCAGAGCCTGCCGGCCCCCACCCATGGCCGCGAGGCCACAGCCCCCAGACTCCACAGTCACGATGCCATGTTGTAAGATTACATACTGCCCTTGCTGAAAGGATCCTAGAGACCGTCCCCTGCCTTCCCAAGGCACAGCAGGGGAAAACCGTGGAGGAAAATGTCTACAGGACACTCGATGTCTTTGTTTCATCAAGAACACAGAACGGTTACAAGTGACCATATTACCAGCTATGGGGGCAGAAAAATACGATTTTCGGAGGGGAAACTTTTTGTAGAGGGGAGACCCGAGGCATGGCATTCGTAGGCCAAAAAGCCTGGGGCCAGCTGCCAAGAAAGTTGGTTTTGCACAATGTCTTCAGTTATAGCAATTGTTCTAAGGGCTGGAAAATGCAAGCATTCCCCAAATGTGGCTCTTATGTGGTCTCAGTGTATGGACAAAATTCTCCCACTATTTTCATAATTATGGATACTACTTTAAACCCAATTTACCTGACCAATAATGAGGCAATTATAATGGAGCCCACAAAACCCAAAGAAGGGAAGATGTCTGGGACCTCACGGCAGGCCCCTGGAAGCAGGCGTTTCCACTATTCCCACTAAGCTAAACACAGGCGACGTTGATGTGCTGAACGCAAGGGGAGAGTGCTTCCTCCCTGACTTGTCCCAGCTTCCAGAACTGACCACAGACCATAAGCATTCCCATTTCAGAGTCTGTGAAGAGGGATTTTCGCTGTGGTCCCGGAGGGCGGGGAGCAGAGAACCAGGGAACATGACTTTCATCCCAAAGGAGGATCCTTTGTGATGGTGAGAGTTGTTCCAATGTGGACTCGAGTGTTACTTTGTGAGGAAGCGAGATTCCTGTCACTTTCAGCCTCGGGGAGAGACTACGTATGGACTCCCACTCACTGGGTTCATTGCAAATTCAAGCGTCAGACAGGATTTGATCCAGATTACATCTCCATTATGTGTACTCTAAGATTCTATGGTTTTAGGAGCTGTCATAAAATCACTGCCTTTGCAAAATCAGTGCAGCATTGGATGCAAAAGAAAAAGAAAAAGGACATCATTTCTTTTTAACTCAGAACTGATTTTCATGGTTCAGTGCTTGAGAGAAGCCTTCCATTACAAGCACCTGAAACACTTCCGTCAGGCTGCCCTGAAAATCATGAATGTTCTCTTCATAAATCTTTCGCCCTGGGTTTATTGAGAAATAATGGACATATGTTACTGTATGAGCTTCAGGTGTACTGCCTGATGGCTTGATTTACAGATGTTGTGACGTGATCACCGCAATAGGTTCAGGGTACCTACCTAAAACATCCATTTTCTCATACAAGAAAAAGGAAAGAAAGAAGAAAAAAGGAAAAATATTTCTCCTTGAGATGAGAACTCTTGGGATCTATTCTCTTAACTTCCCTATATATCCTACAGACGTAGGCATCACGTCATACACTACATGCCAATACTTATATAGCTGTAAGTTTGCACCTTTGGACCACCCTCCTTCAATTTCCCCTTCCTCCCCACCCTCCACCTCTGGTAAAGACAAGCCTAATCTCTTTTTGGATGCATTTGGGGTTTCTTCATTTTGTCTGTTTTTTTGTTGGTTTGGTTGAAGATTCCACATGTAAGTGAGATCATACAGTATTGTCTTTCTCTGACTTATTTCACTTAGCATAATGTCTTTAAGGTCTACCTCTGTTGTCACAAAGGGTAGGAGTTCTTTATTTTTTATGGCTGAATAATATTTCATTGTGGAATAATATTCCATATACGTTTATCACATCTTCTTTATCTGCTCATCCACTGATGGACTCTTAGGTTGTTTCCATGTTTTGGTTATTGTAAATAATGCTGCTATGAATATGGGGTTGCAGATAGCTTTTTTTTTT
>CM052813.1:60564765-60590891 GCA_028533885.1 Nasua narica | reverse complement strand
AAAAAAAAAAAGCTGCAATGCCCCTCTCTAAGTGAACATCTGGAACTTCAATATTTTATTCAATCAACACTTGATGAGACATGTTTTAGAACTGACAGCTGATCAGATGAATCAGTCATTGCGGTGATGAGTCAGTGATTCACGCATGGGGCTTTTTTTGTCTCCTGAGAACTTCACCTCTTTCCCCAATTCTGGCCTGTCACCACAAGCACTTCCTTCTACAACAGTAGCATTTCTCCACATACGTAGATTTGCTCAGAAAAGGGATCTCTCTTCAATTTCCCAAATTTGAAACTCTTAGGATACCAGAGCTGGAAGATCCTGAGAGACCCTTCACTAAAAAGATGAGGACATCGAGACCAGAGAAAGTGAGAGCCTTGCCCAGAGTGTCACACAGCAAGTTAAAAACAGAGCTAGAATTAATACTCTGGCTTTAGAACTGCTTGTCCCAGTTTCATTTACTACTCGATGAAGTTTCTCCTCTTCACGGGGGTAATTCCAAGGTGGGGGGAACACAGTTCTCCCATATTTCTCACTAGTCTGAGAAAGTTAAGAACACTGTACTGCAAAGCTTCACAAATTTAAGTGTCATCCTCATGCCGAGGTCATGCTAATCTTTTCTGGATCATTCCACTTTCAGCGTATGTGCGGCCGAAGCAAGCACTAGAACACCGTATTTCAAACATAGGAATAAAACCTGATGAAATTAGAGAATCTTAAGTGGGAAAATCCCAAGGCAAGCATCAAAACTTGTGGACTGGAGCAGATGTGAAGTTGACAAGGTTAGCATGGATCTAATTACCAGAAGTCTCCGAGAGTAAAAATGTGAGGTCCACGTGTGGTCCCAGGAACCCTTCACACCCAGTGACAACATGGAGAGCGGTTGACCGTGGGACTAAGCCAGAAACAATCCTTTGGGCTTTCTCAATATGGCACTCCAATAGGAAATAAAGCACAGAGAAGATGTGACATTTGAAATTTTTAAAAAAGAGAGATCTTTGTACAGATTTTGCTTTCAACAATGCTGACCATATTTAGCCCATTTTACTTTTGCTTTTGCTAGAGAGCCATGAATATAACCAATAGACTGGGCTATCCTGACACTGCCCAGGGAAAAGTCGTGCAAAAATATAAACAAAACAAAACACATCTTTTTATCCACAGTAGGGACCAGTCCTCTCTTTCCTTTCCCACTCCTATGATGTAACCACGGCAGTTCTATTGCGCTCTTAGCTGATTATATTTTATTTGTGTTCTATTCTTTTTCCATTTACAGTAATCTTTCTTGAACCTGACTACAATTTGCACAGATGATCAGGAACACTCTTAAAAAAAAAATCCAGGGCTCCTCACCTGGGTCACTGAATCCAAATTTTCTGGAATAAGTCCTGGGAATCTCTATTTTTTTAAAAAAGCTTCCCAGGTGATTCTAAGGCCCAGGATTTAAGAGTCTAGTGCCTTCCCGCCTCCCTCTGCCCTTCCTTATGTGCTGCCGTCAACACCTAACAGTCTTGGAAGAGAGACAACATTCTTCATTCCAAACAACCACCAATTTACAAATAACATTTTTGTAAAAAACATGCCGGGAAACCTGGAATTCGTTGTATGACTACTGGCACTATAAAGAACTGTAGACTCAGAAATGGAAATATGGCCGTGTTCTTTCTTCCTGAAGATATCTAAGGAAAGAGATGTGTTTAAGGGAAAATTCTTAGGCTTTATTTGAAGTCTTTATTATATTTAGACTTCAAGAAGTAATTAATACTACTAGTATGAATTACTATTAACTAATTCAATAGCAACTAATTAAATATTCAGGCATAAGGAATTAAGACATGACCTAAATCTGACCTACACTGAGGTTCTGAGTTAGGGTTCTATTACCTTTTCTTTTTCCAAACTTAAAGGACACAGATTTTCCTTAATCTTTCCTTGTGCACGTTCTCCCTGCTCTTCGATTACCAATCTCTATTGCTCCTTCAGGTTCTTCAAGCTACTCTTGGTTCACCAGCAGGGACAAAAATCTACTAATCTACGTTATGGTGTGAAAACAGTTTGCCTATTTAGTTTTTATTTTTTAGAGAAAGAGAGTGAGTGAGGGGAGGCAGGACAGAGGGAGAGGAAATCTTAAGCAGGTTCCACAGTGTGGAGCCCGAGGCTCGATCTCACAAGCCTGAGATCATGACCTGAGCTGAAATCCAGAGTCGGACGCCTAACTGACTAAGCCACCCAGATGCCCCACGCATACCTCTTTAGGAGAATTTATTTTATACTAAGGAGTGACTTAGATTAGTGGACTCAAATCTAAAGCTTGAAAGATTGATATTCTGCTCCAAACAAAGAAAATTCCCTTGAGAACTCCTTTAGTGATTCTTCTGCATTTGACCTGTCACCAATTCCCAGGATTCCTGTTACATAAAGATTCAATTCTGAATTTGACCTCAAAGCCACTCCTGTTTTCTCGCATTCTCTTCTCCCTGTCCCTCTGAATTCTCAAGTTGTTCTAGCTCATCTCTCTCCTCATGAATTTGCTTTTCTATGCTTTCCCTAATGCTTGCAGTTCTCTCTCGAACAATCACACTTCTGGAAGAGTGAATTATGAGCCCCCATTCTCACCCTTCCCTGTATCTGTGCCCTGTGCCACACAACTCTGAAGTTCCTTCCACTAAAAGCGGACTGTCTCCCTGCCTTGGTTTTGGGGGTGGCCATGACTTGCTGTGGCTAATGCCTTACGGACAGTTTTGTTTCCTCTCAGTTTTCTGGCCCCCTTGCCATTGCCAGAAAAGGAAACAGTCACAGTCAGCTCATTAATGCCGGGGGAAGAAAGCACAGACTCGTCCAACCTATGCCTTGGGGTCACTTAGCTGAGCTCAGCCCAGATGAGCAGCATCAGGCCCAACCACACAGACTGTAAGACTGCAGGACGCCTGTGCTTCCGACGAGCCCTGAGGGCTGTCCACGTGGCTCCAGGACTGTGAGAACGAACCAAACAAACCATGCCTGACTAAGGAAAGCAGCCGAGGGGGCTCAGGGTCCTCTAAGGGAAGAGGCAGCATAGCTCCTTTCTTCCCCTGGCACTGGAACTTGAAGATCCTAACGGTTCCAACAGAGAAGTTGCGAGTAAGATGAGGAGAAGCAGAAACCGACTTCTGGGGTAGGAAGAAGCTCCTCCCTCCAGAGGCCCTGAGGAAGAAATGATGCCCAGTGGCAACCCTGCTCCCACAGAGAAGCAGCTCGAGGGAACACAGCTCATCCCCCAGCAAACGGCCACTGCCAGGCAGAGCCATCACTGTGGCCGAAGGAAATGCCCCCTGAATCCGGGCTTCATAAGCACCCTCATCCCCAGCCCTTTAGGCTGCTATGATTTCTTTCCTTCTGGTTCGGCTGTCTCTTCAGTGGGCTCCAAGAGATTGGCTGCACATGTGAGTGAGCTCTTTATTCTGTTGACTCAGAAGACAAGAAGAGATTCTCCTTATTTTTCTGAATATGGTGATGCCTGCGTGAACATTAAACCAGCCCCTAACTCTTACATCTCACTCCGGGGGTCAATTTAGCCCAAACTGAGTCTCAATTTAAGATTCTCCCTCCATGTGATGGCTCATCTCACGGGTAAGGGTTACCACCTGTGAGGCCGGAATAATGGTCTACGTGTATGCAGGCCAAAGCCAAAGTGACAGTTTGGTGGGAAGAGCTCATTTTCTAATGCCATTAAACATACACACACACACACACACACACACAGAGAGAGAGAGAGAGAAAAGGTCATAGAACTAATTTTATCCTTTTCCAAATCCTTTCTGTCTTCCATCTATGACACCTAATGGATGAAATGAACGAACAGTTCGGCCTCAGTGAGAAAAGATACCCAGTGTTTGAAAATGATTTTAAGCAAAATTTTCTGCCCATCAGTGCGTACACTGCCTCCCTTCACATCCACGGTAGTGAACAGGCTGTGCTCAGACCACGGGGCTCCGAGGATGAAGTTAGCCTGGAGAACAATCTTCCAGGCTTCCTCTGCCAGGCAGGGGTCCCCTGATATGTGACCTGCCCGGGCCCAATTCTTCATTCAACAAATAGGTGGGGAGTTTCTGCTCTGTGCCAGGCCTGCCAGTCGTGAGTATGCAAAGCCAGTGAGAGAGAGAGAAACAAAAACGACGGAACTTCCAACAAGAGTAAAGACAAAGCGAAGCTGCTGTATTATATCCCCAGCCACCTACAGCTGAGAGCACCATGGACTTGGACTTCTGAGACTTCCTGTAAAAGCACTTCTCTGAGCGGCCTTTCCCTCCCCAATCTACTGTTGATATCAATGATCCTTGGCTCCTTCATCTTGTCTAAGACCCAGCCAGCTGAGCCGCTTCGGAGGAGAGGAACTCTCGAGGCTCAGGACTCCAGGTGATTTGCTCCTGTCCCTCCCCCTTTCTACCTTCTGGACTTCTGACAGGAGGCCTTTCCTACTTTCTAAGGTAATTGTCATCACAAGCTTGATGCCGTCTTTCCAGGACTAAGATTTTCTTCTTCTAATGACATGTATAGATCTACCTATCTAAAATGGCTGGTAATAGTTTAGCCTTTACCCTTTGTATGCTAAAAAAAGGTGTGTGCATATAGACACATGTGCACATGTGCCAACACGCATGCATGTGTGTGCACGCCCACTCACCCAATGCATGTATGCGCACATGTGCACACACATGCAATACATGTGAGCATACACATGCATCCATATTCATGTGTATGTGCATACATGCAAGTGTGCACACACATTCATATGTGTATGTGAACATACACATGCACACATACTCACACCTGTGTATGTGCACATGTGTGTATACATATTCACAACCAGGCATATCCACACATGTGTGTATGCACACGTGTACACATATTTGCACATGTGCACACATGTATACATACTGGCATGCATGTGTATACACATTTATATACATGTGTGCATGCACACACATATTCACACACATGCACGTACACACTCACATACATGTATGTGTGTATACACATTCACATGTGTATATGTGCACACATTCACATACACATGTGTATACACACATATATACATGTTCGCATACATGTATGTGTGTATATGTACATCACATACAAACTTTTTCTTAGCGAATTTCCTCTACAAGCAAAATTTAGCTAAGCTGCTCTTGAGAACTCTTCAAGGGACATTAGGGCCCAAGCAAATACAGACCCAGGCCTTAAGGGCTCATGGCCAGTCTGCTTTTCCCTCTGGTAACACTACTGGAGTGCCCAGGGACTCTCACAGTCCTCGTGCACACTTGGGTTTAAAGGCTGGTAGTGAGGTAGCTCTTGCCCTTTGTATTCGAAACAAGCTTGCACCCTCGGGAGAAAGAGATGAAGCTCTTGAGGCTGAGATTTGAGGTGGGGTTTGGTGGGATGGGAAGGAGACGGAGATTTGGTTCTAAGGCATCTCTGATCACCACCTCCCACCCCCCTCTCTTATCTCTGGCTAGGAGTCCTGGGACCTGGTATGTCTACAGTTATCAAGTGCAAACCTATGTTTTTGCTCCCGTGGGAGACTGGCCGACCACTGGCCACAGGAAGGTCACTTATCTCCCAGACGGAAATGTTCCGAACCCTGTTGAGAACCATAAAGGAACCCAGCTCACCCTCTGAGCAGCGCAAGCAGACAGTACAACGTTCATTTTTAGAGCTCAGGCACATAACTCACGGTGGTACCCTCATTCGGCACGTCTCTCGTTCCCAGACCCCTGGCTACCGTTTCCCCGCTTCAGATTGATCAAATGTAGGAAACAGACCCACCACAGCAGCAAAAACAGCTAACAGCTTGACTCACAGGAGGAAAAAGACAAAAGCTGGTGGAAGAACTGAAAAGGTGGGCATTTAGTGAAGGGGCAAGCTGCTTCCAACACCTCACTGCTCCAGGAAAACATCGCTGTACCGATGACAGCCCCTACAGTAATTAGTACTCAGAGTAATGACTCGGAGTTATCTGGAAACGTTTAAACCATACCAATGTACTCTGTTTTTAGGAAGAGAATTCCCAAGCTCTGGGCAAAGGGGCCCGGCACCGAGAACGGCCCCCTACAGGACAGTGGTGGTTACTGCACTGTAAGACCCCAGCGCAGAAAGGGTGGGTGGGGGCCGGCGCTGGGAACCACCTACCTCTGGATGTTATCTTCCAGTTGTTTGACTCGGAACTCATCCTCCTCACACTGACGCCTCCTGGCTTCCTCCTCTTCGGCAGTTCCAGCGGGGATACCCTCCAGCAGCCATTTTTCCCGAAGCACTTTGGACTGTGGGAATGAGGGAAGAGAGCAGACTAGATGATACCTTTCAGTCCACAGCCTTCTGTGTCGCGGTGCCTCGGTTTTAGCTCCGCCCCTCATCAGTGGTCACCTGAATTGCTGCCTTCGCCTCCTCACTAACTGGGCTCCCGACTTCCCTCAGGCCCAACCCCCAGAGACCCAGTAACAGGACTTATTTCTGCATTTCCGACTATAAAAAGCTTTTGAAATCATACAGAAAACCAGGAAACAGTATAATGAATGCCCGTGTAACTCATCTAGCTTTACAATTATAAACAGCTTGCTGTATTTCCTACAAATTCTTCACCAAAGCATTTTAAAGGAAATAACAGGCATCATGGCATTTCACCCATAAGTATTTCAGTACGAATCTCTAAAACATAAGGACATTTTTCTGTACAACTGCAATTTCATTATATAATTTCTTAAGATCACCAGATACCGAGTCCAATCTTAAAGTGTTTTTTAAAAAAGATTATATCCTACTTCTTAGAGGCTTTTTAGTGATTCCCAACCATCCTGAGCAGTGGTCTCCAAATGGTATTAAAATCACGCACTCCATTTGCACCAGTGTACTAATATATTGTGGAGTGAAATAAAAAGGTGGGTGTCTTTTTTTTTTTTCCGTTTTTAGTAGGCTCGCGTGGAGCCCAGTGTGGGGCTTGAACTCACAACTCTGAGATCAAGACCTGAGCTGAGAATGAGAACTGGACACTTAAATGACTGAGCCACCCAGGTGCCCCCCAAAATAAAAAGGTTTTGAGTTTCAGGCAATGGCAGGGAGGAAGCCATTACTGCTTCGACAAGGGAAATGAAAACAGCTCAAAAGAAAGGGAGGCTGAAACTCCCTAAAACAAAGAGCGAGATGAGGAAGGCATGGGAGAGGATTTTGATTTGGGTTTTCATTACATGGTCCCTAGATGGCAGATGGTGGTTATTAGATGTTTGCAGAGGCTGGACTCTGGGCATCATGGCTGAGTGTCTCCTGGGCAGGTCGGCGGTCCTGGGAATGGAGCACCATAAGTAAGGGTGCCCCAGAAGCAGGGCATGTGACTAGTTTTTCCCTGGTCCCATAATGGCTATGAAGCCAGTCAACATGGTGTAAGCATAGGGTAAGCCCTGGGTTCCCTGGCTCCCGGCGTCACCTCCATTAGAATCCGGTTTGACCTCATCAGGCAGGCTGAGCAAGGCAAAGTAAAGGGACCCCTTATAATGACTAAGAGCCAGGTTATGCATGGCTTGGAGCCAATTAAATTGACGTGCAGAAATGAGAGAGAGGAATATCTCTAATATTATAGACACAGAGCTCATACTCACTACAGTTTCCTTTCTACAACTCTTATAAGCAAAAGGTAGAAAATTCCAGAAGTTCACTTTTGTCTTGAGATTAAGGAATAAGAGCTACTTATGATGAAGCTGTAAAATGAGTTTTTAAAAATTACCAGCATTTAATAATAGTAATAAGAATTCATTAACGGTTCTGAATCACCGTTCCATTGAGAAATCCAGCAGCTACGCAGGGTTATGAAGCCCCTGCTGGATGCGTAGGAACAAGTTCCAGTGGCTCAAATTCCTACACTTCTGAATGGACTTTTTGAGTCCATTTTGCGTGGACTCTTCTGGAAAGGCAGCAATGGATAGATGCAGCTTTCTCTGCCCCAGGAGGGATGCTCTACAGCCAGGGCTTCTAGAAACATGACCCAGTAGCGGCTCCTGGGAATGTTCTGTCTGCTGTTCTTTGCACTGTGCCTCTTGCCACTGAGGAAAGGGTCTAATCACTCATTTCTGGCTGATTGAGTCCTAGCCACCCATCAGCACTTCTGACAAGAGCAGCCTGGTGACCACGAACACTGAGAGCACATGTGCCCTCGCATCTGTCTCCTCCGGATAAGGCAGTGAGTGATGTCACCAAAACATCCCCAACAGCTGGAGCCAAGAAGAGAGATTCTAACAGGATGAGACAGTGGGCCTGGTCTCAGAGAAGTCTGTTTCACACAAGTGTTTGGACATTACAAAAACAAAAAAGCAAAGTTCATTTTTTTCCACTTGGCCCCGAAGTCATGCTGCTTGGGCAAACCACCCATTCCAATACGTTTACCACCAAAGGTTCCCTTAAGCTCCGCCAGATCCCCTCCTGTTGTCTCTGAGGATCAGTGGTTTTATGGCATTGGACTAGAACGCACTTGTGTGTGCTGTTCACACACACCCACTGAAAGCACCTGTTTCCCTCTACCGTTCTGGTCCTTCCTGGCCGCCCGAGTGTTTCAGAATTAAGTGGCAAGCAGAGCATGGCAGAAGTGAACACTAAAGATAGAAACTTTTTTTTATGTCCAAACAGCATATGCCCCCAAATTGTATCATAGCTTACAGGAGTGAAGAACTGTCAAAATTCACTTTTGTCAAGGGGATGCAACTATGAAAAGTCAAGACAAAGGAAGCACGGGTAAGGCTTACAGGAGCGCTTGCGAAAGTACAGATTCTCCCAACCCCCCACCCAACCTCCACCGGGGTGTTGATTCTCAAAGTCTAGGATAAGGCCTGGGAATCTGAATTTTAATAAGCTCCCACGTGATGCCATCATTGACGGTCCTGGTCTTAGGTCCACAATTTGAAGAACCCTACATAAGAACCTCTGACTATCCAAGTGCCTGGGGAATGCGTAAGCTTTCCCATCGGCTAGCCAAACCCTGACCCGAAAAGGAGCTCATCATCCTCCCGCACAGCTGTCTCTCCCCCTGCATCCCCATCTCAGGAGCAGCGGTGTCCCCATCCATTCCCCATGCGCCACACACTCTGCCAGGTCCCTGAAGACCCTGCTCTGGAAGACGGGCAAGTCCCCCATGTCACTGAGCTTTTGTCCCAATAAACAAGGATGTGAGACAATTTCGGACTGTGATACACGCACGGCAGGAGGTAGGCAGGACAGTAGGACAAACAGGGACAGATGGAGGACACTTTAGGGGGGAAAAGTCCCTGTGAGGACTTGAAAACTTGAGCTGAGATCTGAGATCCAAGGAAGGGAAGTTCAGCGGGAGAGACTGGCAAACGTACCGGCCCAGATGTGGGACAGAGTTTAGCGCGTTTGCGGACCAGATAGAATGTCCAAGCGGCGGGACCACGGTGAGTGGGGGTGGGAAAGGGAGGGGAGAACAAGTTGGAGATGTGGAGGAGCACAGGGGCCAGATTCGGTAGGGTACTGCCGACTTGCTGAGGAGTTTGGCATTTGTCCTGAGCACCGTAGAAGAGAACAGTCTGGAAGGGACGGGATTACAAAGTATAAGTGACTGGATTCTATTACATCACCAGGTGACGGAGCGTGTGAACTTGAAACAGAGGAGCAAACCAAAGAAATGGAAAGCACAGGGTGTACTTTAGAGGGAGAGTCGACATGACTTGCTGACAGATTAGATGTGGGGGACAAGGGACAGGGTGGGATTGAAGGCGACATAGATATTTGGTTTGAGCAAAAGGGTGGATGGTGGTACCCTCACCTAGAGACTGGAAAGACTAGAGGAAGAACAAGGACTAGAGCAGCAGAAAACTGAAACTTCCATTTAGGGCAGGTTAAGCTTGAGAGGCTTATAAATGGAAGTGACATGTTCTAAGTGGACACCTCGGGAAAACAGCTGAATACAGGAGCATGGAGTTCAGGGGTCATTGGAACTGGAGACATCAATTTGGGAGTCATTGATACATAAATGATATATGAAGCCATCAGTGATATTTGATGATGATGATGACGACGACGATGATAATTCTTATCACTCCTCCCCATTGACTCCCAGTAAGATCTTGGTTTGGTTTTGAGTTTTCGTTACATGATGTCAGTGCACACGGAAGCCAAACCAAGACTTCTGATAGAAGGAACCAAGTTCTAACTTCTACTCAAGCTCTGTTTACAGGGCCAGTGGAGAAGTGATTGGAAAAAAGGGGGACATGAAGTTCCTTTACACTGTGTACCCTGCCTGTCAATTCAATATTCTAAAATTTGAAATTGGCCTTTCACACACACTTATAACCAAGAAAAGTCTAAAATTAGTGTTAAAGGTTCACAATAATGGGAGGCACTAAAACATGTTTGCAGCGAGGCCCCCTGGTACCTTCAGGCTATGTAGCAAATGACCTTGGTGGGTTGACAATAAATATCTTGCAAGGTCACAATTCAGTCTTTGATTTTTTTTTCATTCAATCTTCTTGAAAGAAAAGGCTGTGCTTTTAAAAATATAATGACAATTTTCATAGCTTGGATTAGAAAAAAAAACCTCTAGTCAGGGTTCCCTGCTCATGAATAAATAATTCAAAGGCAGCTTATGTATTGAAGATATGATATTAGCAATTTGATTCTGACAGTGCTGCCTCTGTCATACAAACCTTTATAAATGTGACAGTTCCAAAGGGATTCATGGGGCAATACATACTGCATGCCTGCTCTTGCTGGGACGTTGGTCTGACCAATAAAATAGACGGATCTCTGGCAATTCAACCAAGAGCACAGAGGGAATATTAAATTTAGTCTGTCTGGTATAATATCATGGTTGATTTATTTTTTAAACTCACATTATCACAAGTCACAAAATAAAAACAATAAAAATAAATAATTGTTTCCATGGAATACAAAGCCAAGACTATTTTTCAGGAGAAGAATAATGACGGCTCTTGCCTTATGACACAGTATTAATATATGTTATATATTAAAAAGCTAGCGGGATTAGATGAGGATGGTATTGGCCCAGGAGTGGCAGATTCATGGAATAGGAAGAATCCATAAATGGTAGACTCGCGTATAAGGGAGAAATATGTATATGATAAAGAAGACATTTAAGGCAGTGAGGAAAAAATGAATTAATCAATAAATCACCCTGGGGCAACTGGTTCACCATCAGTAAAAAGTCAAGTCATTCCTATCTTATTTCATATAGAAAAATAAATTCTAGATGGGTTGAAACTATGGAAAGACAAGAAACATCCTAGGTGAGTGTTTGAGATGTTCTTTGCAAGAACCATATCAAAGCAAAAAGAATGTTAGATGTGATATCTCAAAAACCACGAAGTTTTGTATTAAAATTTATTTATTCATTTTAGATTTTATTTATTTCTTTAATTATTTGAGAGAGAGAGAGCCTAAGTGGGGGGGGGGTAGGTAGAACGAGAGGGAGAAATAGATTCCCTGCTGAGCTTAAGGCAGAAGCTTAACTGACTGAGCCACCCAGGCACCCCTTTTATGAGAATTTAAAATAGCTCATATACCAAAATTAAAAAAAAGGGTAAAGGTGAATGTATTTTGGACCTGAATGTTAAAACCATTTCATTTAATCACCAGCTCATCCAGCCTGTGAACAAGGGCCATAAGGATTACTCTATAAAAATATACTAGAGAAAAAGCATAGAAAAATACACCTCTGTGTGAGTTACATCTGGGTGACCAGGATACAGGATATTTTTTTCCTGTTTTTTTTTTACAGGATATTTTTTTCTTATATTTTCTGTACTTTAAAATTCTGCTTTTGCAATGATCGTGCATTCCTTTCTCTTACAATCAGCAAAAAATAATTCGGCTATTGAAATTGCTTACTGGTCCCATATGTGAGCACTTCTTGGAAATTCTTACATCACAAATAGTAGATACTAAGTATAGCTAAGGATCTTGTAAAAAGAAATCTGAGTTTAATTTGGCGAGGACTTCAAAGTACTTGGAGGTTTCCTAATCACTAGAGTGTAGCAGCTCTTTCAATACTTGGGTCTTTCATTGCACTGCATAATTTGTTTATTGTCCATATATAAAGTAACAATATTCCATTTTGTGGCATTGCTCACCGCATAATCCTACACATCACAATTACCAAGAATATTAATCAAATAAGCATTAAAACTATGGCTTTGCGTTCTATTTTTTTTTTTTTTTGGTTTGACAAGAGACTAGTAAATCTATCTAAATAATCCATACCTCATTGCATGAGAATAAGTGTCCATAGACTCTTGGACAATGAGGATTATATCTTAATAAATATGAAATCTAATTCTAATGCTCTTCCACTTAACTTTGCGCTCAGCACATATTTTTTTATGTATTTTTAGGGAGCATCTCAGATTTTATAAAGTAGTGGAAGAAATATTAATTGGTGACATAGCTCTTAATATTTTCTACTTCAAGGAACTGCCAGTAATCAATAATGTCTCTGCATGGTCTAAATTTTCTGGAGTCCATAAAAGTATAACTTAGAGTAAAGGGACAATGAAGATGGTAACTGGCATCCCTCTAGACATTTTATTCAAAATGGAACATTTCATTTGAAGAAAACAGTGTCCTGGAGAAGGCTTGGTTTTGGAGGCAGACAAGACCTACAGTTCAACCAGACCTTCCTCACTTAGAGTCTCTATGTTCTTGGGCAAATGACTTGACCTCATGAGTTTGTTTCCTCACCTGTGAGACAGGGAAACTAATATCGGTTTTGTGGCCATTACTGAGGGGATGTCTTTAAAGTACCAGGTATGGATTAGGCACTCAAAAAAATGACTAATATCGGGGATGGACAAGGGGATGACAAGGCTGCCAGGCAGCCAGGACAAAGCTGGTAGAGTCCCTACCAAGAGGCTCACAGAGGAACTCTCACCCCAATGAATTTACTACCATCCAGGGGTGAGGCTGCCGAGCTCAAAACTGAATGATCACAGGGAAGACGACTCACGCTATTCAAGTTCAGTCAACAGCTAACTGATTCAAAGGAGCACATATTCTTTTCTGGTGCCTGAAGTGATCATATCTCTCAGGCAGGCACCACCAAAATAACTCAGTTATTTTGGGAATGATGGACTTGGAACAAAGAGAGGCAGAGTCATGAGAGAAGTTTCTTTCACCTGAGCCAAGGTGAGGCCTGATGACACGTCTTGCCTACCTCAGACCCCACCCCACCAGAGCACAGAAACCTGGTACCTGCAGTCGTTTTTGTTTTTGCTTTCATTGTTCAAGACTAGCGACCCACCCTCATTCTGTCTACACGGGCTTTCCCCAGAGAGAGACGATTACAACCCCTTGGTCTCCACTTATTAAATTGCCATCGCTTCTAGTCCTCTCTCTCCAGGTTACAGGAAGATGACCTAGGTGAAAGTGCCGGGTGTTCCCTTAGATAGCCAATTTTACCACCAATGTGAGAATTTTACCAGGGCAACCATAAAGAACTGATTTCCTTGTTTCCAAGTCTCTGAAGGAGTCTCACTGTTTCTACATGCAATACTAAGTCCTTTGTACTGTTATTTCTGTTGATTGGATGACTGGATACATGGATGGACAGATACATGGATGGATACTGAGCCAGGAATCAGTCATGAATGAGTCCTTGGTATCTTATTTGGCATCCAGAATGATAAGAAGTGGGTCAAAAGAAACTTAATCTTCTCACATTCGTTTTGATTTTTGATTCAAGGAATGCAAAAGCTACCATGTTGAGCTTAAAAGGGGAGAGGGGCTGTCTAGTCAAAACAGCCTCTCATTTTTTCAGTCCCCCTCATAAAAAAAAAAAAAATCCACCTTAAACCAAGAATTAATTTTGGTCTCTTGTAAGGAGTGAGTTGACTGTACTCCGAGCCAGAGTCCCAGCTCTGTCCAGACTGACCTTGAAAAATTCACTTGGTTCTATTAAGTGTTTTTAGTTCCCCCTCTCTGTAAGAAGAAAATACTAACTCTAGCCCTCAGTGCTTCCTCAGGAATGTTGCAAGCAGAGAGTAACAGCGTAGAGGAAATATTGTAAGCTCCTACAAAGAAAGGTCTATAAATGGATTTATAAGAGCAAAAATAAATGGGCAACATTCTCAGTATCACACTGCCATACTTCCTTTTAAACACGTTTCTCTGGTTAAAGTCGATAGTAAACTGATAAATATGCTAAGCAGATTTAGGTCATGCTGCTATTTAAAATCAGCTTGCTGACAATTTTCATCTTAAGGATTCATTTAGCACAACTCTATCTTCTAGAGAAGAATGGGAAATACAATCATAAAGACTCACCTTGTTTGAAAGAATCTAAACTACCTATACCTAGCATCACCCTGAAAGTCAGCCCCACCTTCCCAACCAGCCCTATGAGCGATGCAAATCTGTACGTGAATGTCACAGCAACTTGAGTTGAGCAGGAGGAGGTTTTCCTAAAAAAAGCCCAGGGCCGGAGAAGGCATGCAGCAACTCCCAGCTGGCCGCTGGAATGTGTTCACAATATTCTGCAAGCCTGCAGAAAGCAACATTCTATAGCCCGTGGGGTCCTTGTGACAGTGACAGAGCTTTCTCGTAGGCTGTAATCAATTACGATGCTTAAGTGCCTTATGTTTTAAAGAAACATAAATAATGAAACATCTCTCTCTCCTCCCGATCTCTCTCTCTCTCTCTCTTTCTCTCTCTCTGTGCAATGGAGACCCAATCAAGTGAAATCATTTCAGTGACATCTTTTGACCAACTGCTTGTTCTAAGAGAACACTTCCAAAATTGCGAAAGTAGAAATAAAACGAATGAATCACCGGAAAGACACAGGGTTGCTCTTTGATCAGATCATGGTGTTTTTATCTCCCTTTTCTCCATGTCAAGAAAGAACATATTCCGATGTTTAATCTATAAAAGAACAGCATGTTCAATGTATCCTTTGGAACCTGTGAATAAACACATGCACGGCACCTGATACACTGGAGAGGCAGCCCCAGAATGCTGCCGCTCCCACCATGTGGAGATTCTCACCCCATTTCTATATATAACCAGCACATTTCACATGCACACACCAGCCCCCAAACCCGTCCACATGCACACTGTAATCTCATGCTTGCAGAAATCGGAATGCTGTAACAATGCCCTGCGCTGGAGAAATTCACAAGAAAAGCCAAGAGATGGTTTCCTGACTGCGGGAGAAAGGGCTCTTGCAGTCGGCGGCAATGCCTTCACGCCAGGGCAGACTCTGCCCGGCTTTCTGGAGTGTGATCTGCATGTCTAATAATGGAAAAGGTTCGTGGGATCAGCCACTTACCTTGGAATGCTGCAGCAGAAGTATCAGCTCGTCAAGCTCCTGGCGTTTGCCTTCTATTTCAGTCTGCCTCTTTCTTTTTTCCTTGAAAATAAAGAGAGAGAGCCGGTGAGAGTAGGTGGGTGTTGGCTCCAGGAATTTTAAGGCCGGAAGCAGCGGCCGCAGCAGTAGCAGCGGCTCACATCTGTAGAGACACTCGCAGATATGCTGGGCACACACGCATGTCACCTGCCCCTCCGCCTCCAGCGGCTTTCTCCTAACGTGCCTGCCGTGGGCTCGGGGAGTGGGAGAGTCCCCTCAGTCAGCCGGGCTGCAGCAACTGAAGCCAGGAGAAAAGGCAGTTTCCACACACACACACACACACTCACAGAGTCATGTTCTATGCAGTGTTAATTTGGAGACAAAGAATAAAAATGTCTCCATCGAAAAGCTAGAGGTTGTTATCAGCTGCAAAGATGAGGATGACAGAATGAAACAGTGGAGATTCTAAGGTTGGCTTTCTTTTATCGAAATCACACACACAAGGAATCCAACATAATTTCCAATTTCGTAGGACACGTCGTCCCGTTGGACATCGCAAACGATGCAAATTAGATGGGTGGTCTTTGCTGAAACTAGTGTCTGGGTGGGGGGGGATGGGGGGAGCACTGCAGGTGGGTGGGGCTCCCTGAGGTTATGTTAAATATGAAATCGCAAGTTGGTCTGCCTGGATCCAACTCCCAGCTCTGCCATTTGTTACCTACGTGACCTCTGGCAAGTTCTTTTACCTCCCTGGTAAGCCTTCCAAGCCTTCTCTCACATAAAGAGGAGATCATAATTTGTACCTAAACCACATGGTTGGGGCATAGATTCAATGAGACGGTAACGTACAGGGCCTGGAACAATGGTCTGGTACATAGTAAATGCTCAATAAATGCTACTTGTTCTTATACTTATTGTCACTGTGTTTATTTCTAGGTAATGCCTACAGGCCGGCTCTAAAGGGATGTAAGTCCCCCATAGTCAGAGAATAACCTTTTGACTGGAGCGCACACTTAATTCTTTTTTTCTCCACATTTCTCAAATGCAGACGACAGACATCACATAAACGTGACTGATTTATGGATAGAAAGGCCTGCCTTTAATGAGAGCTTACTTGTTGCGCGTTTTGTTTGCAAAGTGCCCAGTGGGGCAGTCTGCCGAGACATTTACTGCCCTGGATTCCTTTCCTTCCCTCACATATGCAGGGAGCAACTTGCTAGACAGACACAGTGGCATTCGACAATACGACCGCCAAGCCCCGGGGAAGACAATAACTCGGAAGGCCGGCTGCCGTGCTCTGTGTTAACAGAAGGCTGTATTTTACGGAGTAGCTGTTTCTGGGGATGGGCTCGTGCTACTGCTATTCAAGTCAACACAGCAATGATTTGTGGTACAACCAAGTTCCTCTGCGTACTGCACAGACTTGCAAGAAAGAGTAGTTTATCACCTCAGGCCGCTGGGAGATGTGATATCCAAGTCAGAGGTGTAAGCTCCCCGCCAAAGTGAGGCCCGAGAACGTCACCATTTACCGAAGAGCTCTGATCAGTGGCGCGTTCCGGCTGCTGTCTAAGTATGTATAAGAACGTATAATATATGACAGTGGACAGGAAAGTGAGGCTAATGAAAAGAGCCCCCCTATCCAGGGCCTCAGAGGTGCCACGGGTAAAGCGAGGGCCTCAGGAACCAGCCGCCATCTCTGTATCCTAGGGACTAGCTCCTCCAGACTGGGCTCCCTGGATTTCATCGTTCGCGCCCACTGGCTATCAAGGCATGGGTGCGGCCAAATTTAAATCCAGATCCAGGTTCTAGTAGGTCACGGACACAAGATGCAGAGACGCCACACTTCATGCACGGGAAACTGTGGACTGCGTGTCTGTTATAGACCGAGCACTTGTGTACCCCCCACGTCCATATGTTAGAACCTAACCCCCCAAGCGACAGTGATCAGGAGGTGGGGACCTTTGGGAAATGATGAAGTGATGAGAGTGGAGCCCTCCTGAATAGGACTAGTGCCCTTGTATGAGAAACCCCGGAGAACTCTTTTGCCCCTTCTGCCTTGCGAGGACACAGTGAAAAGACAGTTGTCTCTGAACCAGGAAGGAGGGCCCCACCAGACACGGAGTTTGCCAGTGCCTCGATCTTGGGCTTCCCGGCCTCCAGAAATGTGTGAAACAAATTCCTGCTGTCTATAATGCACCCAGTCTATGGTATTTTGTGACAGAACCCGGATGCGCTAAGCCAGTATTCTAATCACATATCTGGTCATTTGCAAACCTAGGCTTTCCCACCTCTGGGTCTTTGTTCGTATAGAAAATCCTCACTTCACAGTTGCCCGCCATGATATGACTGAACTCTGCCTCGAATAGAAAAAAATATGACCGATGGTATAAGCAGAGTACCTTTATATGCCCAAGCAGTAGACTCCTTTGTGGTCACTATGAGCAGACATGATCACGAAAGATGCAGGTTTTAAGATAGTTCATTAAGAATGGGTAGCAATGAGGTAGATACAAATTAACGGGCATCACATTCCAGGGAAAGGGAATTGTGTGAACAAGGGTAGAACTGTCCTGGCATGTTCCAGGGATAGTGAGGAGGGAAATCTACTTGAAGTGTAGGGCTTGCTCTTTGGAATAGAGATCGATGATTCAAAAGGTTGGCTGGGACTAGACCGTCGAGGGCCTTGAAGGCCAAGCCAAGAAGTTCATCCCACAGGCAATAGCATATTGCAGAGTTCTAAGCAAGAGAGTAACATAGAAAAATGGTATTTTGGGAGCATTAATCTTGCACTGGTGTATAGGATGGATTAATAGGGGATGGAAGCTTTGTCTATAAAGGTCCAGACAGAAAATATTTCAGGTTTTGTAAAATATACAATCTCAAAGCTGTCATTGAAGCACAAAAATGGCCTTAGACAATATATGAATGAATGAGTATGGTTCTGTTCCTTTTTTTTTTTTTTAAGATTTTATTTATTTGAGAGAGAAAGAGAGCACAAGCAGCGGTGAAGAAGAAGCAGACTCCCCACTAATCAGGGAGCCCAACATGAAGCTTGATCCCAGGAACCCGGGACCATAACCCAACCCGAAGGCAGGCACCTAATTGACTGAGTCCCCCGGGCCCTCCGAGTATGACTGTGTTCCAACAAACCTTTATTTACAAACAGAGGGGGCAGGCCAGATCTATCCCGCAGTCAGAGTTTGCTGGCCTCCGGATGAAAAGATCATTAAATGTCTTAGGAGGATGCGGTGGTGGGGTGGGGATGGGTAAACTAGTAAGCCCATGTTCGCTTGGAGCTGTTCCAATCAGAATGGAAATAAAGGACAACTATAAGCGCCAGAACTGATGAAACTCAGGACTAATAGGATCTGGGGGGGAGGGGTAGGCAAGGCACTGTCTTGGCTTTCAGCCACACAGACCAAAGCACGCTGGTGCGGGAATGGGCCACAGTGGGAAAGCAGTATTTTCCCACTGGTGCTGTATTCACATTTTCCCCGAGGAAACTCCTTATTAGGTTAAAACTCAAAACCAAACAGTTGTTTGTATATACAACCAGGCACCAGCATCAGCATGTTCACGTCTGTGTTGCGTCGGCTGCAGACTCAGGCTTGGCCCCATCCCAAGGACCCTTTGTACATCAATGGCTGTTAGAGGAATCTTTGATGAGTTGAGTCCCCTTCCACTGTGATTGGGGTCAGGACCCCAAGTCGCTATTAACCCAACAGAAGAGTTAAGATGTGCATCCAGCCTCTGTATAGAATTAATTATGAGTCAATGTCCAGCAAGTTCCAGTAGGGCACTGTTGGGTTCCTGGTATCGCCTGCATGGGCTGCTGAGATCCAAACTGCTTTTCACCTGCTAGCCTGCTGCTTCCCAGACTTCTCCTTCCCTGAATGAAAGCAAAACCACTAACTCTCTTCCCACTTCAGACAGTTAGACAACAAGATTTCCTTTAGTCTCATTGACCAGGAAACTACATGTTAATAACTTCCCCATCTGTATTTTCAGCCTAGATCTCTCTTCTGAGCTCCAGATTCCCATATCCAATGGCCAACAGTTCATACCCATCCCCTCAAACTTGGTGCTTGCCTAGTCATCATCTTGGCCGTCCTTCCTCCCCTAGCCTCACATCCATTCTTTCTATTCTTCATCTCAGCAAATGACATTACTCAAGTCAGAAATTGCAATTATCCCAGACACATCACTTTTTCAAAAGACCGATTCCTGTTAGTTCTGCTTGTCATTTTCCACATCTTCAGCTTCCTGAATACCACCTTTATTACTACCTTAATATTCCCTCCTTTATCTCCCCACCTGCATGTGTAGAATAGTCTACATTAGTATCTTCAGCACTCTATAGCACTTAGCTGTTATACCCAATTTCCATCTGGGTTTACCACAAGGGTGTCCTCACTAGTCTCCCTGCTTCTGAGTCTTGGCTCTGAACAAGTCCCTCAGCATGGCTGCCAGAGTGATACCCTAAAATGCAAGTGTATCTCCATCCCTTACTTCAAATCCTAGAATGCCTCCCGTTGCCTGCAATGGCAAATACCAAGTTTTCCCTCACTGCTTCATCGGACAAAAAAATTACTGGGGCACCTGGGTGGCTCAGTTGGTCAAGCATCCGAATCTTGATATCGGCTTGGGTCATGATCTTAGGGTCATGGGATCAAGCCCTGCATTGGGCCCATGCTCAGCACAGAGTCTGCTTGAGATTCTCTCTTTCCCTCTGCCCTTCCCTCTACTCAAGCTCTCTAAATACATACATACATAAAATATTTTTTAAAGTATTCCTCTTTGATGATATAGTTTAAATATCAATGAAACTAGAGTAACCATCTGCCTAGTCTTCTTTCCTTCAGAGAATTCATATACCCTCACTGTAAATGGAGCTGGTGGGTATGACAGTCATAAGTTAATCACATGTAGCCAGGTTCATCCCTGCCACAAGGATTTGTGTGTGACACAGGCTGAGCTAGTCATTCTACCTTACTCAGTGCAATAGCAGTTGGGCATCATCTTGGATGATGCATCTCCAAAGCCTAGAGCACTGCATGATGAAGACATGTGATAGACAAGTATATCTGACTGAGATACTTGCTCCCCTCTGATTATGTTCTATTCGTACAAATCCCTCATTCAAATGCATTATAAATTTGCACTCATGATTTAAATGGCAGTAAAATACATCACTGAAAACACAATAGCAATCACTCAATAGAACCAAAAGTGTCTTTCTGTTGGAGACATTAGCCCATATGGAATAGACCACTATTGCCATGCATATAAGAAGAGAACTGAAAAAGCTAACTCTGGGAAGAAATCATGGAAAGCTCATTCTGGGGAGAAAAGCTAGGAAAAGTGGTAATTCCAGGGAAAGCATAATGAGCTGACAGTAGCGAACCATTCAGGGGGAATGTGACTCAAGAGACATCTGGAATGAAGTGATCTCAATCCATTAGGAAGGTTTCCAGATCTCTCTACTATCTGGGAGGCCTAGCAAGTCACTTTCATTGACTTTCAGTAAATTATATATTTTTCTGGCAAGTATTTTCTAGAAGTATTACAACATTAGGAAACTGCAGGCTCTTAGCCTAGGAAGGAGCACCTGTGGAATGGAGCACACTCTGGGCAAAGGTGGTTAGTAAGTACAACGGGAAGTCATTAGGAAGCCTATGTTCACCCTTGTGCAGCTAGAGGAGGACTCCCTCTTCTCTCTTCTGTACTCTGCCCGGCTGCAACCCAGGCCAGGTGGTGGCTGGGGAGGCATCCCAGATGGGACTGGGAGAAACAGTGAGAGAGGGGAAGAGGCTGAGCAGGGAGGGCAGTAAGGAGCAGAGATAGGGAGTTCCCTTTCCTCTGCTGAGGCCCACGTGGACTTGAGCGGATACTTAGAGCCCCAGCATGCATCTGTGGGAAGGAACCAGAAGACCTACTTATTCAGAGCACTACTGCCTTCAAGAGATGCCAGAATTTAGATGAGAGGGGGAAAAAAAGAAAATATGTTAAAATTTACATTTTGCAGTCTTTCCTCCAGCTAGTGTTAGATAAAGAGAAAGCTGCTTTGATGGCCTCCCGTTGTGAGCCAAAGGGAATTGTGTATCCCTTCCCTGAGCTCACACAGGCTTGTCAGTGACTCTGGGCCAGCTGGTTCATTGGCTTTGCACTGTGGAATCAGAGAGAGGGGCAGGGGGCTGAACTGCAGACCCAGACTGTTTTAAATAGTTTGCACTTGGAAGGGGAACAAGCCATTTGGCTGATAGGGGAGAAATCAGACAGAGAAAAGGAAGGAAGGAATAAGGAAAAAGAACTGAGATGGCTTGGGGACAGTTTGAAGCTCACCCATTTAAAAATAAAAGGAGCTGAGATACTAAGAGGATCAGGAGGAGAGAGATACTAAGAGGATCAGGAGGAGAGAATCTTGCGATATTTTTATTGTGGCTTATCAAATGGATCCTCTGATGCGCTCGCAAAGATTCCGATAAGAACATCGGATTTTTCCTTGGACTGTGCTTCTTTGAATGTGCCTTCTAGCTGAAATGGAATTGCCAGGATGCCAGCTTTTTTATATAGGTCATGCTAAGTAGTAAGGTAATTGTGAGAATTAAATTATGGAAAATCAACTTGCAAATGGGGGGCCCTGTGAGCTTTTTCTATTAAGGAATCAGAATGTTATCTCAGTCATGGTTGAATTATAATTACCTGTTTAATGCTCCTATAGAACCAGTATTATTTATATATCTGAGGAAAGAAAAGCAGGATGGTCGGTCTGAAAACTGAGAACCTGAGTGATCAAGTACAGAACAATCGAGGAGGGGCCTGCCCAGCCCTGTCCAACTGCCCGTCCAGCTAACTTGAAGGTTAGAGTTTGCTTAGCAGACGTACCCCTACCAGAGATCACTTATCTAATCTCAATGCCACCTGATATCCAAACTCTCTCTCCTGCTCTGACTTGAAGGTCACCAATCATGATTCTGATTATATCCAGGCTTCCCCAGGTAGTTAGTTAAATGGAGAGAGATGATACTTGTTAAGCCCCCTGCAATATCCATCCGCCATCAAATGAATAACATGGTGCTTGGGCTTAGGTTGATGAGTGTACTGAAAGCCAAGTTGTTATGTGACTTTTCTGATCCCACAAAACTAAGGAGCAGAATCTGGAGTCAGAGCAAAAGGCTTGGTCAAAAGACAAGTAAACTACATTTCCTATAATCGCACTGCTCTGCCCAGCTGTGCACCCATTCAACCTACAGCACCACCATGTGAAGTAGAGAAGTCTACAACTCTATTGATTCCCATTGCTTAGTTTGGACCAGCATTCCCATTTAGGTAATTATCTTTTATTGATAATTGAATCTGCCATCTTTTGGTAACAGAGGGAACTGCCTGCTTTGTTTGACTTTTAACAGAAATTATAAAGTCAAGAGAAGGAATTTTAAATGGAAAAGAAGACACTGATTAGTTTAAACTTCCCTAAGGGTTTTTGAAAGGATACTCTAACACCTAAAATCTTAACGAACATTATTCAGGGTTTAGATGCAAAATTGAATTGTTAATATAGCCAGCCTGTTAGTGACAGGTCCCATGCACGACACAGGGAAGTTATAAAGTCTTTTGTAGATACTTTATAGTCCATATGGGCTATATCTTAAGTCTATTTTTAAGATCTGCCCTCAGTGTTACCCTTTAAATAATTATCTAACCATATATATAATATAGCTATATTTTTGCTTTAATGGATATAACATCCAGATCTCTGCTAGGTGTGCTTCCCTTTAGTGTCCTTTTCCGGAAACCAAAAAGGAGAGTGGTCTGACACAGCTCTCATGAGAAGGTAAGATCTATTTTTTGGTATCATATAGATAAGTTCACCATGAAGAAAAACATTGTGCACTTTCTACATAGATGGAATGGTAGAGAACTCTGAGAAAGACCCAAATGCCAGAAATAACACAACTAAATTCATGCACAGAACGTAATCTCCATATCATCCCTCTCAAGGTATTGTGTTACTCCCACCATGATGCCCCATGAGCACTGAACCAGGAGTCGGGAGACCCAGCTTTGGGGACAGATTCAACTCCTAACCCCTGGGTGACTGGGATGAGTCTGTCATTTCTGGGCTTTCGATTCTGCTCGTGGGAACTGAGCAGGTTGGAACAGATTCACTGTAAGCTTCCTCCAGCTCTTAGGAATCCACGATACTAGGGAGGACAAAGGCTTCACATTCTAGATGGTCACACGGCCTTCCTCATCTATAAAGTCACACTAGCAAATGTTTACATAGTGCTTACCGTGTGCCTGGAACTGTTCAGACGGGTAAATATTCACACCTTTCACCTTCACAATGACCAGGTGGGTTAGGGACGATAATTATCCACATTTTACAGAGGAGAAAACCGAGGTACAGGGAGATACGGAGATGAAGTCAGATGGCTAGTGTCAAACAGAATTCGAAGCCAGTATGAAATATGGAAATAGAAATGTATTAAGGTCCCATGTGAAATACAATAAAAAATGGAACCAAGTGCATATCCTGGCAGAGTGCAGAACTCAATAGGTAAAGGTACTTTCTTTGCACTTGGTATGAAGTTTTGGGCTTAGGATTTTTGCCCAGGCAACTGCAATCTACTCATGGAACCAAAATTCAGATCTGTATTGGTTGAAACTAAGAATAAGGATGTTGTTGGTGGTAAAAATATCAACTACAAAAACCCTAATAGTAATGGTAATTAAGTTTATTGACTACTTGCTATGTGCCAGGACTCCTCCAGTTTTTCATTTAATCCTCAAAACACTTTTTTTCTAAGATTTTATTTATTTATTTGAGAGAGAGAGACAGAGAGCAAGAGAGAGTGAGAGAGCACAAGTGGGGTTGGAGGGACAAAGGGAGAGGTAGAGGGAAACCCCCTGCTCAGCAGGTGACCGCTCCCCATTGGGCTCAATTCCAGGACCCCTGGGATTATGACCTGAGCTGAAGGCAGACACTTAACCGACTGAGCCACTCAGGTGCCCCCGGAACACTTTCAAGTAGGAACCTTTACTATCCCCCTTGTGATGGATGAGAATAGTCAAAAATGAGCATGAGTGAGTAAACATGTCCAAGGTCATGGGCTAGGCAGTGGCCAAACAGGGGATGAAGCCCAGACCATCTGATTCCTGAGCACATTATTGTGAACAGAGATGTGTTTTGGCTACTAACATTTGCTTAGCTCTGAGAGAGCTTCACACAAGACACTTGGAACACACGACCTCCCCATCTTTGTGCGCATGTGCCCAAACCTTCCAGAACCAATGAGATGTGGAGGATGCAAAACATTCTGATGTCAAGTCTTTCCACCGCAACCCCGATCCCCTAAACAGAAGGCCTTTTACAAAATCTATGAGCATTTCCCAATTCCAAACAAATCCGTTGAGGCTGGATTGGGACCTTCGGCAATACCTGGTGAACCACCATACTCATTTAGTTCAATTCCGCAGGAGACACTTCCAGGGGATCGAACAACTTCATAAGGAGAGCAAATGCAAACTAAGTCTCTCCCATTTGAACTTTTCATCTGAGAAGGACAGTTGCAAAATGAGGCAGCAGCTGGGAAAGCTCTCAATTTACCATGTCAGGCTCATGAGCAGAGAAACTCTCTCAATCTAGGGCATTTGGGTGTTAGAATACATCTCTCTAAAAGTAGATGACAGGAAGAGTAAGGGACAGAGGCACCACTAAATTGACAGTCCTGTCTTGGGAAGAAGTGCAAGGTCTGCAGGAAACGTCCCTCAGCCGGAAGCAGGAGTGGACCCTGCATGGACATCGTGGGAAGCAGTTCTCCCACTGGCCGCTTGCAGGTCTCAGAGCAGCCGAGAGACCAGTAGTGGGGCTGGGATGCACCTGAACAGAGCCGTGGTTGTCGGAAATACAAAGTAGTGCGCACAAAAAGAGAACGTGAACACCACGTGGGGCATTCTCACAACAAAGGGACGCCGACTCCGAGAAATGAGCGTCATTCCAGAGACATACACAACTTTTCTGACTCTTGCCAACCATGTTTTTGTTTGTTTCTTTAGAGGTCAATATCTGGTGACCATCTACCTATACCTATGAGAAAAGTACAAAGAAGAAAATACAAAGAGCCCAGATAAATAGAGGATTAAAAAACATAATACGGGGCACCTGGGTGGCTCAGTAAGTTAAGGGTCTGCCTTCAGCTCAGGTCATGATCCCAGGGTCCTGGGATCGATTCCTGCATTGAGTTCCTTGCTCAGTGAGGAGTCTTCTCGTCCTCTCTGCTCATGTTCTCTCTATCTCTGTCGTTATCTCTGTCTCTCTTTCTCTCAAATAAAATCTTAAAAAAAATAAAAGCATAATATTAAACTAATAAATGTGCATGGTGAGAAAATTCAAGCAATACATAAAGAAATAAAATGAATAGCTGAGTGTCCCTATACCCCACCCCCATTAATTTAGATTTTTTTTTTATGTAACCTACTAGGGGGAAAACCCCCCCACAAGTACCCCAACCTATTATCCATAGAGATCTTTTATTCTTTATATAGAAGGAATTATAACATATGCTTCCCGTTTTCTACTTTCTTTTTTTCTTAGGGATGTATCAGGGACTTTTCTATCTCAGCACATGGGGTCCCCCCTCATTCTTTGTGACTGTTGCTCAGATTTACTTTATTTTACTGGTCAGCAGCTGATGGATTATTTAGGTGGTTCCCAGTATTTTATTTGCTGTTACAAACAGGGCTCTAATGAATCTTTTTCTGCATGCATCTTGAATGTATTTTTGTGGCCATA
>CM052813.1:60443778-60564265 GCA_028533885.1 Nasua narica | reverse complement strand
GCTATTGATATCACATAAGTGGTGCCTTGACTCCCTTTCTAACCTCTGGCTTCCAGTCTCATCCAGTCCTGAACATTCAGAAGCCAGCTGGATGCCTCCACACCCTGACCTTAATTCTCCCCACAGCATGCAGCCCAGATGACCGTTAAGATTACCTGAAGAACATTACGAAGTACCAAGCCCAGGCCCCACCTCCCAAGACTTTGGTCTCATTGGCTCGGGCACTACAGGCTGTGAATGTTTCCAGGTGGTTTTAACATTAGCAAAGGTGGAAAGTCACCAAAGGGCATGTGATCATCCTATGGTTCAGGCTGAGAGACACTTCCTTCTGCTTAGGCTGGTTTGAGCTTCCTCTTCTTCAGTCCAAAATAAGCTATTTGGTTAAAATTTTGTTGAGGACTCAGCACAGAGTCAGTCACCTGCCTGTTTTTGCAGTTGAGTCCTTACTTTCTTTGCTCTTCAAAATCTGAGTTTCGGCCAAAGGTTGATGGGGTTTTGATGTAAGGGCTGTAGAGTGTGTACTGAGCCCACATCTCTCAAGAGTCAACCCTGCTTCTCTTTGTAGTATTTCTCATCCTCACCAGCTGCTCAGTTCTCGTCCCCTCCTGGGAGGCTCCCAGAATTGGTTTACATTACAATTTTCTACCCCCGAACATGGATGGTAAACCAAGTCAGACGAAGTCGCAGGGGGGTTAAATATAGAACTACAGTAAACACCTCGAATGCAGGTCAAACGGAATCTGGTTCCCATCAAAAGTAAACAAGTTTTGTGCTTTGAGGTTTTATTTAAATGCCTGGATGCTACACTACATTTCAAAATTGGGAAAGACCATGGTTAGGAAAAAGATCACCCCTGAGAAAAGATTCCTTCTATGCAGCTGCCACATACAACATCTGGGGAGTACTTAGAAAAAGCAAGAAAGGTGAGCTAAGTAGGTTCTCTGCCAGCTTTGAGTTACAGGCAGTAGAACCCACGGATATGTCCACAGTCTCCCAGAATTCCCTATTTGGTCTCCTCTGGATGGTGGTGGCGGGGTTGGGGGGTGTGTCTAATGACAACCTGAGAACAGGAGAGGGAATCCATACCACTGAGGGTCAATGAGTCTCTCCGACCTGGCTCAGCCTCCCTGGGGGTACCCTACACATAATGAGCACTTCTCCTTTGTTCTTTCCATGAACTTAGCATTTAGTTCAGGCACATTCCTGATCAGGGGAATGACTGAAGAACCCAGGCTGATATTTGATGAAGGTCTCATTGAATGAACAGGACAACGAGAGGACAAGAAGGGGAAATCACAAACTTGGTAAATGGTGCCGGGATTATTACCTGCTTTTTTGACACGCGAATACCAGCTAACTTACAAAAAAAAAAAAAAGAAAGAAAAGAAAAAAGAAAAGGCGATCCAAGAATCAAACAAGATTACACTGCGACACCACATAGTGTTTGTCAACAGAGAAGGTATCCATCTGCAAATCCCCCGCCGGATGCCTTCTGTTTAGGCTCATTTTGAGCTGTCTGCCTCCCTAAAGAGTTATTAACTAACACCAGCCCAGGATCCTGAGGCTTCGGGCCCCATGCACTTGATCTTTGGAAGGTTCCTGCCTTCAAGCAGGGGGCCGGAAGAGCCATAGGTAACACCTAGTTTGGAGTATTGCATTTGTTGGGAAATAGAAGACTGTGAACTCTCTGAGTGATCCCTCGCTCTCTCTCCTACCTCCCACTCCCTCTCTTTATAAGGGGTCCATGCTGCGTCCTGGATCCTTTAACCTCTATCTTCCAGCACAGGGCTTGGCAAACTTGCTCTGTAAGAAGCCACATCGTAAATATCTCTGGCTTCCCAGTCCGTGCCACGACTACCCGGCTCTGCCCTCGTCCAGCCACAGGCAGGACACAGACAGACACGGCTGTGCCCCACGTGGCCCGCAGGCTGGAGTCTGCAGACCCCGGTGACACCACACCAAGAAGTGACTCCCACCCCTGAGCTCTGCTAGTGACACGGGGCACTCGGGGTCCTGAACTGGTGTCCTCTTTGCTGCTGGAGGAAAAAGGAGGGAGCGAGGGAGGATGAAGCAGGGGGATTCTCACCGAGAGTCCCATGCACCTGGAACTATCAGATGTTATTTTAAGTCTCACAATACCAAGAAGAAGATTGCATTGTCTCTACTCTGCAGAGGAAGGAACCGAGGTTCAAGGGGTAGAGTGCCCAGGGCATGGAGGGAGGGACTAGAAGTGGCATTGGTATTTGCACCCAGGTCTGTCCTGAGACCTCACTGTGTCTTCCTTCCCAAAGCCAAGGCTTCCCTAGTAAGTGGAGTTGGGACTCATGCCTCCACCCTGCATTCTACATCACAAAGCTTGGCCAGGAGTGGTCCATGGTCTGGGGCGGGGGCGGGGGGGAGCGGGGAGGGTGGGATGCTGACAAGGGTGGGGCAACTCAGGCAAGAAAGAACCACAATGGCCAGAGACTTCGCCTATGATTCTGAACCCTGGCCAAGGAGACTGCCCATGCCCATCTAAAAAGTCTGGGCTTTTTAGACTCTCAGCGTAGCAGCCTTGACCCCAATCTGCCCCTTGCTTTGTGACCTCTGGAGGCAGGTCCCTATTATTGCAGACTTTGGTCTGGGTGCCTTGAGCTTCTCCCCACTGCCTGAGCCTGGGGACGAGGACCTCCCATCCTGAATTCCTCCTCTGCCCCTCCGGCCAGTTTCTGTGCAGCGCCTCGGAGAGATGCGGGAGAGAGCAGAGCTGCTGTCCCACCAGCGCTGTCCCTTCTTCCTCCTGCCTCCTCCTCAACCTTCAGATCTCAACTCAGAAGTCACCACCCTGATCTACCCGACCCAGCCTGGAACCTTCTGATTGTCCCGCGCTATATTCTCAATGCCCAGAATGATGCCTGGCCCACGGCAGACGATAAATGAGCGAGTGAGCGAGCGGACACACACCTGAGAAGCTCTGTTTCCAGGGAGGACGCCAAGCCTACTGGGCTCTCAGCACGCAGTATTTCTGCCGGATCGTGGGGAGCACTCCGAAGAGTGGGTTCTCTTCATCTCCCCAGGGCTGTGTGCCGGGAGTCACCCAGGAAAGCCCGAATCCCCATCTGCTCTGCTCACCAGGGGCCTCGAGCAATTACACTGAGCAGCAGTATGAAACGAACACGGTCTAACCCAGAAACCCTGAAAAAATCCCGAATCTAGTTAATCGAGCAATTTTTAGCAAGTCGAGCACTTTTCATGGTTGCCTCCTAGTCATCTGGGGAAGCGACTGCTCTCGCCTAAATTGCGAAGCATCTTCATTCCAGCTTTACAGGGCGACCCAGGGGACAGCCATTAGCTGAATGACAATCCAGACATGCTCTCAGCATCATCAGCCCATGTTAAGAAACAAAGCAAGTCTGTGGCCAGCAGCTCCTCAGCTGGCCTTTTAGATCAGAACTGCAAGGGGCCCTTGGTTTCCTTTTGGGAGCTGGATGAAAAGATAAGGCAGAGGAATCCTCCAATGTACTTGCCAAAAAAAAAAAAATGTTGCTGCAAATGGCCCTGAGATGAGCATTTAAGGCATAAATTGGTCATTCTGAGCCCTCCCTGATTCACTTTCGTGACTGACCTCACGATGCCCTCCTACCAGCAAACACACGCCCCTTCCCGACATTTCCGCCCAGGGTACGAGACTACCACGCACGATGCAGGGTTTCTACAGCGAAGGTGAGTGACAATGACAGGGCATGTCATGTGTGAGTTCTGCAGGCTTTCCCCTGGTTGGCAACCTTGTAATTCCCAGGTGGGCAGGGGTGCTTTACTGCTGGAATCACACAGCACATGGGGACAGCAGTGGGTGTGCAATAATGCGCAGAGTGGCTTCCAGAAGCTTCGCACATGCACAACCATCCGTGTGCCCGTGCGTGTCCACAAATGGACACACGGCAACTCGATGTTTCTGTTTTGAAATGCACTCTCGGTTTTAGGATAATTTTAGATTTATAAAAATGTGGCGGAGATAGTAGAGAAGGTCAACCTATCGGCTTCGCCCACCCACCTTCTCCTCGTGTCAGCATCTTGCAAGGACCCGGCGCGGCTGCCAAAACTAGGTTCACACGAATACAGAGCTCTTAACTCAACTATGGACTCTCGGGATTTTACCATTTTTTTAGACGACTGTCTTTTCTCTCCACTTCAGAATCCAATCCAGGATACCACATTTAGGGCATGCCTGTCTGAAGAGGTGGGATGGTACATCCCCTCTGTTCCCAACAAAACAGGCTTTGCAGACAGAAAACGACTCTCAGGCCAACAAGACACTAAGATCCTCAATTCCACCTTCAGTTTACTTTCCTTCAGCAAAATTACCAAACCTCTGTCAGTCTCAGGTTGCTAATGCAGAAAATGGGGCTGGCAGCAGAGCTGCACCGTGTGATCGTTGTGAAAATTAAATCATTCTCGAAGAGTGCTTAGCGGAAGGCTAGGCACACTCCCCGCTCAGCAGGCGTGAGTACTGCAACCTGCCCGTATCACCGGGAAGGGCAACTGCATCCCAAGTTCAGATTTACCAAGAAATGAATGGTCCGGAGCTTGTTTGAGGAGTAGACCTCCCCAAATCTAAAAAAGTATAGTTTTTGTGTTTGGTCAACCAGAAAACTGGGTGTGGCCGGTGGGAACAAGAATGATGGATCTCGGGGCGCCTGGGTGGCTCAGTTGGTTAAGCGATTGCCTTCGGCTCAGGTCATGATCCCGGAGTCCCGGGATCGAGTCCCACATCGGACTCCCAGCTCCGCGGGGAGTCTGCTTCTCCCTCTGACTTTCTCCCCTCTCATGTTCTCTCTTGCTCTCTCTCTCTCTCAAATAAATAAATAAAATCTTAAAAAAAAAAAAAAAAAAAAAAGAATGACGGATCTGAGTCTTAGCTTGTCTCCACGGCTGGGTCTGGTGGTTAAACACCAGGGTCGAGACATATGCCCAGTGGTGACAGAAGAGGACCCCAAATAGGCAGCCAGCTGGCTGTGTCCCTGCTCAGCGTGAGCAGCTGGCACGGGGCCAGGCCCAGGGAAGCACAGCTGTTAGCGTTAGACACAACCCCTTCCAGAAATCACACCGACCTTTCCTTCCATCAGTGAGGCCCACTTCGGTACCACAGACTCCAGTCCAGGGGGAAAGTGGATGGAAATTAACATTTACGCCAGGCTCTGCACATTTTTACACACAGCGGCCTTCAAATTTTTCCACACACCTTTATCTATAAAATATTTTCAGTACGGGTAGGGGGGGTAGGGTTATGGACGTTGGGGAGGGTATGTGCTATGGCAAATGCTGTGAAATATGTAAGCCTGATGAATCATAGACATGTACCCTGGGGCAAATAATACATTATATGTTAATAAAAAAAATAAATAAAAATGGGTAAAAAATATTTTCAGGATGTACCATCTGCATGTACATAAATAATAGACAAACATAATATATATGTACCACTGAATTAACGTGTACATTATAGGATATGCATGAAACGGGCATTTAAAATGGATAATTCGTAGAAGAAATAAGCACTCTGTTAAACCGATGAACAAGTAGGAGAACTCTTCGTGAAAGAAGATATAAATCTTTACTTCAGAAAGTCTTCTTGATCATTTTTAACTGCTTGGGGCCAACCTCTTATCAGATAGGATTAGCGTGTCTTTGTTTTTAATATCTGGACTGAAGCGGACAAAAAAAATCCTTCCAGAAGGCAAAGTGTTAGCTCTGCCATTTTTTGGTCTATGCGGATACTATTCATATAGCACTTATTCATTCATTCATTTAATTTGACAGAGAGAGAGACAGACACAGAGAGAATACAACAGGCGGAGCAACAGAGGGAGAGGGGGAAGCAGGCTCCCCACTGAGCAAGGAGCCCAACGCAGGGCTTGATCCTGGGACCCTGGGATCCTGACCAGAACTGAAGGCAGACGCTTAATCCACTGAGCCAGCCAGGTGCCCCTCGTTTTAGCTTTTAATTCATAGTGTCTGTGCAAAAACCTTTTTTAAGTTACATCTTCAGTCTGGTGCAGTTTAAAATGGATAATGAGCTCTGTGAGCCCACGTCACCTGCACAGATGAACCGCAAGACAATACAACGTGCTAAGTGAAGACATAGCTGCCCCCCACTTCGCTTCTAGAACTCCCTCTTTCCTTTGGGGACATGCCCAGGACACACAGCATGCTGTGGGTATCAGGGGCAACCTTTATATTAAATATTAGTGAAGCTTCATTTCCTACTAGGGAAAAAATAAATAGAAATGCTCAAATGTCCTACCACCACTCCTAAGGATTGTCCTGTTTGCCCTCCCTCCCCCGGGCAGGGGAGTCTCTCTTCGGATGCCTCTGTCTCCTTGCTCTGAATGATCACAAGAGCCCTATTAGGAAAGTGGATAACACTGTCCCAGTTTCACACGTGAACGGGAAACAGACCCAGAGAACTGGAGCATGCACGATGTCACCCAGTGGGTAAATTGTAGAGCTGGGTTTAAACCCAGGTCTCTCCATGCCAGCGATAACCTTCCTTTTATGTCACCTTCCCCTGTCCCTCTTCCTCTGCCAGCGTGTCTCTCTGCCTCTTGTCATCTACCAGACCGTTGAAATCGAGTGCCAGCTTCCACAAGGCCCAAATCTGAGCGGCGAGAGCGGCCAGCACCGTGGCACCGGGAGAGCTGAGCCATCTCAGCACGGGCCCCTCCGATGTTGGAGGAATTACTGCCTGGGGTCTCTTCTAGGATTTGTGGGGTCTCAGGTCTCACAAATAAAAAAAGACAAAAAGGAAACAGCAATAGCAACAAAGTGGAGATGCCCCGCTCCCCCAGCATAAGAACAAAGGGTTTATATGAGAAGTGCTGTTCTTCTTTGAAGAATTTGAGATGGGAGGGATCAGACTGAATCTATAACGAATAATAAAAGAGATGAATCTAGCAAAAGATGGGTGAGAAGGCAGATGGCACAGTGGTCCAGGGTCCCGGCTCTGGATTTGAACAGCTCGAATGAATCCCAGCTCCACTCCTCCTGGCCATCCGACGCGGGTGGCTAAGCCTCAGTTTCCCCAACTGCAAAATGCAAAAGCTTCGGTTGCTGTGAGGGTTTAAGAGGGCTTCCTCAGCGCTGAGCAGGGTGCCTGGCATGGGGTGACACGCAGTGAACAAAAGCGATCACCTCGGCTTGATTTCCGTGTGTGGGGATCCTGGGCAGAACTGAGACAGTCTGCAAGGCAGGGCCTCAGGCTGGCCCCTCTTTTCTCCAAGACCCCCAGCCTGGCCCCACTCCTCACAGCAGTGAGGATCAGCCTCAGACTCTGTACGGCTTTACATCCCAAGAAATGCTGATTATCATTTATATGATTATAAATCATATTTACTCACTAAGGCAACCCGAAGACTTTCATCCGCACATCACTGGAAAAAAAAAATAAAATGACTTTTCTTTATAGGAAAAAAATTACAAGGGCTTAAGGACCCTCTTCATCCCAACTGGTTTCTCTCAGTCATGCAATGACTCTTTGTTCCCCCTGGCGGATACTGTGTTAACTTATTTGCATTTTAGAGCATATCAACCTTGCACACCGTCAAACTCAGTCCCAAGGAAGCGCGTCCCTGGGGGGAGGTGGTCACTTCAGAAAGGACAGAGCTGTAGACGGAGTGAGAAAGAGCTAAACTGGGGGGAGGCCGTCCAGCTGGGGCAGCGTCACCCCGCCCTGGTAGTGCTTCTTTCCCAGATTGTCACAGTGACGGGGTGGAGCACAGTTGTCATCCAGTGTTGGGAGGACAGAGACGCTCAATATCCTCTGATGTGTTGGGCAGTCCCACACAATGACTAACTGCCCTGCCATATATACCAATAACTCCCCGAATGAGTCGTGCTTGGAACATTCCTTGATGCTCAGGGAGTCTTCGAACTAGGTGAGCCCACAGACCAGAAACTGGGACCTGTGGGCGGGCCTTAGGGGGCCAGGGTGGTCTGGGCCAGCGCTAACCTCAAGATCCTTTGTGAGCACCTTCATAATATATGGGACCCCTCTTCCAGGGGTGTCCTCAGCTGGCCTCCGAGCTCCATGTCAGCACAGGCCCTGCTGAATTCATCGTTGTCAACTCCAGGCTGATCATGGTGCCAAGCACACAGTAGGTGCTCAATACTTGGTTGGGAAGTCGATTTTAAAAGGTGAGACAGCTTGTCTTTAGTGGAGTGGTATGTCTTCCTCCATCAGGAGAAAGACCACAGAGCACCTGCCCTGGGGAGACAGGGGCCGCAGGGATGAGAGGAACCCTGAGGCCTAGGGCAATATACCGCCTTCTCAGAGTTAGACAGGTACTTGTTAAGTACAGATTCCCAGGCCCCCGTTTGCCTCCCTAGGGATGGGGCTCTGACACATGTCTTTTAAACAAGCTCTAATCATTTGAGAACCACAGTGAAACTGGGTCAGATGATCTGTGACTGGGGAATGGTTTTGTTGGCATAAAGGAACTCGGGGGCTTGCAAAAGCTCTTCATCACTACTGATGAGGAATTTCCTAGATCAGAAATCTGTGTTTCACGGCAACTCTTCTAAGGTATCTGGATTTTTCTGTTAGGGTATGGAAACTAGATCAGAAATTGGATTTCTAGGTACATTTTTCTTTTTTTTTCCCCAAATATGTTCATTTTAATTTTTCAGTGTTACAAGATTGATTGTTCATGCACCACACCCAGTGCTCCATGCAATACGTGCCCTTCTCGATATCCACCACCAGGCTTGCCCCCCCCTTCCGAAACCCTCAGTTTGTTGCTCAGAGTCCACAGTCTCTCCTGGTTCATCACCCCCTCCGATTTCCCCCCATTCACCCTTCCCTTCCTTCTTAATTTAAAAAAAAAGAACACTTCTTTTGAAAATGGCAATTGGTCTCAGATTACCATTTGGCAGGAGAGAAGGATTGATGTAGCCCCTGAGACTGAAGTAAGAAAGCTCCAAAGAGCTAATAACTGACATCAATTGAGCGTCAAGTGTGAGCCCAGCACTGTGCTGCCCTACTCACACGACGGTTCATTTTCTCCTGGCAACACAGCATCCTTACACAGGAAGTATGGCTACCATAAACCTATTTCAGAAAGAGTAGAACCAAGTCTTAGAAATATTAACTAATTGGCCATGTGTACATACTAGCAAGACACTGAACTGGGTGGATTCGAGCTCGGCCAGTGACTTTGCCAAACCTCAAGCCTGGAGCACTTCCAGAACTTTCCGTGCAGCCAAAACTGCCCTGCACAAGCACTGCCTGCTCCTGTTCCCAAGAGAGGTCAGGGTCTTGCTTCTTCGTGCACGGAATCCTTTACACCTGTTCAACTTTGCCAGTTGGTGAGCTTTCTCTGGTGTCTGGGAGAGGGGGTGGAGCACTGGAAAAAAATGGAAAGAATCTGCGAGTGTTCCCCCAAAAAGGAAATCTTTACACTTCGGATGGTTGGTTGGCTTCCTGTCTGCAACTTTAGAATTTGTAAGGCTCTACTGCTTAAAAATAATTGGCTTTTAAAATTTAATTGACAGTTCAAGTCGCCCCAAACAAGGAGTTTTTAGATCATTTCCTCTACCAAGACAAAAAAAAAGACTGGTTCAGCAATCAAAAAGATAGAATTCCATACTGACTTAGTCGGCTCATCCGAGGAATGGATTGATTATTTTAAGCACTGCAAACCTCAATATTTCCCAACGATTATCAAGAAATGCAGGGTCGTATCAATTATGAACTCCTAAAAGGGCGTACAGCATTGTCGATTTTATTCTGCGCCTCTCACTGCCGCTGTCACTAACTTGGGGACCCCGAGGCCTAGGGCAATATACCGCCTTCTCAGAGTTAGACAGGTACTTGTTAAGTACAGATTCCCAGGCCCCCGTTTGCCTCCCTAGGGAGGCAAAGCAGACTATTGTCTAAGGGCCTACAAACAACTCCCAGAGGTTTCTGACTCTGCTAGGAATGTTCTCGTTGTGATCTTAAAAAGTTATCCAGCCTCATTGGACAGGCACCCACCGCATGGGACAGATGGTGGCGTAAGGGTGTCAAGAGGTCACCTATGTTACTCGTCAAAAATCACCCCAGACCCTGAGGCAGCCTCATCAGCCTTATGCTAGGAACCACGGGGGCTTAAAGATGAAGGAGGCCCACTCTCCGGGGCCTGGGTGAGGAGTTCTTCTACGTCAGGGCCCTAACACAAGCCAGGTCCCGCCACAGAGAGGCACACATTGCTATGGGTGGGAAGGGGCAAGGAGAGGCACCCTTACATGGGAGAAAACGGTGCCTTGTATGTGAGTGCGTGTGTACACGTGTGCACACGGGCTCCAGCACTCCTCCGGGGGGCGGGTAGTTACAGCTATCCATGAGAGGAAAGAAGGCACCGGAAACCCCTACTGAACCCTGCACCTTCGGCTGAACAGCTCTGACTCCCAGACCCAGGTTTTTTCCCTCCAAGGCTCTGGGGACCCAAAGACTCACAGTCGGTCCATTCTCCTGGCACACGACCCCTAAACCTGATGTTCTGACGACATCTGGGGGAGCACGCACGAGTCTCCCTCTGGCCTTCAATCTTTGCCAATTTTATGAGTGTGCAATGGCAAAACTAAGACTGAATGGAGACGGGCCTGGGTTCTGTTCTAGACTCCGTCACGCTGCCTGTGTGGCCTTCCACAGCCCATGAGCTTCCGGGGCCTGGCTGGTGAAACAGAGAGGATTGCCCCCTCCCCTTCAGACCGTCAAGAAAATTTTTTTCCCCCCAAAGACTTTTGTTTTATTTTTTCAGTGTTACAAGATTAATTGTTCCTTCATCACACCCAGTGCTCCATGCAATACGTCACAAGGATTAAACACAACACACAACGTAGAGCCGACACTAAAAACCAAGCATCCTCTTCTCTCCCCCCCTCCCCCAAGGCCATTCTGTTGTTCCAAACCAGCTTTAAAACTACTGGCTGGGGCTTTTCAGTTAAAATTAAGCAAACACACTCTATTCTCCTTAGTGAAAGGAACCATTGCCTGGCTGCTGCTGGTCTTCCTTTTCCTTAACAGTTCCCTCCCCCCTCCCCCACCCCCCTGTAACTGAGCTAGGGAAGGCAGGCGTGAAAAGGCTTTACTCAACCCCAGCTGGCAGCCAGACAAGGTCAGAATCCTGGGTTTCTTTTTTTCTTTTTTCCCCAAATATGTTTATTTTCTTTTTTCAGTGTTACAAGATTGATTGTTGATGCACCACACCCAGTGCTCCATGCAGCAGGTGCCCTCCTCAATACCCGCCACCAGGCTCGCCCAAGCCCCCACCCCCGCCCCTCCAAAACCCTAGAATCCTGGGTTTCGATGAGTTTTGTTGGCCAACCATCAGCTGCAGCTCTTGGTTTAGTGAGGGGCCGTCACCTGCCCTCCCTTCAGCTCCACTGACACACAAGACGAGCTCACTAAGCCTGCCAAACCTGAAGTCTATCTGCAGAACAGATTCTGCATCTGTGAGAACGTCACATCCAGTTTGTAATCAGTGTATAAGGTGAAAATCATCTATCACCAAAATTGCCCATTAAATCCCTTAACATGTCCATAAAGCCTGCAACACGGTGTCTCGCACGGGGTCCAATGCAGTCACCGCTTTCTTTCTCCTTCCGTGAACCAGGCATGGCTTCTTTGTTTCCATCGGATAAAGAAATGTGGCTTGTGCTTAGGCGCCATGAGGCATGAAGAACATACCCAAATCTTTAAACACTAAAATCATAAACAGAATCCAGTAGATTCCAGTAAATTCACCAGCCTCCCACTCCATACCCACCGGGACATAGGCACATGAAGAGTCATTCACACAAGTCAAACAGGTCATTCTTTCTCCTTTCAGGTTTGTCTTTCTTTCCAGTTTTTGTTTGTTTGCTTAATCGAACTTGTCAAACATTTGCACGATCCAATTATAAATCAAGGTTTATTTCGTACTAACTCTAAAAATTACTAATTGATTGCTGGATTGATTCTTATAAGTGGACAGGGTTGCCAAGCAAATCTGGCTGTCTCAGTCTTAAGACTGTGAAATGGAAGACTTAGTGTGTGCAGAAAGGAACACTTCATATTTTCATAGCCCAGAATTTTGTGGGCAGACAGGGAACTTAGAAACCTCCGTTTTTATCCTCCATCCACAGTGAGCAGGGCAGTCCCAAGATGCCTTGAATTACATTTACCACAAGAGCCTACAACATGCTGTGCTCTTTGCTCCAGGGTGTTGGGGAAACCAAGATAAATAGATCACTCTCCTAGTTCTCAAGGTACTCACAGTCTAATAGAGGAAAGCAGGTGAGGAGACAACAGATGCACCAAGTACTGTGCATATAATAAGCCACACCCGGATGCAAAGCAAAGGATGGCCTCTTGGGAGAGGATGGCCATAGGGCTTCCTAGGAGAGGGTGACACAACACGGTGTGTGCTCTCCAGACCAACGGAGAAGTGCGGTGGGCATCTGGGGGGAGAGGCCTACCCAGATAACTACGTTTAACCATAGGAAATTTTCACTTTCTTAAAAAAAATTATTCCAATCAGTAAACAATATTTCCTCTGTATGCTGGTTAGTGGCTGTGAACAAGAACTGAAGCAGAAAGCAAACTTCTATGTAGTCAATAACTAAAGCATTATAAAACAAATCATATTTCTTTCATCTCTTCTCATAAACTGGAATCAAAGAATCCATTCACAGAAAAACCTGTATACCCCATGGCCACATCACCACCTTTCAGGAGCACTCTTTTGAGATCCATTTTCTAGCAACAGTAAGTTGAACTTATTTTAGGTCTGTTTCTGAAGACTCACTTTACTCCCTTCCATTATTAGATTCAAGTACTGATATTATTCTTTCCACAGGGTCAGAAAACGTGAACCCACGAACTCAACATCACAACACTCGCCATTTCTTAAGGAAACCCAAAGTGCGGGGCCCCTGGGTGGCGCAGTTGGTTGAGCGACTGCCTTCGGCTCAGGTCATGATCCCGGAGTCCCGGGATCGAGTCCCACATCGGGCTCCCAGCTCCATGGGGAGTCCGCTTCTCACTCTGACATGCTCTCTCTCACTCTCTCTCTTTCCTAATAAATAAATAAATAAAATCTTTAAAAAAAAAAAAAAAGAAAACCCAAAGTGCAATTTCTCTGTGTGAACTCATCTTCTTTATGAAATGAATTCCCATATTGTGAAATAATGGTAAACGTCAAATAAGAATCTCTGGCTGATGGTACAGCTGCACCCCTATCAAAAGAGTTATTTGTACACCTATCACTTTTACATTGTAAAGCCCACTTGAAATGAGGTAGAAACTAGGCAGGGGAGTGTGCTATCACTCACAAATCATGAACTCACATGAACGGGCCACTTGCCTGGATTGTCAGTAAATCACTGGCTGACTCTTGATGAGCAAAACAGAACTAGGTTGTACAATATTGTGCTGATTCAAGGAGTTTCAGGCATGGATGAATCCCAAAGAGATATGCATAGCCATTCCATACCTGGCAATGTAAACTCAAGGAATAGGAATAGAAAGCATTTTGGTCTGTCACATTAGGAAAACTGGAACAAACGTGATATGTCTCCTTATTAATTAGGAGATAGTCTAGTAGGTTGCCATGACAAAACAAATCAAGAAACAAACGTAGATGCCGGGTGCCTGGGTGGTTCAGTTGGTTGAGCAACTGCCTTCGGCTCAGGTTATGATCCTTGAGTTCTGGGATCGAGTCCCACATCGGGCTCCCAGCTCCACGGGGAGTCTGCTTCTTCCTCTAACCTTCTCTCCTCTCATGCTCTCTCTCACTTACTCTGTCTCTCAAATAAATAAACAAAATCTTTAAAAAAAAATAAAAAAAATAAAAAATAAAAAAACAAAGAATATTGTTAAAAAAAAAAAAGAAACAAACGTAGATGCCGAGGAGAACACATATCCTGGCTTACTGTGTTTTAAATAATTGATGCAATTCAAATCCCCCCAAATCTCTGAACTTCCAGTTTTTTTTAAATCTATAAAACGCTGGGGACACTACTGACTTTGGAAGATTGGAGTGAATATTAATGGAGATGACGAGCATAAAGTACTCAGCACATCATTAGGTAGGTACTCAGTAAATGTTGTTCTACTTCTCCGAAGGTTCAGCCAAGACAAGGACTTGTCCAAGACTCCTGAGTTATTTCCAGTCATGGATCCACCATGGAACCAGGAAGGTAGGGCTGTTCCTAGAACCCCACACGAACCCTGTGAATGCTGCCGCTCCGGTCAGAGCCACATCCTCTCACATGGGTTCAGAGTAGGGCCCATATGACCATCTCCAATTAAATGTATAGCAATCATGAAAGGGATTTTGATATATGCACTAAAAGTATGTCTGTGTGTGTAGATCCAGGCACACTAGATACCTTTGGGCATACACGTTCCCCTTCTTTAGAAGCTAACCCACATCCAGAAGAGTGACTTCTAGAAGCCATTTTGAAACACTAGGTCTCTGGCTCCTGACCACACCTGATTTGAAGGGAGTCTCTTTGATGTGGCTGGGCCTACAACATATAAACTTAGAAACTGTGAGGTCTCCATATTTGAGTGACATATGCATCAGAAAAGCAGAGGAAGCTAAGTAGAGAAAGAGATATTGAGGGAGAAAGAGATATTGAGAGAGAGAGAAAGAAGGGAAGAGGAAAGAGGTAAGTGAAGGAGATTGATGGATGAAGAAGATGGGAAGAGAAAAGACAGAGAAAAGATTCCAGGGACTTTCTGTTTTCTAAATTTAATGCTCTCCTTAGGCCCAGTCACATCTCTGTTTCTGATTCTGTGAGACCCCCCTGCATCCTTACAATAACAACCCCCACCACTTTTTCCTTGAGCTTGCTCAATCTGGTCTCTATTTCTTAGAACCCCAGGCTTCTAACTAATAATAATATATTTCTCATGAAACATTTGATGATGAGTCTGGTGTTATTTTACCCTTCACATCTGATTAGCTGCGTGGGCAGGGGATGAGTAAGAGAAGGGCACCCAGGTCTAGAAGAAAAAACATGAACTTATGAAAAACTATTTTTTCATTAAAAAAAAAATAAAACGCCTTTGGTCCCAAATGCCTATTAAAAGCAATGGAATCCGAGGCACTTTATTTTTTGACATGAGAAGATCCATTTACAAAGGTACCTAAGAGAAGGGGTTCCCTCCCTGGAAGAGTCATATCCAGGGACGAGATGAAGATAAAGCAGGGCTGGAGGTCCTGGGCAGGTGTCAACAGTCCTTTGTTAATCAGTGAACATAGAAGAAACATCTCGACCAATTCACTGGGGCTACACAACACCCTACATCTATCCCAGAATTCTGAAGTCCGTGATGGCCTTTTTCACCACTATAGCCCCACCACTGAGCACTGCATCTGGCACAGAGTATGTACTTAATCAATCTTTGTTGAAAGAATCCATGAATGGATGGATACACAACAACCTCTAAGAGGTTTCTAAATGACGTGGGTCCTAGGAGCTCCATGACCAAGGCTCTTTGGTAGGGAAGGGGGCCCATTCACTTACACAGATTATATGAATGTCTGCTCATTCAGCCATTCAAGGAATATTATGCAGCACCTGCTCTACCAACTGAGACGTCTGGTGGCCTTGCTTTGGGTTGTGCCTGGTCCCACCCGGCAGCTCACAAGGCGGCCAGCTCCTTAGAAATCGGAAGTGGGTATCCATGCCTGGTGCAGCGACAGGAGAACACTTTAAAAATGATTTGAGGTTGAGGTGATATACATAGACTGACTTCACAGGCTAAAATCAGGGTGCTGTGTTCTATCTAGAAGTTTCTGGGGGGTCCCTGGGAGCCTGGCTGGGACAGTCGTTAGACAGCAAACAAGCAAACGAGTTCCAGCATGCCGCTCTAACTGAAATGTCCAGGTGGCTTCCACGGCTGCCCCCGGAGAGAATACTTCAGCAATGAAAACCAGTTCTACAAAGCCACTGGTGTACACTGTGCAAACAGCTATTCAGAGAAAAAGGGTGGGTCCACTTTCTCTGGTCACTCCAGGGATCCCTCCAAAGATGACAACTCAAGGAGATTTTTGAGGTTTCCCATGTCTTGGGCAAAAGATTTGCTCACAAGTCAGAATTCAAGTGACAAAGGAACAACTAGCATTGCCAACATCTTTGGTGAGTCCCTCCAAATGACTCTCTGGGGCTGATGGTATCTTGAATAAGAAATGTTAGAGTAAGACAGCATCTGCTTTTAAGGACCCAGAAAACACTGAGCTGGGTTGGCCCTTGATTATCTCACCTCCCTATGCAGGGAGCTTAAGCTACCAGTGGGCAGGAGGGGATAGAGACTGAGCCCTAAGCCATCAACCAACACGTTGGAGTACCCTAGACAGACACACATGAGGGGATCTTCCCCCTAAGTCCTCCTTTGAAAACGTCCTGAGCTGAAAAGGTCCAATGAGAATTCAGGTTACCATTTCAATTTCAACCATGTTGGTAAATTTACCCCCAGGTGGTATAAGATAACTTTTAAAAAGTCCATTCCAAAGATGTTTCAATTTGGCTGACACATCATTTATTAACACGAGTATTATATGAACACCATTTTGGTATTTTAAAATCCTAACAGGGAAAGACCAAATCCTAACAGGAAAGACCAAATCTCAAATTCCTAGCGCCTTCTTCATGTAAATTATTTACATAAGGCGTGTGCATGTACGCAGACTTTTTTTCACATCAGTACCTACAGATCAACTTTACAATTTAAGCTGCAGCAAAATGTTCCATACTGTGAACATACCATATTTAATCATTTTCCTTTTTTCCAATTGACTTGTTCCTAATTTTTTATTATTACAAACTATGCTTTTAAAGAAACTTTCTAATTCATGTTTATTTGGGAAGATGCTCTAATTTCAATTGTCATGTTTTTTAAAGGCATATTTTTTGATCAAAAATAGAGCTATCCTATGACCCTGCAATTGGACTGCTGGGTATTTACCCCAAAGATGCAGATGCAGTAAAAGAAGGGCCACATGTAACCCAATGTTCATAGCAGCAGTGTCCACAATAGCCAAACTGTGGAAAGAGCCAAGATGCCCTTCAACAGACGAAGGGATAAAGAAGATATGGTTCATATATACAATGGAATATTATGCAGCCATCAATAAGGATGAATACCCAACTTTTGTACCAACAGGGACGGGACTGGAGGAGATTATGCTGAGTGAAATAAGTTAAGCAGAGAAAGTCAATTATCATATGGTTTCACTTATATGTGGAATATAAGGAATAACATGGAGGACATTAGGAGAAGGAAAGGAAAAGTGAAATGGGGGAAGTCGGAGGGGGAGATGAACCATGAGAGACTGTGGACTCTGAGCAACAAACTGAGGGTTTTAGAGGGGAGGGGGGGTGGGGGGTTGGGTGAGCCTGGTGGTGGGTATTGAGGAGGTCACGTATTGCATGGAGCACTGGGTGTGGTGCATAAATAATGAATCTTGGAACACCGAAAAAATAAAAAAAAAAATTTAAAAAGCTTATTTTTTGATATTTAGTGATCTCACAATGCCTAATGAATAAGGGTAGCATATTCCAACTCAGGGGCTAATTTCTATATGTGCTGTGCTATGAAGAACCCACCCCCCCCAGCTTAATATACATAATACATGCGCACATATAGTGCAGTCTTTGCTGAAGGATGTGTGTGTATATCCAAACCACGAGGGGGTGGGTAGCGGTCTATGATGGGTGTAGAAGGAGCTGCCCCTGGAATGGGTCCTGTCATTGGATCTTCTTCCCTTGAGGGGGGGGAGCAGATCAGTCCAGGATAAGGTAGAAGACACAAATGGAGGTGCAAGACCACACCGACCAGATCGAAATCTCACTTCCTACCCTGAGAACCTAGCAAAGAATACTTGCTTTTCCCCAACTTCCCTCCCCCACAGACAGCTAATGAGACATTATGGAAACTTGGCAAGGGCTTCTGGAATCAATTTGGGCCTTTCAACTTCATTGCTTTTTTCTCATTCCTCATCTGGATTATATGAAAGCTTTTTTGAGATTTTCTTTAAGGTAAATTTTTAAATGCATCATGTCTTGAAGAAATTTAGTTACGACTGAATAACTCAGCATTAAACTACGTTCGATTTAATATTACAATCCAATGTTGATTTGCCATCACTTATATCACCCAGAAATAATTTCTCCTTGTAAAAGGCTAAGAGCTTTCTCTATTAGAGAAAGCAGTCAGATGTTTCAACATTACTAATGCACCTGTTCACGTCTCACTTATAAAACAAAGTATAATTTTTCTGAATTTGGGACTTTGTGAAGGATTTTTCTAAAAGGCAGATGTCTTCTAAGTAATTCTTAGTTTCTCTCTCTGACTGGTTACAAAAATTAACTTATAACCTAAATGGCCATTTCCATGGCAACCAGAGGCATTACTGAATTTGAACTTCTTGGAGGGGCTAAGAGGGGGAACATTTGTGCCACAGAAAATATAAAACTCAGATTCCAATACACGACAGGACAAAAATACACAGTCTACTAAAAAGTGCAATACATCTACTGAGGTAGACAACATATTCAGTTTGAATGATGCCACCAAGTCTGTGGATGCAAGTATTCGTCAGTACCTAAGCCTTATTTTGAAAATATGATGAAATAAAGTGTCAAAACCATACAACCCTTAGCGTTTTTGAGGTTTCTCTTAAAAAGGGCTATAAATTTAGGTTGTGGTACGTTGGTCAAAAGTTTCCATGTTTTTCTCTTTTTTTATCATTAAGTATCGACACAGAAAAGACCTTAAAATCAATGTTGATACATGAATTCTTATGAGGCAAACACCCTTACAACCACCACCCAGTTAAAATCAATGAAACTTGACAGTCACTTCCAGAAGTCTCTCCATGTGTCCCATCCCAATCTCAACCCCTCTCCCTTTACTCAGAAGTAACCATAACTTCAGTTTCCACATTATGAACCCCAGAGCCCCTGTAGTTACGAGACGCTGTGGTTCAGTCATTATTTTAACCATCAAAAGACAATGTAGTTGGGATGCCTGGGTGGTTCAGTCGGTCAAGCGTCTGCCTTCGGCTCAGGTCATGGTCCCAGGGTCTTGGGATTGAGTCCTGCATCAGGCTCCCTGCTCAGCGGGAAGCCTGCTTCTCCCTCTGCCTGCTTCTGCCTCTACCTGCTTCTCCCTCGGCCTAGCACTCCTCTGCTTATGTTCTTTCTTTCTGACAAATAAATACAAAAAAAAATTTAAAAAAAAGATTGTGTAGTCAATTAAAAATTTTTAAAGGGCTTATTTATACCTTTTTGTCTCACAGCTACCCAAATTTAGTAAATGCATTCACTAGCATATTTCTAACAGCTTACTAATTAAAAAAAAAAAAAGAGGTGGAACACACGCCAATAAGTCACCTCCACTAGGCGGCGCTACATCCTTTTGTGTTCCCGGATAAGGGAAACAAGCCCTTAACCTCGGGAATCAATGCGTTTCTATGAATGAAGTCACAGATGAACACGCGGTCAGTCTGCTGAATGATTTCTTTACCTTGCCATATATCACAAACAAGATTCTCTATCTTAAATTCAATACCCGAAGGTCTCCCAGAAGTCCTGATGAGTGGCAGGCTCAGCAAGAGTGAACCTATAATTTCAACAACTACTTTTCCACTAACAACCAAACTCCACGAAATGGAGGGAGGGGGCCAAGAACTTTTGGAACAGACAAAAGGGCCCCGTTTCCAAGCAGAAATGAAATGCAGCTGTCGAGGTTGACAGCTGTGCTACCTTCCTCGCTTTAAGTCAAGCCACAAAACTTTCAGTGGTCATCACTATGATGTTGAGTTCTGAGCACCCCTGTGGGCTCTGAGGCCACCAACTTTTTGCTTTCTGGATTTGCTTTTTCAACCCTTATACACCAGACGGCTTACCAGAGGAACTAACTCCCACCGCAAACATACACAAGCCTGTATCATCCAGGTTAGCCCGACTGTTTGGCTGGGTTTTTTGTTTTGGGGTTTTTGTTTGTTTGTTTGTTTGGGTTTTTTTTTTTTTTTTTGCTTTTGTTTTTCGGATTTAAAAAAAATCTGAGTAATAGAGCTATGAACTCATTAATTATAGAGGTTTGAGGGTTTTTGTTTTTTTTTTTAAGACAAAGTTCGCTACCTCTGCGATACGCAGCTATCTACCTTTCTCTGGTCTGACGACTCTTAGCCTAACAGGCAGGTTCGGAAGCCAAGCGTGTGTTAGAGGTAACGGGACCTCCCGGGAGCGTATGGGGTATTCCTAGTTCAAAATCAGCCTCAGATCCGACCAAAAGGCCAGCCACTGTGCCCACGTGTCAAACAGCCACAAAAGTGCCAACTGGAATGTTTTCACGTTTTAAGTGTCCACTGCCGTCTAAATTTTAATCAGAGATTTATACGATTAGTTTGCTTGATTACAAGATGACTGTGATGGCGCATGTCACTTAACTCCCACCATTTCTTGCACCTAAGATTTATTCCTCAAAATATGGACGCACTGATTTGGAAAATTCAGTAGAGGCTAGTAAATCTGGTTGAACAAAGCTGAGAATGGGCTACTTCGTACTGCTTTTTTTAAGGTATTGGTAGCATCTCCAGGCAAACTGGTAGTCGTCAGTTCAATTTCCGATGCAGTGAACAGTACGAGATAGTTTTAAAAATAGGGCTTTTTTAAAAAACAAGACTGTATCAGAAACAGGAAGTGGGTTTGGCAATTTTTTTTTACTTCTTAATGTTGCTTCCAGACTACAACTCCTCTGACCTCCTGGAAAAAGTCTCGCTTGTTCCCTTGTTCTACCCTATCATCTCTGTCACCAACTGCTCTTCTAGTCACCTCCTCATTCCTACTGATGATGACTTCATTCCTTGGCTCCCAGTATCCGTATCCAATCCCACCATCATGCTGGGTGACCTCAGTGTTTATGAGCATGAGTCATCCAACCGTTATTCCCACAGTGCTCTCAACATTCTCCTCTCAGATAACCTTCATCTCTACCCATCCAGAAAAATCCCAAACCAGGGTTAGACGCTCGTCCTGATTTCCCAAGACTAAAAGCCCATTCTGGAGAAGATCATTCACACCGTGCAAGAGAATGCGAACCAACAATCTGTGGTCCACAGGCTCAGGGGGGCTCTTGACACTGTCCCGCAATCTCTGTACCTATTCTTTGTCGATTCTCCAGGGTCAGTAAAAGATAATCCCTCCCCAGCACAACCCTAGGCTGAGCTCATGTAGGAACTCAATATGGGGTTTTGATTTGGTTTTATTTTTTCCATTTATACCTAAAAAACCTAATCACCAGTGCCTTGAATGTCATTTCATGACCTCTCAGAGCCTGCATGCCATCAAGTTTCCTTCCACTCATCTGCAGTGTCCCCCTCTTTCTCTATTGTCATCCCCCTCCTGTTCTGCAGAATTCCAGCTTCCTCTCAATTAAAACAGCTATCCATATAACCCTGATGCCCTCCCTGGCCAAAGACTCAGCACTTCTCTTTTTTTCGCAACCACACCATTCGGGGAGAGAAGGGCTTCATTCAATCTTCCTCTCATTCACTTCCTCTCCACGCAGCTCCACATCTCACCACTCTAACCAGCTTTTCCATTCCGTCAGGGCCACCATGGCCTTCCAGTTGATACGTTCAATCATGTTTTTTCCAGAAATCACCTTACTACCTGTCAGCCTTCACCACTGTGCGTCACTCCCTCCTTCTTGAAAGGTTTTTCTTTCATTCTTCCCACCTCACTCCTGCCCCCCACCCCCCGCCCCGATTCCCTGCCTCCCTCGCGTACCTTGCTGGCCTTCTCCTCCCTTAAATTGTGACTCATCGGGTTGACTTTACATTCTACATTCTCTGCCTGGATGCCTTCAATCACTCCTGCAGCTGCAGTCATGATTATATGCAGGTCTTTAAGATCCCCATACGAGATCTCCCTCCTGGAGTTCTACACCTAAATGTCCTACCAGGCACCTCACATGTATTTCCCAAAGGCATCATGATCTTAACACGTCCAAGATAAACTCATCACTTTCTCCCCAAATATCTCCCTCTCTCTGTGTTCCCTACCTGATGAATACCAACAGCCCATCCACTTATCTTTGCCAGACACCTGTCTAGCACCTGTATTTCTCCATACCTCTCCCACCTGATTCGGTCATTCCAAAGTCTAAGAATTCAACCTCTTAAGTATCACGTCCAGCCTTCTTCACCATCTCCATAGCTACTCTCCTACTTCAGGCAATCACCACTTCGTCGCCGGATCACTGAAACCACCTCTCAGTGCTCTTCCTGCCTAGCGCTCCCCTCTTTCCCAACTCAAATTACTTTCAGTGCTACGGTGGAGAACTTTTTCAGAAGTGCATACGCAATTAGATCACTCCCCGAGAGCTTCCCATTACCCACAGGATAAAAGCTAAACCCCTTATCTGGCAAATACCTGGGGTCCACCTTTCTGTCAGTGTTTCTCAACAATCCTAACTCCTACTCTTCCATTTCGTTACAGGGAAATGCTTGTGAAGTCACGTAGTTTAGTGGCTGACAGACAAGTCAATGTCAGATAGACATGTGTTCAAATCTAGCCTGCCACCTACTAGTTTGTGACCATGGAAAAGAGCACATGCTCCCCTCTTACAGAACACTCATGGCCCACCTACTCCACTGGGCTGTTCTTAAATCCCCAGCACCCAGTAGCTACCAATACGTACTCTGCACATGAGTAAACTATGACAATGAATGAATTCTTCCAGCGACAGGAAGCTCACTTCTTCCTAGGGCCAAATGTTGCGTCTTTACACCTGGCTGTTCCAAAGTTCTTCAGATACGGCATGGAGAGCCTCAGGATCCTCCCACAATTACCCTAATAGGGTTTCCAGGCCTGGACTTGAATGTCGCCAGATTTTTCTTCACTTGCAAACACTATCATTGACACTGTAGGGCAAGAGCTCATTTAAGTACCTATGTGTTTACGCTTCGTGTGCACACAGCACAGCAGGGCAATGGAACCATGCAGATTTTAGGTGGGGCTACAAGTGTGTGCCAAGTGCTTACTTCTGTCTGAACTATGCTCACCCACTATGTCCTGATGTGGATCTGGCAGCCCCGCAGTGTCACCAAGGACACTCGAAACTCCTCCTATGCCTCTGGGCGTGCGAGCCAGGGAGTGAATGAGCCCAGTCGGGGTGGTCACGCAAACGCAGAGAGCCAAAGGTGGGTCGAAGTGGGCTGTAGGGCCAAGGGTTCAGAACGTGGGAGTGATAAGGTTGGTGTAAGAGCAGGTGGGGAACCCGCAAGGAGGACCCCAGGGGGATGAACCCTCAGGAAGCCTCAGGAAACATCCTGCAGTGACCATGGCTCCCTTTCATCGACTAGGTTGCAGGATGTGGTTTGTTCCACCGCCTTGTAGGCCTGATAGGGGACAGATGAGAAGTGTTTGGCTCCAAGCTCTTCTGAAGAGTTCCTGGGCCTCGTGGAAGGTCCAGGACACCCGGGACTAACTAGCACAGCCCTGGGCCGCTCTGGTTGGCCCCGGATCCTACAGAGCAAATGAGAGCCACCGTGTGGGTCTCTGCTTCAGGACCAGCTCTCGGAAGCTCTCAGTTCAGAGCCGGCAACAAGCCCTCTTTTTATACCATTTTCCATCCCTACCTTCTCAGGGGGAGGCAGAAAATGGGGAAAATACTGACCTCACAGTGTGAGGCATTAAAAAGCAGGGGCTTCAGCAGTGACCGGAGCATTCTGTCGGCTAAGCTAACAGAAGAGTGATGTAACCAGATGCCGTTCTAGATTGCTGGCAACTGGGGTTGAAATCTGACCATTTATTCTATACGAGTGATCTACACATCTCACCGGCTTCTGAATTAAGTGGACCTCGATTCATTAGGGCAAGCCGAGCGAAGAGCAACCTTCTAATGCTGTGCCGATCTCTTTGCTCTTGACAAATCAAGACTCGGCTGCCGCATGGTGGTTTTCCTTTCGCTTCCTGTGGGAAAACTTCTGGGGGAATCTGGGTCATTGATAGCGTACCACTTGATTTAGAGTGACGACCAATTTCTAACTTGGCTTTATCTGATCTGCTCTGAAAAATGTTTTCAGCCACAACGGGCAGTCCTTTTAAATTGTGGAGACCTGCAATCATTTTAAAAAATCACTCAACCATCAGAGATTTGATTCGGTCTGCTTAGTCTGTGCTGACCTCCCTTCGTTGCGCAAGGCCTGGGCCGCTGTCGCCCACGCAGCGGAAGCCTCCCGGCTGTGCCTTCCGCGGCACCCCCGAGAATGCTTCCATATCTCTTGTGCTACCAAGAGAACGGGCCTTGCCATTCCCTCATCAAGGCCGAGGAGACTCAAGCACGGCATGCTCTCGTGCCAAGGCTGGGACGCTGCTGGATTCGAATCACGACTCGTGCCCTGTAGAGTCACCACTTCACGACGCTGACCCACCACACGCCGCTGCCCTGCGCAAGACTAAAGTCACTAAGGCCAAGAAAGGGAACCTGTGGTTCCCCTTCACGCTGTCCTGGTTTATGTTAAATACGGACGGTGGGGCCATGGATGGTATAAATGGCGTGCTGGCATGTAGGCCCCCCAGCTGCTCTGAGGGAAGACAGCAGCTGGTCCTCGTCAGCTCCTCCCCGGTTCCTCTGCCCCTGCCTTTCCCAGAATGCACAGCTGGATGTGTCCGTGCCCCTGCCCTTGGACTCGGTCCTACCCAATGCCTGAGCCAACACAGACCTCGGCGGGGAGAGTGTCTGAGGCTAAGAGGCCCACCCAGGTTCTCCCCTTCCTCGTGGGCTACCTCTGCTGTCACTTAGAGCCCGTTCTGTCTAGTACATGGCTCTACTAAGCTGCTCCTTTCTTAGATGATGCTCCCGTTGCCCACTGTCCTCCATTTTTATCCGTTCGCTTCTCCTGGATTGTGCCAGGATGCCCAGCTGCCTCTCCTTAACTAGCAGGTTCTGTCTCTCTGACCAGACACTCCACCGATCACCAGTTCTATTATCGTGACCAAAACTGTTGCTCCCTTGGCTGGTGAGGCATCAGCGGCATCTTCAAATTCAGCCTGGAGGCTGGGCTGACGACCCTTACTTCACGCTTGGCCTCCATGCAGATCCCTCCCACTCAGCCAATGTCATCGGACGGATCCACAATGCCTTACATGCCGTCTCTCCCAGATATACCGTAACCCGCTTTAAGAGATTGTAGTATAAACAGCAACACTGATGGATAATTTTTTACTATTATACTGGATGTTTCATATATAAAAATTTACCACAGGTTTTTTAATATACTAACTTGGCATCGTGCATGACAAATTCGATGGATTTATAAAGAGGAATCTAGCATATGAAAGCATAATATGGTACCCTTTGTATACGGTTTTGATCCTATCATCCTTCCACTGCCTCTTACCCATCGCAGGCTTTCTCCTCCATTTTTGGCCAGATTTTAGATAGCACTCTCCATAATTATAATCGCATTCTTTTGAAAGACCAACTGAGATGAAACCCAACACTTTGTGTATTTGTACCTCTACATATTCAGTTGAAGATGGAGAAAAACACATGACCATGTTGCCTGGTGTTGATTTCAATTCATGACCTCAGATGACAGAGGGCCTTGGAGGTCACCAGAAATCAAACTGCATTTCTCTAGACTTATTGCTCTTGAACTATCCCAGTTTTATCTCCTCAAACTTCCACCACCCCTTTCCCCCTTCCTCATTGCCAGCGGACAACCTTGCTTCCATTTCACTGAGGAAATGGAAGGAGTCAGAAGGGCTCATCCCTACCCTACCATCACAGGCTTCAGCCCACCCACGGGTCCCATAGGTGGACCGTCACTCTCGTATGAGGACAATCCTCCATTTGTGCTTGGATGGCATCCACACACCCCAACTCAGGGACATCCTTCCAGCAACCGTCTCTTCTCTTTCCTGCCTCACCAACTTGTCCCAGTCTCTGGACCATTCTCAGAAGCCCTCACACATGCTCTAGTATTTCTAGAAGAAGGCTCCTTTGAGCCCACATTCTTCTTCATCTATGCCTCCCTTTCTCTTTTTCCCTGTAGAGCAAAGCTCCTTGAAAGAGTGTAGCTATTTCCTCTTGTCTTACTCTCATTGAAATACAACCCATTTAGTGTTGACCCTCCACCTCTCCACCACAGCAGCCCCACTCCAGGGCACTGTTGGCTAAATCCAATGGTCAGTCCTCAGACCTCAAATTTCTTGGCAACATTTGACAAAGATGATCTCTTCCTCTTTCTAGAAATACTTTCTTCAATTCCAGGTCATCATTTATCTTTATTCTCTTCCTAATTCACCCACCACCCTTTCTTAGTTTCATTTGCCAGTTCTTCAACATCTCTGGCAACAGCCCTGAGCTCCGTCCTTGGGCCTCTTCTCTACCTATTTATGCTCCTTTGGTGATCTCATCCACCCTCCCGGCTTGAAAGGCCATGCAGATGTTGATGATTCCCATCTTTACGCCATCATCCCAGACCTCTCTTTTGAACTTCAGACTCATTCACCTAACTGCCCACTCAATATTTCCACTCAGGTATCAAGGAGGCCTCTCTAATTTAACATTTCCAAGACCGAAGTCCTATTTTCTCTCCAGAACAGGTCTTTCCATAGTTGTCTCCACCTCATTAAAGTGAAACTCCATCCTGCCAACTGCATTAGCCAAAACTCTTGGAGCACCCTTGAGTTCTTTCTTCCTCTCACATTCCACTTCTACTCAATGAGAAAACCCCTTAGGCTGTACCGTCGAAATATAGCCATCATTCACCACCTCCACTGCTACCATCTTGGTCCAAGACAGGTTTCATCTGTCTTCTGAATTACTATAATATTCTGCCAACTGGTCTCCCTGCCTCCACACTTATCCCCCACCCCCAAATTATTTTTATCATAGCAGCTAGAGTAATCCTTTTAAAAAACAAGTCAGGTTATGCTCTGAATCCTCCAATGGATTCTTATATCACTTAAAGTCAAAGTTTCTTTGATACCTTCATAATCTAGACCTGGCTACCACCTCTTTGTTCGCATCTGCTACCATTGTACTTTTGTCATGCTGGCTTTCCTGTTACTACTTGAACACATCAAGTAGGTCTCAACTCAGGGCTAATGGCTTTGACGTGCCTTTTATAGGAGTATACTTCCCCCAGATACCCACATGGCTCACTCCTTTGCTTTGTGTCAAACACCATCTTATTAGTAAGGTTTTCCCTGACCATTCTCTGAAGGTCTCCCCTCCCCAGCGCTCCCTACCCCCCATACTGCAAACCGACACAGTACATAGTCACTCGTCCCAACCTCCCCTAGAATGCAAGTGCCATGGGGGTAGAAACTGTTGTATTTACTGACATACCCAGCACCCACAAATATGTCTAACGCACAGAAGATATTCACAAGATATTTGTTGACTAAGTCACATAAACTCAAACTCACTTGTTTATTGATTGCACTTAATCTTACAGCTTTGAGTTAGTCCATGAGTTTAATCAGCAAAACTTTCTATTTTAGTAGAACCACTCTTGCAAATAAATCAGAGGAACAGTGGTTTTTTAATTTCTCCCTATTTTTATAACTGAGTAATGTCAGAAGTAGAGTCCACATGAGGAATATGTAACTGCTATTGGCACAGAAGCGGAAATCCATGGCGTAAAGGGAAATAATAGAGTCATCTTAACAGGCAATGCGAAAAAGGTGTATAACTGTGAATGGGGCTGGATTATGGACCAGGTAATGGCTGGCCCCAAACCCAGGGCAGAGCTTTCCCACAGCACTGGAGCCTGGAGCCTAACAGGGAAATCCTGTCATTTCTAGCAATTACTCTGTTCATTTCAGGTAACTGATCTGAAGCAACACCGGGGCAAGGCTCTACCACACAGCCAATATCCTAGGTGCTTGGGGAAGTATTTTAGCAAACAACTCCTAATTTTAAAACATGGAGATGTACAGATCTTAGAGGTCCCCTGGCCCACTTCACCAGATATGTAAGTTACCTCTCCCGTCTACATACCAAGTATCTGTTCAGTCTCTGCATCTGGGCACAGATTGCTCACCATCCCATGAAGTAATTAGTCCAAACTGAGCCAGCTCTAAATATCAAGGAATATTTCCTCCTATTAATAGCTGCCTCCCTGAAACCAATAGCCACCAGTTTGAGTTTTGATGCTACTTTCATGACTGGTTGCACATTTGTGCTTCTAGGATCAAATCAGATGGTTGTAAATGGAGCACAGGATCCTGCCACTTACCAGGTAGGCAATCCAAATGAAATTCTGAAAACACAAAAATCAACTATCCTTTGACATGGTAAATCTGGTTCTGGCCATCTTATTCCAAGAAATCCACATTCCTCCACCAAAGAAGCTGGAAAGTTATCAGTTTACCTTCTGAAACTTTTTTTGAGCTAGGGCAATCATGTGACTCAGTATGCAGGAGGTGAAACTTCCTGCTTCCTCCAGGAAGACCCCATGCCTGGCCCAAGACGGCTGTCCCTAAGAACGGTGGTGCATCAAGAGCTTCTTGTGTCCCCCTTGATCAGTTCCCTTATCCTAAGAGCCTCAAATTATCCCAATTTCTTCTCCCATGAAACTAGAAAACCCCTTAAATTATTGTTTCTTGGGTTTTCTGGTACTCACAACCAAATATACTCCTAATGAACAATTATGTAACCAATTAAAATGGTATTTATTTATTTATTTATTTATAAAAGATTTTATTTATTTATTTGAGATAGAGACAGTGAGAGAGAGCATGAGAAGGGAGAAATTCAGAGGAGCTGAATTTCTCCCGTGGAGCTGGGAGCCCGATGTGGGACTCGATTCCAGGACCCTGGGATCACGACCTGAGCCGAAGGCAGTTGCTTAACAACTGAGCCACCCAGGCGCCCTAAAATGGTATTTATAAAGAGTTTACAACAGCATGAGGAAATGTTCATAAAAATGTTAAATGGAGAGTTCCAACTAACATTTATACAGAGCATAATTACAACCATATATAATCTATGCACAGAAAGTCCCCCAAATTTGTTTGGTGTTGAGATTACACACATTTTTATTCTTATAAAATATTAAAACATTTCTTGAGTGTCAGGCTCCATGCCAAACACTTTTAGTTATTCCATTCTTTTCACTTTTTTTTTTTTTTTGTATATTGCACATTTTGTTTTTGAGTGGAAGACAATTATTAAAAAAAAATTTAAATCCTCTTTCCTGGAAAACCTAAAGGAAAACAAAAAGATCAACCAATCATGAGTTGGGTAAAATCCACAGAAGTAAACTTTGCCAGCCCTCTCTGCTCTGCTCTCATTAGCATTCTGATTTGTCAGCTAACCAGAAAAATGTGTACTGGAAGCAATGGAGGACTGGCAGGAAATTGACAAATTAACCTCATCTACAAAAAAGTCCAATGATAACTGCTTGATTTCATTACTACTGCATAAATAATAATGATTGTTGAAACATGAGAGGAAAACAACCGAGTTCCATGATTTCAGTGTTAGAATGATAGGCTGCTATTGGGCATATAAATATTATTTTTGGAGGAAGAAGCTATTGAAATGCAGATCCATTCAAACCCAGCCTGATATTATGGCTTGGAGTTAATTAACTGAGCTCCAATTGTGTGTAAATGGAATTTTAAAATATAATCAAAATACGTAGATGATACTATTTCTGACCTGCTGTGATGCCATGCTGACTATCTTATTTCCTTGATGCCATGCTCCGTTTCATGAAATAAACTGCAGGAGGTTGAAATGTATTTTCTCCAATGATGAGGTGATGCAGACATTGCAACATCCGGACAGGTGAGGATTTCTGCTTAACTCAGGGTAAAGTAGGCTATTGGCTGCTTCCATAGGCCCCCCTGGGGAAACAATCCAAGTGCTTTTGGCAATAGTACAGCCACAACTCAGCCATCCAATTCAGCTGTCAGAGCTGGGCCGGGAGTTGTCTTTCTCTGAAGCTGCCTGGGAAAAGGTGGGGCTTCAGAGCATGGCCAGACAGTTGCGTTATGTGACAGCCTTTGGTTTTCCCTGGACTCTATGGGCCTGGTCCAGGACACAGCCATGGAGCTTCCAAGCTCCAAGGAGTATGCTTATGGCCACTGCTGTTATTTGGACTCCCAAGGAACACCCAACATCCATTAAATGCAGACCCTGAGAACTCCAAGCCACTGTCTGCCTTCTCCATCTCCTGTCCCACCACATATACTACTGGAGGGAGAAGCAGGGTGAGGGATGGGGAACTGGGTTTGTGGGGGGTACCCCCTCATGCTGATGCTAAGTTGTTTTCACCTCTCTCTATCCTTCCCATGCGGCCCACAGGGTCACCGTAGTTCCTTTGTCACCCCCAGCCAGCTGTTGAGTGGAGGAGAAAACTGGAGAAACTGGATGGGACGCCTAGGAACCAGAGCTTTGAGAAGCCATCTGATCTCTGAGCCCCGCTTGGCAAATCACCAGCATTTTAAGAGGTAAGGTAAAATCATCTGCAAGGTAGTCCTTTTTCTGGTTTGGATCCACAGGATCCAGAGGGCCTCTGAGCTTGCCTAATACCTACACGCAGAAATAAGACTTGACAAGATGGAGTCAGCAAAGAGAGCGCTGCTGCTCACCAGGGGGTACCCAGGCAGGGCAACACTTGTGTTGATTCCAGCTCCGCCCTGACCTGAGACCCAGTTCTGATTCCAGAGTGACCCTTGCCATACTCGTACCCGTCCCATTCCCAGGGCCAGGACCCTATAGCCCAGGCCTATGACTGAGCTCCTGCCCCCTGCCGACAGGCTTCCATTACTTCTTGACTTGACTTTCTTGGGTTTTTTGTTTTGTTTCGTTTTTTTAAGCATAGCAAAAGTGTCCTTTTTTCTTTTTCTTTTCTTTTTTTTACTATATCCTCTATTGGTGATTCATATGTACTACCTTCCCTCCATTTCAACCACTGAACCCTATTTTAGCTCAGTTATCTGGAATCATAAAGAAATAATGCTAGCCTCTCTGCACTGCCTCAGCAATATATTTCTATTATTATATCTTAATGTTCCAGTTTCATATCTTGACCATGGACTTCCTCCTGGGTGGATTCTAGCTCATCCTGCTACATGGCTGGGTCCTCGTTTCTTTGTTGGCCACCAACCTGGAGATTGCCTTCCCCTTTCTCTTGTCCAAGCTTGCTTTTAAGAGTTCCTTTCTCCCCATTGGGACTTCTAGCCCCAACCATTTCTATATTTTTAGGACAACAGGCTTGCCTGCTGAACTGACATTTTTCAGAGCAACAGAAACAGAGCATGTTCCCTCAGAGTCTGCTCCATTATCTTGCTTTCTTAGCCTTCATGCCACATCCCTACCCCTTCACTGCCACTTCACTGCCCTGCTGTAATTAATCAGACTGGGCTATTTGAAAGCATTATTGCTATAAACAGCCTGAGTTCCTGAAGTTCATTTCCCATCCTCCACTCATCACTTCAGACACCAATACATAAGCCAATTGTCCATACCAAGGCTTTGGGTTCCTAAAATGTCATTCTTCCCTCCAAGGCAGTTGGATCCCCCTATTAAAGAATACAGAGTCTCCACTGACTGCAAGAGGAAATCCTGTTAAATGCTCTGTTTCTTACAAGTATTTAGGAAATAAAAGATTATAAATAGAGCTGTAGACATCAACAACAAAAAAAGTCTCCAGACTTCAAGATTTTATTTTGAGCAAATACAAAGAGAAAAATAAGATGACAGAGGCGGTTTATCTCAAGCACTAAGGCTGGTCAGTTGGTCATAGGAACTATCTGGAGCACTGTGTCGAGAAGGATCCTGAGGCCAAATCTGAGCTGAGCAGGAAATAATTCCATGAGCGATTAGTGACTCCCAGGACCAAAAAGTGGCAGCACGTGGGCTACTTATTTGCCAAACCTGGAGCAGTCATTTGCATGAACTTTGGAGCCAGATCTCAGGTCCAATCTGGACTCAGCTACCTGGCCCTAAGCTAGTGTTTAACTTCCTTAAGTTAATATTTCCCCACTATTAAAACAGTGATGACAGTCCCATACCTCTGACAGAGTACTGACGTTCCTGTTATGCTTCTGCAAAGCACTTACCATAATGTGTAAGACCTACGAAAACCCCAATAAACAGGAACTCTTGTGACATTAGTTCTTCAGCTCTGAAGTCAGCTTTTAAATGCAAATGCCCTGAAACACGCTTCTCTGATTTAAAGGTTTGTTTATATTGGATTCCCACCCTCTTCTCAAAGCAATAAACCTTGTGCTGGTGTGTAGGAGGTGCTGGGCAACATTCAGTTGATGACAAAGACAGCATTTCTGCCCAGAAATCTCTTCACCAATAGCACACCCTGCATGGGCAGGCAATGGGGACTCTGAACGGCTCCACACCGAATTCTCAGCTTTCCCTAAAAATAAGCTCACAGACTGAGTCACCCCTTTATTCCCAGGCTCCTCTGAAAGTTGAACAGGATGTCACAGTGTCCAGAAATAAACTCCAACATTCAGGCTCCAAGTGGGTTTCCACTGGTTCTAAGGTTTTCAGCTGAAGTTGGTTAAGCTGCTGCCTCTGGATTTCAGTATAAAGATGGTGATTTAAGTGATAATGAAAGCTAAAGGTGACCTCTGCATGGAAAGAGTGGAGAGGCCATCTCAGAACCCTTCAGGAATGTACCAGCTTTGGCAGTGGTGGGGCTCTGGGTGGGTGCTCAGGGACCGACCGCAGGTCTCTGCCTCCTCTTGCCTCCACTCTGCCACCAGAGCATTCTCTGAGAAATCATGGGTTTTCAGGGACTCCCACCCCCCATGGGGCAAGTCCTGCTCCCTGCACTGGGCACACCAGGACCCAGCACCTCCTGCCGTTCTAGCTCATTTCTTGGGATGCTCTACAACGCCCAACTCCCTGTGGTTTCCTGGCACTGCTTTCGCCATCGCAAGTTTTGTGCCTCTCCCTGTGTGCTCCTTTGGCCTAAACCGGGGACAAAGAATACTCTTGCCACCCTGACCAGGGGTAGGCTACTTTTTGCCCTCCGGAGGACAGCAGGAAGGGCCAGGATGGGCTCCTGGAGCAGAGCGAGGGAATCCGTGAGACTGAGATTCAGGCTGCCTGGACCACACTGTGGGAACCCAGAGGAGAGATGGAAGGTGACAAGGCAGGTGTGTTGGAGGTAATGGAGAGAGAGCTGGCATAGAGATGTGGATGATATTGCCCTATACGGACATGGACCGATTGCTTAGCTGAGCTGTTTTCTCTGCAAGAACATCCAGAAAATAATACTTGTCCTGTTCATTGAGGCCCCAACAAGATCATGGAAATGAGAGAATTCTGTAAACCCTAAATAGCCGTGAACCCACCAGGAATGTTTGGCTCATGATTGATGGTGAGTTAGGGGAACTACCTCGGGTCCCAGACAAAACACAGATAGCACTAATGGTGGCTGAGTGGACATCCTGAGCTCCTGTGATGTCATTAATAGCTTTGTCCTGCTCTTAACTGGCTTTCAGAGGGAGGGAATGTTTAAGCTTTCTTCATCACACCTTAGTGTGAAATGCCATTCTGGGCCTTTCCAGATACAAGGCTTTGACTGGAGACAGGAGGTTGTAGAATGCTGAGGGTTGTGGGTGCTAAAAGGAAGTCATGAGTGGGGAAAAAAGGGCAGAGATTTGAAGCATTAATGGCAAATGGGAACTTCTACCTATGGGTTCCTGGGCCATTTCGCTTGGACACGATCTCTAGCACTATAGTCAGAAGCAGAGTAGGATACAAACAACCATCACTGTGAGATGCAGGTACCATCAGACAACATGCAGGGACCCTGTTAGGGGTTGAAATGTGCCCCCCTAAAGAAGGTATCCTCAATTCCTAATCCTCACTATTGGAGAATGTGACCTTATTTGGAGATAGTGTCTTTACAGAGCTAATCAGGTTAAAATTATGTCATTAGGTTGGGCCCTAATCCAATATGAGGGATCTTCTTATAAAAAGAGAAAATTTGAGGGCACCTGGATGGCTCAGTGGGTTAAAGCCTCTGACTTTGGTTTGGGTCGTGATCTCAGGGTCGAGCCCTACATGGGGCTCTCTGCTCAGCAGGGAGCCTGCTTCCCCCTCTCTTTCTGTCTGCCTCTCTGCCTACTTGTGATCTCTCTCTCTGTGTCAAATAAATAAAAAATGAAATCCTTTTAAAAAAAAGAGAGAGAGAGAAAATTTGGACATAGAGCCAGATACGCGTAGTAGACAACGCGAAGAGACACAGAGAAGATGCCTACCTGTAAGTCAAGGGGAGAGGCCTGGAGAAACCCTTCCCGCATTGCCCTCAGAAGAAACCAACCCTACCAACACCTTCATGTCAGACTTCCAGCCTCCAGAACTGTGAGCCAGTACATGTCTGCCCAGTTCGTGGCACTCCGTTAGCACAGCCCTAGGAGTCTACTACAGATCCTTTATAACAATCCAGTGGGGTGGGGGGCTAGAACCAGGGAAGCCCCAAGATCCAAGTTGGGTAGATGTATTCATTTGGTGAAAACCACTAGTGCTCATCTCACACGGCGCATTTCGGAAAATTGTGACTTTGACATCATAGGGAACTAATTTAGAGATGGCCTGTTTTCGTTTGTCGGTTTTTCTTACGGAATTCTCATGAAGCCATCACCAATCCCCTGGCTGCTCGGGTCATGCACACACCCCCGCCCCGCTGGTCCAGAGCGAAGTGTGCTATGGAGATGGGGAGGCCTCTGCAGAGCTGCTCACGGCAGGTGCACATGGCAGGCTTATCGCTGGTCAAAGGTCCTACTGCTCCTACTGCTCCTGAAGTCACAATGGGTGTGTAGCCCTCTCTCTTCCTAAGGGGACACAATTTCACAGTCTTACTCTGTAGACCTCCAGGAACCAGGCAAACCAGACTGACAGCTGATGCTCTAACTGGAAATACTGGATGCTGTCCATGCAGAGGGGAGGCATCAAGAGTGGAATGACCTCAAACACAGTCCAAGCATCCAACAACAGCACCAGATAAAAAGGGTGAAGTTGGCGAAGCAACCTTTTCAACTCGATAAGCGTTCATTGGGCATCTGTGATGTGCCCACTCTTCTCTCTCCTCTTGAGCTCAGGGGAACCATGAGCTGGGCTGAAAGCTTCCCTTCCCTGGCTAAGCTCAGTGAGAAAGTTAGGGACCGAAGAACCACCCAGCTAAGAGAGTTTAGGTGGAAAGGAGTGTGGAAGATGGAACCTGAAGAAATTTGCAAGGGAAGAGTGCCTAGGAAGGGGCCGGGGAAGTGCCAGGCTAGAGAATGGAGGGAGCCTTCAAGCAGGGGCCTGGTTAGGAGAGGATTCAGGGAATCTAGGGATAACTCAGAAACCAGGACTTCCAGTTAAAGGTTATTCTCACTAACCTCTAGCCAAAATTTAGCACCATCTTTAGTTACGAACGTAAGCACAAGCCTCAGGAAAGTCATTAGTACCCATGACTTTGTCATGAGTAGAAATCACAGTTATACTCATCTCACATTATAGCTGCTTGAGATAACTCAAAATATCACCTATGCTCATCAATAATTTGCGATTGGACTGCGTGTTAGAACTGTCATCGGATTTGATATAATAGAATAAGAAAGCAGCACATCTGTTTCCTACTGCAATTTTCTAAATATTTTTCCCACTGTATTTCAGTACAAGAGGTTATCTTTTTAATCCTATGTGTTTTATTTTGTGCATTTCCACTTTATTCTGAACTGGGTCCACAAGACTGCAAAGGGAGGCAAGATATAAAAGCAGCTAAGAGCCCAGCTTCCAGTCACTAAGCAGGTTTTGACCCAATGCACAACGTACCATGGAAGGCAGCACACAGATGATGATAAGAGCACAGCTCTTGTCCTCCAGAAGTTTATAATCAGAGAGACGGGCCGTTATACACTTTGCCCCTCTTTTGCTTCCCGCCACTTATTCTCATCAAACCGACTCCAGCCCCTCCGCTCTGCTGGACTTAGACAAGATGCCTCTTAAGACAACTTTGTGGCACCTGCCCTAACAAATACACAATGCCACAGGAACCATGCGTGAATCTCAGCACAGACGTGAAGTAACAAGGCTCCGCACACATGTATCCCTCATCTCTTGCACGTGAAAGACAACTCTGCCATGGCGTTCTTTCCCCCAAACCCCAGTGTGGCCTCGGAGATCTTCCCAAGGCAGCACTACGGATGGCTACCGCCCATAAGGCAGAGTTGACTTGAGAGATGAAAACCAGTTGCCGTTCCAGGCTTGAAGCTTTACTCTTCTTGAGAAACTTGTATTTTCTTGGGAGAGCCTAGAAAATAAAATTTTAAAAAAGCCTTCAAGGCTTAAAAATAAATCCCTAAGGATAAAAGGGAAAGCTCAGTGCAATGAATCTCTAATGCCAAAAATATGGGAAATGCATCTGGTCAGGTATCCCTTATGTTACACTCTATCAGTGGCTCTCAAAGTGTTCATGTTGTCTTCCGCAATGTCTGGAGACATTTTTGATTGTCATGATGGGGAATTAGAGGTGAGGGGTGCCACTGGCATCTACCAGACAGAGATCAAGGATACTGCTAAACATCGTACAATACAGGGGACAGCCCCATACTGCAAAGAATTATCTGGTCCAAAATGTCAAGTCAATAGTGCCACAGTTGAGAAACTCTACGCTATATGCCTGGTGTCCTACTCTCTGAGCAGCCTCTCCGTAGGTTGCCCAGAGAGAATTTCAGGGTCAGGAGTCTGTATCCACAAGGGCAAAACCCATCCACCTGCAGGGGGAGTACCCCTAAGTACCCACACCACGGCTCTCTACAACATGGTCACATGGGCAGCCCAAGCATGACACTAATTGTTGTTTTTAAATCTGATTTCACAATTATGGCTCCGTTATCTCACAGAACCTTGGGCAATTTGAAAATATTTACTAAGGCACCAAAGTCCCTTTGGAAATTTCCAGGCAGACAAGACTCAAAATCATGCCTGGCCCTTTGTCTTAAATTGAGGTATCACTGACATACAAGTTTATATTCATTTCAGGTGTGCAATGTAATGATCCAATAATTGTGTGCACTGTGAAATGATCACCTCAGTAAGTCTGGTTACCATCCATCACCACACAAAGTTACAAAAAATTTTTTTTTTCTTATGAGAATTCTAAAATTTTCTCTCTTGGCAACTTTCGAATACGCACCATAATATCATGCTGTTCATTACATCCCATGACTTATTTACTTCACAACTAGAAGTTTGTATCTCTTGGCCCCCCTCACCCCCTTCACCCACTCCCCAACCACCTCCCCTCAGCAACCACCATTCTAGGTTATATTCCGTTTGTTCACTTCTTTTGTTTTTCAGATTCTACATATAAGTAAATTATACAGTATTTGTCTTTCTCTGTCTTATTTGACTTAGCATTATACCCTCAAGGTCCACCCATGTCACAAATGGCAAGATCTTTTTCTTTCTTTCTTTTTTTTTTTAAGATTTTATTTATTTGACAGAGAGAGAGAGAGAGAGCAAGAGAGGGACCACAGTAGGAGGAGTGGGAGAGGGAGAAGCTGCTTAGCAGGAAGCCAATCCCAGGACCCTTGGGATCATGACCTGAGCTGAAGGAAGATTCTTAACCAACTGAGCCACCCAGGCACCCCAAGATCTCATTTTTTATGGCAGAGTAGAATTCCACCGTGTACAGACCACATCTCTATTCATTTATCCGTGGACACTTAGGTTGTTTCCATATCTTGCCTACTGTAAATAGTGCTGCAATGATCATGGAGGTGCACATGTCTTTTTGAATTAGTGTTTCAGATAAAAACCCAAAAGTAGGATTGCTGAATCATATGGTAGGGTTCTATTTTTATTTTTTTGAGGAACCTCCATACTGTTTTCCACCATGGCCACACAAATTCACACTCCTACCAACAGTGCCTGAGAATTCCCTTTTCTCCTCATCTTCACCCACATTTGTTATTTCTTGCTTTTTGATAACAGCCATTCTAACAGGTATAAGGTGATTTCTTATCATTGTGGTTTTCATTAGCATTTACCTGATGATTAGTGATGTTGATGTTAATTTCATTGCATGCGCCTATTAGCCATCTGTATGTCTTCTCTGTGTCTACTGAGATACTCTGCCCATTTTTAATCAGATCGTCTGTGGGTTTTTGCTGCTGTTGTACGAATTCTTTATATATTTTGGATAGTAACCCTTTATTGGATATATGATTTGCCGATATTTTCTCCCATTCAGTAGGTTGTCTTTTCATGTTGTTGATGGTTTCTTTGCTATGCAAAAGCCTTTTAGTTTGATGTAGTCTCACTAACTCAACAACAACAAAAAAGTTGATTTTACTTTTGTTCCCTTTGCTTTTGGAATCAGATCCAAAAAATCATCACCAAGACCAACATCAAGGAGCTTCATGCTTGTGTTTTCTTCTATAAGTTTTACGGATTCAGAGCTTATTTTGAGCTAATTTTTGTGAATGGTGTATGATAGTGATCCATTTTCATTCTTTTGCAAGTGGTTGTCCAGTTCTCCCAACATCCTGCATTAAGGAGGCTGTCCTCCTTTTCAAAAAAAAGACACCCAGATGGCAAACACATGAAAAGATGGTCAATATCACTCATCATCAGGGAAATACAAATCAAAATCGGGGCGCCTGGGTGGCTCAGTCGTTGAGCGTCTGCCTTCGGCTGCAGTCATGATCCCAGGGTCCTGGAATCGAGTCCCACATCGGGCTCTCTCCTCAGCGGGAAGCCTACATCTCCCTCTCCCACTCCCCCTGCTTGTGTTCCCTCTCTCACTGTGTCGCTCTCTGAGAAATAAATAAAATCTAAAAAAAATACAAATCAAAACCACAATGATATACCATCTCATACATGTCAGGATGACTAAAATTAACACCACAAGAAACAACAGTTGTTAGAGAGGACATGGAGAAAGGGGAACCCTCTTACAATATTGGTGGGAATGCAAGGTGGGTAGCCACTTTGGGAAACAGCATGGAGTGTCCTCAGAAAAGTTGAAAATAGAACTTCCCTATGATCCAGCAATTGCACTACTAGGTATTTACCTAAAGGATACAAAATTATAAATTTGAAAGGTTACATGTACCCTGATATTTATAGCAGCACTATCAACAATAGCCAAACTACAGAGAAAGCCCAAAATGTCTATTCCCTGATGAATGGATAAAGAAGATGTGGTGTATATATAATGGAATATATCATTATTTATCAGCCATCAAAAAGGATGAAATCTTGCCATTTGCATCGATGTGGATGGAACAGGTATTATGCTAAGTGAAATAGTCAGAGAAAGACCATTATCACAAGATCTCAACATATGTGGAATTTAAGAAACATAACAGAGGATCATAGGGGAAGGGATAGAAAAGAAAAAAGGGAGAGAGGGAAACAAGCCATTAGAGACTCATAACAATAGAGAACAAACTGAGGGCTGCTGGAGGGAGGTGGTAGGGGATGGGCTAGATGGGTGATGGGCATTAAGGAGGGCACTTGTAATGACGAGCATTGGGTATCATATGTAAGTGATGAATCACTGAATTCTACTCCAGAAACCAATATTGCACAGTACGTTAACTACCTAAAATTTAAACTAAAAATAATATTTAAAAAAAAAAGCATTGTCTAGAGGGGAAAAAGAAGTGAGGCTCTTTTCGATTGTTTGAATGACTTAATGTCTTAAAATGAGGCTGTATTCACATATTACTTTTTTTTATTATGTTCACTTAGCCAGCATAAAATACATCATAAGTTTTCGATGTTATATTCAATGATTCATTAGTTGTGTATAACACCCAGTGCTCATCACAACATGTGCCCTCCTTAATACCCATCCCCCTTAATACCCCAGAAACCCTCTCCCTTCTGTAACCCTCAGTTTGTTTCCCAGAGTCCAGAGTCTCTCATGTATTAATTATAATAAAAAAAGAAAATAGTCTTACTTAAAAAATTTAAATTGTATCATTTTCACTGTTCTTGATAATACCAACAGATTAAAATCAGTTGAGGTTTCCTTACTATATGAAACATGTTCAATTTTTGTGGCTATGTTGCACATATTTTTGAAAATAACGTGTATTTTCTCATTGTTAAGGGCAGGGGGTCTATATATTACAGTAAATAAAACCTATTGATCTTATTCTTCAAGAAAAAAAGGAGACTGTCCTTTCCCCATTGTGTATTTTTGCCTCCTTTGTCATAATTGACCATATATGCATGGCTTTATTTCTTGGCTCTCTATTGTGTTCCATTGATCTATATGTCTGTTTTTATGCCAATACCATACTGTTTTGAGTACAATGGCTTTGTACTTCCTTTGAAAGGAAGGTATATGATGCCTCCAGCCTTGTTCCTCTTTCTTAAAATTGCTTTGGCTATTCTGCATCTTTAATGGTTCCATACAAATTTTAGGATTGTTTGTTCTAGTTCTGTAAAAAATGCCATTGGGATTTTGATAGGGATTGCGCTGGATCTATAGATTGCTTGGGGTAATATGAACATCTTAGCAATATTAATTCTTCCAATCCATTGGCATGAAATTTCTATTTATTCGTGTCTTCTTCAATTTCTTTTATCAATGTTCTATAGTTTTCAGTATAAAAGTCTTCCATTTCCTTGGTTAAATTTTATTTCTAAGTATTTTATTCTTTTTGATGCAATTGTAAGTGTCATTATTTTCTAAATTTCTCTTTCTGATAGTTCATTGCTAGTGTATAGAAATCCAACAGATTTTTCAACATTGATTTTGTACCCTATAACATTACTGAATTCTAACAGTTTTTTGGTGACGTCTTTAGGTTTTCTATATATAAAACCATGTCATCTGCAAATAATGACAGTTTTACTTATTCCTTTCCAATCTGGATGCCTTTTATTTGTTTTTCTTGCCTAATTGCTCTGGGTAAAACTTCTAATACTATGTTGAATAAAAACGGCAAGAGTGGGCATCCTTGTCTTGCTCCTGACTTTAGAGGAAACATTTCTAGCTTTTCATCACTGAATACGATGTTAGCTGGGGGCTTGTCATATGTGGTCTTTTATTATGTTGAGCTACATTCCCTCTACATCCACTTTGTTGAGAATTTTTATCATAAATGGATATTGAATTTTGTCACATGCTTTTATAACATCTAATGAGATGATCTTGTAATTTTTATCCTTCATTTTATTAATGTGGTATATCAAGTTGATTGATTTATGGATGTTGAACCATCCTAGTATCCCTGGAATAAATCCCACTTGATATATGATCCTTGTAATATATTGTTGAACCATGACTGTCTAAGCAGCCTGATTTATTCTTGATAGTTCCTAGTTGTTAATGGTATGTCTAGATCTGTCAGTGTTCCAAAGAGGGATCTCAATCAGCACCTCATTTCAGGCTGATTGGAAGCCAAATCCTCTGGTAGCAGATTTTAAAGTATGCAAATAGAGGCATGTGGGTGGCTCAGTGGGTTAAGCATCTGCTTTAGGCTCAGGTCATGATCCTGGAGTCCTGGGATCGAGCCCTGTGTTGCATCGGGCTTCCTGCTCAGTGGAGAGTCTGCTTCTCTCTCTCCCTCTGCCCCCTCTCTCCCTCTCTCTCTAATACCCAAATTAAAAAAAAATCTTTAAAAATAAAAACAGAAAAAAATAAAGCATGAAAATATATACAGCCCCATGGGACCCCAATTATAAACCCTGCTGGCCTCCAGACCAGGTAATCTGTAGGTGTCCCCAGGGTGACAGTTGCAAAAATCAGGGCTTCAGACTCATTTCTGAGAAGTACCAGTAAGCTGCAGTGAGGCCAAGGGAGAGCGCAAAGACGGCGCCCCCCAGCCTACACTCTCTGAGAGTCTTTCTGTAGCTTCTCTACGTGTGGCAAATCTGAAGTCTGCCCCTCAGGCTGAAGCTCCAGACAAGTAAATGAGCCTTTTTCACCACAAGACTGGGGGTGTGTTTCAATCTGCTGTCTGCATAGTCCCTGGGGATGTTGGCCTGTTAAGAACTGTCTAATTGTTACAGTTCTGAGGAACTAGGAACGTAAGCCCCCCAGCCACCAGAGCCAGGTGATCGCGGAGCATCCCACATGTGGAATGCACGCCCCCGCCAGCTGTTGCAGGCCACAGGAGAGTGCAGGGCTGGGGTGCACCCTTGAGCTTTCATGGGGGCAGGTGGCCCTTCTTTACAAGAAAGCGGAGAGAGCAGAAAGGAAATGCTTTTTGATTCAGAGAGGCCAGTGTGCACTCTGCTACCAAAGGCCACCATCAGCTTGAGTTGATGTGAGCTCACTTCACGTGCATTGAAGGCAGTGACCCTCTGGGTTCCAGGAGGTAACTAACCCTCCATGACGTGCTAACAAATGACAGGCCCGCTGGTCAGAAGCCACTGTTCACTGGCTTCCTGCTTGGACTCAGGGAAAGTGGTAGGTGTATTCTCTCTCATTCTGACACTTCACCCTCAAAATCCTCAGAGAGAGCAGAAGGAGGGTCTGGCAATTTTTTTTTTTTTTGGTTCTGGCAATTTCTGAGGAGAAAGAAAAATGACCTGGAGAATCACCAATGGTTTTCCTCTACCCTCTCAGGTCCTGTCACTAGGAAAAAATAAAAATGGTTTTATATGTAATGATTTATTTTTAGATGGGCCAAACCATTACTTCTAAGAGATCAGGTTTTTGGGCTTTCAAAAGGAAACGACATGCAGTTGGCGGCTTAGATAAGCAAAGATAAAACAAGAAAATTCTACAGTCGCAAAACTCGCACGTGACTTCTTCAGTGAGATTAAGCCTGTCATCATGGTAGCCCAGTTAACAGTCAAGCCCTTCTGAGATGCTTTATTGTTCTGGACCGCCGGCAACAATAGTTACTTCTTTGAGGTAAAAGATACCTAGAGCCTTAATGACAGAAACAACCATAGAAGATATGCTATCTGGAGCAGGAGATAAAAATTTTTCTAGAAGCGGTCACATACTAAGTATTTCAGGCTGTGCAGGCCACGTGGTCTCTGCTGGAACTACTCAACTGTGCTGCTGTTAGAGCATGAGGTTAGCCCTAGACAACACGTAAATGAACGGGAATGGCCGTGTTCTAATAAAACTTTATCGTGCACGTTGAAACCTGAACCTCACATAATTTTCACATGTCACGAAATGTTCCTTAAAAGATTGTTTTCCTTTCTTTTATAACTGTAACAGTCACATATGGCTCACAGGCCTTATATACACCAGCTGCAGGCCCGATTTGGCCTGTGGGCTACTGTTTGCTGACCCTTGGCCCAGACCGAACACTGGAATTGCCTTTTGTTCTTAATTCTGTAGCTGCTATATAAAACTGATTTTCCTTCTTATCTCACTATGATTCTGAAATCACACTAGTAAAATTGATAAATGAGAAAACAAACAAACAGAACAAATAAATCAACCATCACAGCGCTCTCAACCAAAATACCCAGGCTGGGAATCATCTGGTTGGGGCCACGGCGAGACTCATTCACAACACATCCCAAGGCCCCATCATACTCAATACAGTATAAGGTCTATGGCTTGCGAAGGCTAGCATTCCAGTGGCATTTTTAAACACACTCAGTGTGAGCGATCTCGTTTAGACTCTGCAGCCTGATATCATTAAAAGGTTGGGCTGGGTGGGGGGAGGAGGAGCTGGGAAATGTACCAATTTCTGAAATTCAGTTGTTCTCCTTTCAACACACATTAGGCCATTTCTTAGTCTCCAGAAAAGATAGGTCAGGTGGATTTCTTGGAAACATGTTAATGTCTTGATGAGGTACTCTCATCCTTCCAATATGTGCCCTCTCTCCCTACAAAACATGTTACTATTTAAAACCAGGGGGTAACTCCACACTCACAATGGAAGAGTGAAACACAGCCCCAGAAGAAGCGGGTTCTGAAATCGGTGGTGGATGCAATGTGTGTGTGAAGGTGATGGGCTCGTCACATAAAATACAGGATGTCCAGTTAAGCCTGAATTCCAGATAAACAAATAATATTTTAGTATAAAAGTGTGTGCCAGGCAATAACTGGGCATCCTATATTTTTAGTTGCTATATGTGATCACCCGGGTAGGGGAATAGAGAAAAAAGGGACCAACCTGGAGCAGAAGGTAACTAATTACTGGGGAAAAATTAGAATTTGTTAAAGCTCTAGGAGGGGTGCTTATTATGAAAGAGTTACCCACCAGAGACTGGGAACCTCAGTTTCCTGTCCTGGTTAAAGTCGGGGTACAAGGGGAGGGATAAGCAGAACAACTTACATGCCAGTGTCTGAAGAAATTTAAAACCAGTGCTTCTTGGGTGAGTACTGGAGGCTGACAGAACTGTCCACATCCTGATTTTGTCGGTGGTTACACAAATCTACGCAAGTGTTAAAGTTCAGAGAAGCAGGGGTGCCTGGGTGACTCAGTTGGTTAAGCATCTGACTCTTGATCTCTGCTCAGGTCAAGATCTCAGGGTCATGAGATCAGGCTCTGTGCTGGGCGTGGAGCCTGCCTGGGAGACTGCTTAAGATTTCCTCTCTCCTCTCCCTCTGCCCCTCCCCCACAAATATGCAGAGAGGTATACATCAAAAAGGTCACATGTGCTCTGTGAATTTTCTTTTAAAGAGGGCTTCCAGTTGTTACATCTTAAACCTAAATAAGTAGCCATCCTGACTCTAACCCGAGACTCCGGTTCTCTTACAGGGTCCCCAACCCCGAGGTGCCTTGAAGGGTTTCTGACAGGCCCACCCACAAATCTGCCCAACATGCCTAAACCTGCCTACATCTCACTTTGCTTCCAGTTGTAACACTACTACCCCAGCATCTCCTCATACTCCTGGCAATTCGGTAAAATACGCTGCGAAAGGCAGAAGTGGAAAACTGGTGGCCCAGGGTGGGGGCTGGCAGGGGGGGACTGGGATGGGAAATGGATCCAGCCCACACTGTGTTAAAATCTCATTATGTTAGGTTTGGCCCACACAGTGTTTAAATCATTATGAACATTTAAACATCAACAGACTTCCTTCAAAAGCTGGATTTCCAGGTTCTCTTGAAAAAGCAGAAGATCCTGGGCATGTGTTCCCACAAAGTACCAATCAACTAGGGTTGAGTGCTGCCTGTCCCTGAGGAGCCCACCCTGTCTGAGTCACCACAAGCCCAAGAACTTGGCCATCTTGTTGACCTGGCATCTGTACACATCTGGGTTTTTAACATCAGGCATTCAGGCCCATGAAAAGCTCTCAGGAACTGGGAGACCCCTCCTCCCTCCTCCTAAAAAAAGCAACAGGATAAAATTGCCATATTTTACATGTTTTTAGAGCCCTGGGGTTCCCTGTCTCCCTACAGGGGAGATTTTGCATGCCTGTCCCTCCTCTGCTAAGCCAGTTTACTTCCAGCTTTTCTCTGTGGACCCGGGCTTAGGCTAGACGGAGAGCTGGAATCATTCCGGGGTCGTAGCAGCTGACCTGTCCAGACACAGATGATGGTGGAAGGTGGGGGTGGGGAGCTGAGCAACTGAATTACTTTCCCTCCTCTTCTCTGTGTTGTCAGAATGAGTCCTTTCACTTCCTTCTCCCCTCTCAGATCCAATCCTGGTCAGGTATCTATCATTCTCACTTCAGGATGAATAAGGATGAAGGTGATTGGGCAACTACAGTCTCTAGAAGGCTCTAGAAGGCTCTAAGCCTCTCAGCCAAGAGACATCTCTCCTGGACCCCAGCCTCTCTCTCATGTCGAAGATGGCCCACACATTCTCTCAGAGCTGCCCAAATCCTGGAGCCCTGTGCGCTAGTCGCGGGCCTCAAAGTTGTCGCCATTTTTGCTCAGACTCAGAGAAAGATCCCTTACCACCAAAGGGGTTAACTTTTCAAGCATATGTTTTTCTCTTAAGAATAACTTTTTTATAACCCTCAAAGTTTTAAGTTTCAGCTCTGAATTTAAAAATAAAGCGAATACTCAGATGACTGGTTATAATTTAGAAGAATGAGGGGAAATCCCACCCACCTAGAATAGTAAATAGACCAGTATAATTCAGTAAAAAAGTAAAGGCAGGTTTGACAAATGCCATGAAGACATTTGGTGGGGACAGACTGGTCAAGAGCCCACTAGCCCTGAGGGTAATGAACTCAGCTGTGGGGTAGGGGATGGTGGGCAGGAAGATGTGTCCTGAGGTCTGGTCCACAAACTTCTCATCTACAACTAGAGCTTTTATCTTGGGGACACATTGGCTTTTGTTTCCCCTTCCATCTTATGCAAGGGAAAGGTACTGTGTTCCCTGTCCCACCTTCTGCCTAAGCCCACGTGATGCAACAGAAGCATTGATGCTAGGGTCAAAGACTAACCCCAAAGCATTTTTTTATATATGTTCAAGCATTATGTAAATAGGCGCTAGGCTGTCTCTCTCTCTCTCTCTCTCTCTCTCTTGTGAATGTAATAATCTCCTTTTGAAGATTTTAATCCAACAAGAAACAAAGGGAAAAAATGGACATAAGAATTAAGCCAGGACCCATGTAGCTCCAACGCACATCACCCCACACAAACCTCTGCTTCTGCTGGCATTTCCTGTCAGAAATAGGTCTCAGCTGTGCAGAATCCTCCCAAACCCGCGGCACTCGTGTGCGAACATTCCTCGGTAAAGGATCCCATGCTGGACGGCCATCACCCACAATCCTATCTATGTTCTCTTGGGCCTCGTCCTGTACGGGGTGGCCTCTGTGTGCTGTGTGTGGTGTTTTAGGACAGAGAAGAGTCTGGGTGAGGGTGAGTCCTTCTGTACGTGAAGGGTTGGTTCAGAAGACGGACGCCACAAGCGAGGGTGAGGGAAGCCTGCTATGATCACTTTGCGAGAATAAACTCCTCTTTGATAGGCCAGTGACAAGCTATGTCTGTGTGCACACACACTGGCTTAGGAGGATCATTACCCATCGCCGAGTAAATGAGCCTCAGTTGCAGCTCATCCTGGCGGCCCACTAGAATTGCCCACATGAGAAGCAGCTGCATCACGAACCAGGCGTGGGGGGTGGGAGGGGCTGCCACCAGGCCTGGTGGCCTGATCTGCCAGGGGACGTCTCCATCGAGAGCGCTGTAATAGGTACCACGCGCATCTCAATGGCCTCCCACTGTGCGGGTGGCTATCTACCCCACTGCATGACTTCTGGTCTCACCAAGGTGCCCCCTACGTGAATTTGGTGGCCCATGGTTTTAATCAGCCAATCCCAAGCATACCCTTCAAACAGGTGTCTCCAAGTGACCAAAAGATAGAAACTTCACTATATTTAAATCAATTAAAGCAACTACCCAAACAGAGACCGCTTCTTGATCAGCTACCGGACGTGAGAAGAACACACTAGGTCACTTTCAAACTGAGCTTTGTTGAGGCTCCCGCTAATCACAACTGAATTGGTCTTTTATTCTACTTTGCCTCTTGAAGATATCCACACTACACAAACTCCTGGACGTGTCACAGTGGGCATGTGGCACTGACCAAGACCCAGGCCACCATCTTTCTTGACCATTTGTCTTCTATCTCTTTGCCAGGCCTTCTCCACTTGTGTTCCCAGAATAGCAGCTGCAGCTGGGGACAGCGTCTCCTGGGAACTTGTTAGAAATGCAAGTTCTCAGGCCCCACTCCAGACCTACAGAATCAAACACCCTGCGAATGGGGTCTAGCAAGCTCTCAGGTGATCTTAACGCATTAAGGTTTGAGAAGCACCATTCTACACCTTACCTGGCAAAATGTCTGTGCCCAGGGGCAGTTGCCACTGTTACTAAAACTCCTAAGCCCTGCTGGGTCTCCCTAGGTTGTTTATTATGTGAGGCTGATAATAAATTGATATCATATAATCACCCTGGGTAATTTACGGGAGAGGCTCAGATTTGTATACCTTATTCCTTAGATTCTTCTAGAACAGGAATTTCCCACCTCAAGGTACTGATTGTCTAAAAATTTTCTGTTAATTTTGAGAGAGCAATCACCCACCAAGATGTGAATAGTCTGGGTTACAAAAACGTTAGTGATTACCAAAAGCTCACTTAATATCAAAAGGTACAGCAAATACGCCCTGTTTTCCCAACAATCCAAACATTTGGACACCAAACTCACAAAACCCTGGTGAAAATACACCCTAATTTTGTAACATTATGAAACACCTAGGGGGTGCTGGACAGACCACTTCATAGTATCCTTACAAAACCCACGCATAAGAAAAGCACATTGTAAAGTTCAAAGCTCTACCTACATCTGGAGGTCATAAAGCGTTGACCTATTGACCCAAAAGAATTTTGTTATGTCCACAATTTTTTTTTTAAGTTTTGAAACTAGTTATTTCTTAAATGGGAGATCTGACTTTTTTAAAAAGCAGATTTCCTACTTCTCTAGAAGATGAGGGGACGTAGAACTCACTCACATTCTCCTGTGGCATAAATTCACTGGATCCTAACTGAAAAGTGCTGTCTGCTCTCCAAGTCCTCAATGCTGCCCCCTCAGCCTCCATGTTACACGTTGGCCCCTGGAGCCTTTAAATGTGCAACTCTTATCCACCACAAACAACCCTTTTCACTGTTATTAGCAGCATCCTTCTGCACTGGAAGTGCTCAGTAGCTACTATGTTCATCTGAATTTCCCAGTTTGGCAAAAAATGTTGATGTTAAGAGAATTCCTCCTCCATTCTTAGTGCCCATTTTCTGTTTAAAGATCCATGAGTTATGATTCAATGATTCACTTATAACTAAAGCACCTTGGCGGAGTGCTTTCTGAGTCCTTGCTCTGAGCATGTTCCATGAAATTTCTCAAATAACCTTCACAACAATTCCATGAGATAGGTATTATCATTATCTCCATCTTACTGATGAGGAAAACGAGGGACAGTGAGGTCATACAGATACTAAGAAAAAAGCCAGGACTCGAGCCAAGGGTTTCGGACACCAGAAGCCTTGCTCGTAACTTGCCAGACCATGTGAGGCACTACCAGACCAAGGGACCACTGTCTCTGGGCATCGGTGCCCATTTGCTGTCTCCATCAATGTCACACCACTTGATGATGGATGTCATATCACATAATGATGATCATCAAGCGAGTTGAATACCATTCCCAGAAGGGATCAGTGATGAAATGCTGGTAGTTCAAAGGACCAACAGCAAGGGTCCCAAAAGTGCTGGGCAGCCCAGAAGAAATACAGAAGCACCAGTACGGAACCCTGGTTTCCCTTAAATATTGACGAATCATAACCCACAAGCCCCCCACTTGTTTTTTTTTTATGATGACTTTTTAACGATGACCGCTATTCTTTCTCAGGGCCCTTGCCAGAGCAGCTGCTCTTTGTCCCAAGATGCTAAAGCCTGAAATACTCAGAGGTCCAGATAAGTAGCCAGAGAGGTGTATGACCTTGCGCGTGCACAAGGGGATGGTCCCTGCAAGAATCAGGGTTTTTGTTTTGTTTTGGATTTTTGTTGTTGTTATTGTTGTTTTTACTGTAGGGTTTGGGCTTTGGGTCTCTAAATGCTCTGAGGGGTCCCTGACTTGGGAAGCTGGACTGCACTGGATCACATGTAAATTGCAGCCAGGACTTCTGCCCAGGCTATGCAGGCCAACCCAAGTGGCCTGGATCAAATGCAGGCTGATTGGCATTCCGGCTCCTGGTCCCACACTCCAACCCCTGCAGTATTCGAGGCTTTATCATCTCAAGGCAAGAAGAGGGACTGAGACATGAATCCAAGGAAATGCCCAAAGTGTTTCTCTGCCAGTGCATGCTGAGCCAGCCTAAGCCAACCACCTACATCCAGACCTTCTTGGGACAGAGAATGGGATCAAGTGGAAGCCCAGACCCACTAACTGTGAGAGTTTCAAGACGGGGGCAGAAGCCCAAAGTGAGATCCCCAGAAGGGCAGATTTCATGGATGCACTTCCTGGCCTCTGTACCCACAAGCTCATCCCTCTCCTCCTGGCCCCAGGACTCTGGCTCAGGAGGACCCTTGTGGCAGCTCCCATGCCTATCAGGGTACTCCCTCCAAGCTAGACGTGCCACTAACACAAGGGACAGGAGTCAGGAGAGACCAGGCTTAATTGAACTCTTCCACATCTCACTGAGTGAGCTTGGATATCTCTGTATCCTTACTTGTAAAGTGAAGATAATGCCCCCACACAGCTCAGAATTAAGGTAACCTATGCAGGCGTCTATACATTGTAAACCAGCATACAGACATAAAAGATCATTTTCATTATTCCACAGAGCGGATTCTCATTAACAGACAAAATTCTCTAAAAAGCATGTGTAGGTTGGGTTGACCTTCCACATTTGTGACCATGCTCACGCTGGTCCGTCGTAGAGGCCGAGACCTTGTCCACACGGCTCTGCCGGCTTTTGTGCGTGCTGACCTCTGCAACACATACTTATCTTCCCACAGGCCCAAGGAAGACCGTCTTCCTCGCAGATGTACAGACATAACATCCTCTCCCCAGGCTGATTTCCACTGAGACTCCGTAGCTTCTTTCCCAAGAGAGTGTTACTCATTCAGTTAGAAAGTACATCAGATATTTCCATGCACTGAAACCCAGCTTGGAAGACTCTCAAAAGGATGTGGACCTCCTGGTTTGTCTTGGCCTTTCCCAGCACTGCTGAACGTCTGCTTCTCCCTTGTTGGCTCCCCTGGGGCTCCCGGAACCACCTGCACAGTGGGCTCACAGGAAGAGCAGAAGACTGCCACCATCCTGGGAGTAGCAATTCGGGGCAGTGGTCAATACAGGGGCTCCAGTGCTCTGAAGTGTGGGTTCAAATCCTGGCTTTGACACTATCTGTTCATGTTGGGCTCTTTCTCTGCAAAATGTGGATAATACAGCAGGTCCTGCCTCATCAGTTTATTAGTATTAAGTGACATAATGGGTGCTGAAATGCCCTTTGGTCTTATTACTGAGTTTGTGCCTTTAGCTAATGACTGAACTTCTTCATGCTTTTGGCTTTCCCTTCCTCATATTAGGTATTCCAAATAAACAATAAACTAACAATAAACAAATAAATGCCTTCTGTTAATGAGGAAGGTTACTATGCTATATGTGATTTCACCCAGTCTTCAAGACTTGCTCCAATGCCTCCTCTCCGGGGAATGTTCTACAACTCCTAGAGGCTGGTTTACCTGCTCCATGTGAGTGCTCATTTGCATAACCCCGGCTGGCACTCTACAGTAATTGTTTATGTGTGTTTCTCCTTTAGATTATTAAAAACTTAAGATTAAAAAAAAAAAGCCAATCACACAGTGCCTTGCTGAATAGATGATGCTCAATAAATGGCAATTGTATTATTTTTCCCTGGAATTATTATTCGCATTCATTCTGCTACAGAAGCATTTTGCTGTCTCCTGAAATTACCACTTTGCAAATGTCCCTACGGGTGGAAGGGAGTGCCTGGGAGTAGAGAAAGTTGTCGAAGATGGACTTGCTTTTCTTTTGCAAGAGGCAGGATGAGATCTGTCTGTTCTCATTGGTCAGGCTCCAGATTCAACTGGAAGATTGAATTCAAAGTACCACAGTTTCTGAGTATTTCATTCCCAGGCAGTTAAAAAAAAAAAAAAATCCCAGATGACCAAGTGACAGATGGGTCACAGGACATCTGTCCTCTCAGGATGTAAGTATGTAAAAAGTAACATCTTCCCTCTGATGGATGAAACGAGGGGACACTGACTTTTGGTGTCGACAGTCCCTTCCCAGGGGAGGCAGGCTGTAAGTACCTGGAGAGCGAACGGACGGATGAGTCCTCAGGTGACAGACCTGAGTCTGAAGCAGCTGGAGGAACCGATGCAGGACACAGCCCAGGCTTTTTGTCAGAATGAAAGGGGAAAATGTAAAAAGCTGTTCAGGCTCTGGGTTTCAGGGGTGCTGTCTCTACGCCCCACGAGCCGCGGCGATGCTGTAGACAGGAACCGGGGGCTGGGGGCTCTGCCTCGAGACCGTCTAATGACAACCTCATGCCAGGTACTTCGCCTGCACCAGGGCTAAGCCTTGCGAGGAGCCCACGAGGTAGAATGCATGAGCTCACTGTGCAGACGAAGGCACAGCAGTCCGGACTACAGACGGCCCGTGACCCCTCAGCAAGGCTCCTCGTCCATCTACTCTGCCTCTTAGAGAGGAGCCCACGCTGGTGCAGAGGTAAGGGCTTGTGCTCGTCCTCTTTCACATTTCCAGACATGCTGCAGGAGCGCTAGGCTCTGGAGGAAGGCTCGGGGGCTTCCTCCTGACGGTTCTCTGAGAACTCTAGGACGGCGGAAGGCAGAGGGAGCGTTTGCCAAATTTGGACAGTGTGCACTACGCCAAAGCACAGTATAGAACTATTTACTGATATGGTCTCAAGACCCGCTGACCTCTCTCATTTCTTAAGTCTCTCCCCGTCTCTCTCTCTCTCTCTCTCACACACACACAGTGTTTGTGTATCCGAACCAATAACAACACGTATGTTAGCTGAGGCTGACACATTCATGAGAATCATCAACATCTTCCCAGGTCCAGGACAAGCTAGATTCCGCAACTGAACAGGCACAAGTATTTGTGTTTAGGCTTATCTTACACCGAAGAGAGTGCCAAAAGACTGGCTCCGTCTTTCTTGAAAATCCAGTGGGCTCCTGCTGGATTACCCAAGCCCCTTTGGAAAGGGGTGGCCCCAACATTAGCTGCTACTGGCTCCCAGTTCAGAGAGCAAGTCCTTTCACACGGCTCAGCTGTTGCTCAAGCCTCCAGGAAAGCTGCTCTGCAAAGGCAGAAAATGCGACCACTGTGGGAAACCCTCACGCAGTCTAGGGAGCCACTGAATGCTCTCTGGAGCAGCCACTTTGGGGCGGTTTAAAGCTGCCTATTATTCGGTTTATATAAAACACCCATCAGCTACATGGCACCAGGAACTGAATATCTCCATTCTTATCAAGTTCATGACACATGGGCCACACTGCCTTGCCACTAGCTTTAGAAACCATAAAACAACTTCATTAAACATCCAAATACACATGCACAGAGGGAAAGGGAAAAGAGAAACAAAACAAACAAACAAACAAAAAACAGCTTTCCTGAGTTCTGGAGGACCAAGTTCAAAGACTGCCCAACAGGCAAAAAACAAAACAAAACAAGAAAAACCACTGCATTTCAACACCGCCAACAAATGTCCCTCTCACTTCAGTGGTCAAGTCTCCAAGACATTTAAAATTTGAAGATGTTGGTAAAGATGGCCCCAGTGCCCTGGGAACTGTATCAAATGATTCTTTTAAAAAGAAGGGCCTGTATGCATTTTCCCCATGAAGAATCCGTCCAAAGGATTTTGAAAACACTTTAATATACTTTGATTCCAAAACATTACACACCATTTCTCCTACAAATTTATATGTGTTTCCAGAGAACTCCTGGATCCACACACACACACAAAAAGGTACTTAGGTAGAAGAACGTCTGGAGATTCTTTTACGCCAATATATGAACAGACCTCTCTTCATCGCTATTATTTCATACAGCAGCAGTAATCATTCCCTCATCTGCAAAGGAAATATATAATCCAGCTGTGGTGGATCCAGTAAAAATACCACATCTGTGGATCATTGGCAACACTGGGGCAAGATTGCTCAAATCTACACAGTCCCAGAAAGTTCTCTTTTTTTCTCTCAAGATGCACAAGGGTACACTTCTCTAAAAGTGCATGTAAACTTTGCCAACACTGGTTGCTCCTTCATATGCTGAAAATAGGTTTCAGATTGTCCACCCCAGAAGAAGGATGCTCTCTTGGAATATTATGCCCAGGACCAGCTGCTCTAAGAAGTTCCCAGACCACCTCCAGGATGGAGGCTTGTGCCAATGCCCTTGTCAATATCAAAGAGAACAGGGAAAATGAACACCCCGGGTTCAGGGAGGAGGTTCTCCCGCAGGGCTGGCCACGGAGCTGACTGCTGGTTTCCCACTTAGGAGACCAAACAGCTTCCTCAGGAAGGGTGGCAGCCACTGTTCTGGTCGCCGTTCTCTCCTTCTTCAGTGTATGCTGTCAGAGTAGGACGGATCACTGGGTGAGGATATTCCAGGAATTGCCCCACCCCCAACCCCATGCATCTGGTCTCTTCCCAAAGCCCAGTAGCAAGCATCTTATTTCTAAGCCAATCTTCCACATTCAAATCCCCAGCCGAAAGCGCGCCCTGGGGGTTTCTATCCACAGACGTATAAAAGAAAAAGCAGCGTAGCTGAGCCTTGACAGACTTTTATCCCCCAAACACATGCCCTGTGGCTACTGTGCCGGAATGTCGATGGCCCCGAAACACTCGGGGTTCCCTTCCATCCCAGACAATAGAGCAAGAAAATAAAATGAAAGTGGACTTACTGCTATGGCTTGCAGCCTTTCCTTGTGCAACTCCGCCTCTGCCATCCTGGAGAAGGGCACACGGGGAGGGGAAAAAAGAAAGGAAAACAAAACACACGCTGTAGTCACCCAAGGAAATGGATGGGCACCCCGGGGGGCTGTGCTAGAAGCCCAGGGGAGAGCCGAGGGGCGGTCAGGGGTCCTCTGGGGTTGGGGGAGTGGCGGGCGGAGCTGTGCGCACGGTTGGCTTGCCCCGGGTCAGCCTCCGGCCCCCGCCCGCCCGGCCGCCTGGATGCGCCCCAGCGCCGCCGCTAACTGCAGCTCCCGGCCGCAGCCGGCCGCGCCAGTCGGGGACGTGGGCCACGGGCAGCCACCGGGAGGGCGCGCCCGCCCCGCGCTGGTCCTCCGCCCTGACGTCTCGGCGCCTCGCTCCGCCCCTGGGGTGTGGGGGACCTGCGGCCACCGCCCCCCTCCCCCGTGGCTCTAGGCGGGCAGGAGACGCCGGGCTGTCGCTGCGGGGGAGGTGGGGTCCCCAAGGCCCCGACGCGGAGCGCGGGTGCGGGTGGGCACCTGGGGCGCGGGGGCACGGCGAGCGGCTGGGGCGCACGGCTGGCTCTGGGATGGACGCGCGCTCTCTGGAGCCTGAGCAGGGTAAGGTGGCGCCAGTGCCAGCCAGCAGAGGGGCCTCTGGCAGAAAGCGGGCCCCAAGCACGTGCTGTGACGTGCGGGCCACGGCCGCCAAGTGTTCTGGCCGCCTTCTAGCGCATGCCAGATGCTGGGGCTCCACGTGGGGACATTTCCAGTAGGGAAGGGCTGCCTCGCCCACATGCCTTAGATGGCAGGGCGCTCAGAGGTCAAGTGGGCCGAGGGCAGGGCATATAGCTCAACACAGGCCACCCCTCTGTAGGCCAAATGTGACTTAGAAAGACACCAGAGAGTTTGTGGTCTCTGGCAATCCGCTAGGTGGGGCTTGACAAATCAGCAATGAAAACGCGAGCAACTTGCCTACCCACTCTGAACCTCAGTTTCCTCATCTGAAAAATGGAATGTCGTCAGTGATTAATGAGATAAAATATATAAAGGTGCTTTGTAAAGGGTAATCTGTTTCTATCATTAGCCAGTGACATTTTGGGCTGAAACTCTCTCAGAGTCTTTACTTCTCTACACAGGCTCTGAAAGGAAAAGTAAAATCAGGTCACTAAAATACTTCACCAATTCCTTTAAACAGTAGGAAAGTGCAACTTTGTGACTGGCCCTGGGCTGAATGTGATAGATGGATAAGACCAAGTCCAAAAGGAAAGAAATGCTAAATGCAAACAAAATACCTCTTAACCTTCAGGAAGGACCTGCTAGAATTCCAAAAGTTCACAAGTAAACTTTCCTCCATAAAATGAAATAATAAACACTGAAAAAACAAAACGGAACAACCTGACCTCTTTAGACCCTTGATGATTCTATAAACGCAGGATTTGAAAGGCATTTTAAAAGGTATGCACATTGAATTTCCCCAAATCACGTCTTTCCTGGGCAAATTCTTGCAATTCAACTAAATTGCTTTTTCAACTTTCACAGAGGTTTTACCTGTCACTTGATGAGCAATTACTACGCTGCCCGAACACTGAAGTCATCACCCAAGGAGTTTTACTGATTGACTGTTTTCTCTTCCCTTTCATAAGGGGTGTAGGTGAAGCTATTTGTGTCATAAATCCAAGCCAATGCTAGATTCAACATTCTACTCCAATATATCCAGAAAGCCTACTTTCTGGCTAAGATCTATCACTTTCTTCAAACACTTCATTTTCTCTTCACTTCCAGCACCAGCTCCCGCAGGTCAAGTTCTTTGCAGGGTGCTTGCTTACAAATAAACCAAGCTGTTACTGCTTCAGCAGAGTGACTGTGTACCCAACCACAGGAGAGAATAACGAGTTGAGAAAAATGAGACCCAGGAGGCGGAGAGTCTCAGCCAGAGTCACAAACCTGAGATTTAAACTCAGGTCAGACTCTTCTGAGCCCATGCCCTTCCCCACTGAGCACCAGGCTCAGCCAGTAATAACGGAGATAGGGCAGGCCCCCGTAATAAACAAGTAATGAACAAGAAATGGTCCTCCCTTGCCCAAGCTATATAGATATTAAAAAGGAATAGAGGAGCATAACAGTGTAAATGGACTTAAGGTCACCAAACTGTACACCTAAAAGTTGTTTTTAAATGGTAAGTTTTATGCCATGTATATTTTTGCCACAAAAAAAGATTTTTTGAAAGGCATCATGGAACAGGGGAAGATATTTGCAAATGTCTTATCAGAGAAAGGGCTAGTATCCAAAATCTATCAAGAACTTATCAAACTCAACACCCAAAGAACAAATAATCCAATCAAGAAATGAGCAGTAGACATGAACAGGCATTTCTCCAAAGAAGACATCCAAATGGCCAACAGACACGTGAAAAAGTGCTCAACATCACTCGGCATCACGGAAATGCAAATCAAAACCACAATGAGATACCACCTCACACCAGTCAGGATGGCTAAAATTAACAAGTCAGGAAATGACAGACGTTGGCGAGGATGTGGAGAAAGGGGAACCCTCCTACACTGTTTGTGGGAATGCAAGCTGGTGCAGCCACTCTGGAAAATAGCATGGAGGTTCCTCAAAAAGTTGAAAATAGAGCTACCCTATGACCCAGCAATTGCTCTACTAGGTATCTACCCCAAAGATACAAATGTAGTGACCCGAAGGGGCACCTGTACCCCAATATTTATAGCAGCAATGTCCACAATAGCCAAACTATGGAAAGAGCCCAGATGTCCACAGACAGATGAGTGGATATGATATATATATACACAATGGAATGTTACTCACCCATCAAAAAAAAAAAATGAAATCTTGACATTTGCAATGACATTGATGGAACTAGAGGGTATTATGCTAAGTAAAATAAGTCAATCAGAGAAAGACAATTATCATATGATCTCACTCATATGTGGAATTTAAGAAACAAAACAGAGGATCATTGGGGAAGGGAGGAAAAAATAAAACAAGATGAAATCAGAGAGGGAAATAAACCATAAGAGACTCTTAATCATAGGAAAAAAACTGAGGGTTGCTGGAGGAGAGAGGGGTGGGGGGAATGGGGTAACTGGGTGATGGACATTAAGGAGGGCATGTGATGTAATAAGCACTGGGTATTACATGAGACTGATGAATCACTGAACTCTACCTCTGAAACCAATAATACACTATATGTTAATTAAGTGATAAATTTTTTTAAAAAAAGGAAAGGAGTCTTGGAAGGGAGATGGGGTGGGAGAAGAGCCTGGGCACCCACTGGAAATGATCAGTGGGAAAGCTCTGAATCATAGCACAGAAGAAACAGGACTGGGGACACATATCTCGATGTCATCTATTTTGAGGTCATAGGGAAATACATGAGAATGGCCAGATAGGGAAAACAGAACAAGAAGAAGAAAAAGCTCAGCAAAGGAGTCTAAGAAAGTATTACCTGAGAAGTAGAAGGAAAGATCAGGAGGGATGTTTGTATCAAAAGCCACAACAGGAGGGAAGGGGTTTCAAAAGTGTTAGATGCTTCTGACAGATCAGGAAGGATACAGACTAAGAAGGGGCCACTAGCTTGGGCAGTCAGGAAGCCAGAGGTGACACTGGGAGAGCAGTGTGTGTGTGTGTGTGTGTGTGTGTGTGTGTGTGTGTGTGTAAAGGCAGCCTGGAAGTGATTACAAAGAGTTAAGAATGAATGAAAAGTGGAGGGGAAGCATTCATGAGTATAGACCACTACTTTCAGATCTTTGGATGTGAAAGATGAAGTTGGTTAGAGGAATGGGAAGGTGGTTTATGGGGAGCAGGGTCAAGCTGAAGAGTCATTAGTTCAGATAAGACTTGAAATGTTTCTGGAATGAAGAGAAATTTGGCATCAGGAAAGTGAGGGAAAGACACAGTCAAAAGGGACGATAAATAATAAGTCTCATATTAGACCATGAGCACTGGTGGCCAGGGTAGCCTTGGAAAGAAGGAGAAATTAAGCAGGGCAGGAGGATGGAATAGGTAGAGACAAGAAGAAATTTTGAGGTGAAGGAGAGATAAGTATGCATCACATCGCCTCATTTTCCCACCTAAGGATCACTGGTTGAGACTGCTGGGGTGGGGGTCAGGAACTGAAAACAAAACAAAAGAAAAGAAAACAAAAAACCAGAAATGGTTTATAAAGAAGCTGTGGAAAATGGGAAGAATTAAGACATGGTTCCCACCCAGAAGTCTGCATCAAAATTTCCCTGGAGCACATTTCCCCATACAGAAATAAATTCCTATGGGGTGAGGTAGGGGTTAGGGATGGGTTTAGAACCATTGTGCTGAGTTTACTAGGAATAGACAAAAGACTCATGACCAATTGTGTGTACTTTCTCTGTGGTTTTTAACCACCTGAGGCCCATGATACACAGTGGTTGTGTGTTTAGTCAGTGTTAAGGATTATCAAAGCAGATATGGCAAAAAGTCAAAGGGGAGAAGAGATTCAGTATGCTGAACCCTGGGGCTTTGTCCAGGTGGAGGTGTAGCAGATTCTTTCATATTTTTTGGTTGCCCAATTTGTGAACCCCTTTCCATCTTTGGGGAATTCCCATATTACAAACCATAGTGACAGTCAGAGACACCTCTTATCATAGAAGCTCAGGAATGCCAGACACTTGCTTCCCCAGATCCCCCAGAAGCTACAATATGGCGTGCAATCTGGGCTCAGTCAGGCATGAGCACCTGCCAAGGATCTTGAAGACACAGCATCCAAAAATTCTTTCAGGCTGGTAGCTCACCATTGGTCCTGCCCATTGTCCAAGCCTCCTTCTCTAGCCTTCTTGGCTATTGTGTGAATACACTTTCAGTTTGTGCCATCTCTGCTCCTATCAACCAGAATCAATTTCTATTCCCTGTGACCAAGAACGCTAAGTGAAACAGGAAGGCTTGTAAAATGAATGGTCCATGCTTGCCAAAGAGCAGAGGGGAAACATCTTCTCTTCCAGCACGCCTCCCTTCGGTTCTCTAAATTTTAGCATTTGAAAATCATTGAATCCATTACAAACACAGACATTTTTAACACAAATTATGTCATTTCTTTCATAAACTTTTATTGGGTAGCTATTCTATACTAGACATTAGGCTATGGCTTGGTATTACAAAGAATTCATAGTCTGGTGCTAATATTGGTGACCTTCTGCCCTCCCCACATTTAAAATCTGGAAAGATCTATTACAATGGTGCATAATGTGGGTAACAAATCACTAGTTCTTGCTGGGACATTAAATTGTGTTGCCTAAGCACTTCCCGTACTGTTAGATGCTGCACTGCAAAGCCTTATACGGGGAGAATACCGAATGCTGGATTTGCAAAATGGATGTTTATCAATAAAAGTTTCAGAGTCTACTTTAGAGCATGAGTCTTTCGGGAACCACAGATGGCCAGAGCCCACTCCCTGGTGGGGAGAGCAGGAGCTCTGTAAACCGAGAGGGAAATGACTCGCCAAGACCCCTTGAGTGAGTAACAGTTAAAGTCTTACTACGCAGCAGCTAGGAGTGTGAAATTTCAGAGTAACCTGAAGCTTTCTCTTAACAAAAGTAATTTTAAAAGGAATGCCCGGGGCCTCCAAAATGTTTGTATTCGTATGAGCTCTGTTTTGCCTTTTAGGGTCTTTTAGAATAAGCGGTCATTCAAAACATATGTGATGAAATCAAAAGGAGGGGAATAGTGGTTGGAGGCTTTTGGCTCCTTTGGTTGCGAACAATTTGGGAAAGTTGATGGGATTTCAAGTATGTGCTGTGTTTCCCTATGGGATTCAAATGATAGATCCGTCCAGAGAGTCTCCGTGGGGCAAAAAAGAGAAGTTAGAAAACAGATCCAGCCAAGAATAGCTGGATGGCACTTAAGGTATCTATTGACTAGGCTCTCCACACAGTAGCTTCAAAATGAGCAGCTGGAAATCCATCCAGAAATGAACATTAGCATTTCATTTTGATGGTTTCCTTTTCTCTTGGTTAGCTTTGGCAATGTCAGCGGACTGCTGATGCATACTGTCAGAGGAAATGAGGGGGTATGAGGAAAGTATATGGGAATTAGAGCAGGGCGGTTAGGGATCATTTTACATTTGCTTTGTCTGATATTCAGATGTCGGGTCCTAATAATCTTGTTACTGAAAAAAGTTTTGGAAAGTGCGATTAGGAAGTGGTAGGTGGGTGTGGCACAGAAAAAAAGGCATGAGCTCTATGGACAAGTGTGACTCTCAGCCCCAACACTCACCCACTGCATTTTTTGAATTCCTTTGGTCCACATTTTCCTCATCTTTAATTGGAGGAGAATAACTCTAACTTCACGGGGATATTGTGAGAAATGCAGATACCAGGTATAAAATACTCAAGAGTGGGGCCACAGTAGGTGCTCCAGAAATGGTAGGTCCTAATTGCTCAGCCTAATTGTTGCCTCATTAAAAATGTCATAAACCAGACAAAGAGAGTGACTGGATTTTATCCACCCTTTTTTTTTTCTCCCCAAATATGTTTATTTTAATTTTTCAGTGTTACAAGATGGATTGTTCATGCACCACACCCAGTGCTCCATGCAATACGTGCCCTTCTCAATACCCATGACCAGGCTCACCCAGCCCCCTACCCCCTCCCCTCCAAAACCCTCAGTTTGTTGCTCAGAGTCCACAGTCTCTCCTGGTTCATTACCCCCTCTGATTTACCCCCATTCACCCTTCCCTTCCTTCTCACAATGCCCTCCATGATTTTCTTTATACTCCACACGTAAGTGAGACCATAAGATAATTGACTCTCTCCACTTGATTTATTTCACTCCACATAATCTCCTCCAGTCCTGTCCATGTTGATACAAAAGTTGGATATTCATCCTTTCTGATGGAGGCATAATATTCCATTGTATAGATAGATGTACCACATCTTGCTTATCCACTCATCTGTTGAAGGGCATTTTGGTTCTTTCCACAGTTTGGCTATTGTGGCCATTATCCACCCTTTTATGTAGGCTTTTTTTTTTTTTTTTTTTTTTGAGAAAGAGAGTAAACTATAGTTATTCTTAAAATTCCTCACATTGGTAGGTACTTCTCTTTTCTCATCCTTTAAAAGGGAGGATTCTGCTCTGCGTCATTTATTGTCTAGAAATGTCATTACCAGACTCTCTTTCTAATGATTCATAGATACCTACCATCTTATCTTTCGGAGTGAGTCAATTTAATAATTATAAATAAGAAGGAATGAGAAGAGAATGCTTAAGAAAAGATGGATGACGTTCTAGGAAAAGATGGAAAACAAGCTTGATTTCAGAATGGCTAGAGAGCCACATGACTACATATTAAATATGCTCCTTTGTGGAGTTGATTCTAGATTGGGTATGAATTAGCTACAAAGTGAAAAAGTCTTTGGGAAGGCCAATCTGGTTACGTAATGCCAATAGACACAACTGGGTCATTGGCTTCTCAGAGAGCTTAGGGGCCAGTCTAGTTGGCGTTAGTACAATGACCATGATGTGCCCTGTCAGCTTGGAATCCCTGTTTGCAGTGTGGCCATCGACACTTTCATTGTTTGCTATGATTCGATAATGCTGTACACATTCTGCAAGTCAGCACTGCTGACAGGAGAGAGAGCTGTCCTGTGGGGTTGGCAGTGAAGGGACCCATCAGACCATCAGAATGGCCCCTCAGACCAGCCCTGTGTGCCCTCCTGCTTGGAGAGTGAGTCATGAAATTGGGAAAGCCTAGCTTCAGCTCTTACCACCTTTGGATGTTGAGCCCTTTGGAATGTCTGGGGTCTCAGTCCCACCTACCCACCCCTTACCCGCCATCCATATGCTAGCAAATGTTTACTAAATGTAACTCCCCCGGATTGGGCCTTCCAGACAAGCTACCTTCCCCCAAAGCAGCTCAAGGTAGAGCAGAAAGAGCCGAAGACCAAGTGTCAATTTTCATTCCTAATCCTAACTCTGCCGCTTACTGTGTCACCTCAAACAAGTCACTTAACTGCTCTTAGCTGAGGCTTTCTGTTTATGAACTGGGAAAGGGGACAGCTACCTACCTCACACGGTTCTTGTAAGGCTTAAAGGAACTCATGAGTGAGAAAGTGTTGTGAGAACTATAAATGCTCTGTGAGTGTGAAGAACAACACCGAAAGGGGTGACTTCAAAGTTAAGGACTTAGTGACATAATGACGGGTCAGCAGGGAAATGTTTGCAGGCCTGTGCAACATTCTGTAGTAGCCAGGGCTCCGCCCACTGGGAGAAAACACTGCTAAAACAGAACACAAAAGAGGCTTCCAAGTTTCTGATGGGCTTCAAAGACGATCGGATGGATAAATGAAAATGACCCACAACACCTAGGGCTCCCTTTGACTTCTTGATGTTCCTCAATCCCTCAAGTGATTCTGCTTTCTCCAGTCTGAAGATGGAGAAAGCCCCACATGTGCTTCACTAAATGCAGAAAAAGGTGCAGGGCTCGGAGGATAAGATGTAAAAAGCAGCGAGAAGCAGGAGAGAAGGAAACAGAGGAACTTGGATCTTTTTGCCGATTGTGTCTGTGTCAAAGCTATATTTGAAAGCTACTTGATCTGTGTTTACATGAATGTGTTCTCCTTTCTGCATTCATTCAGAGCTAAATTTATCCCACTAGAGGGGAAGGCATACTTGGGGAGGTGGACGTGGAAAAAGAGCCCACACAGAGGCGGCTGCTTCACTGGGGGCCAGGGGCCCTGGGGGAGCTCCAGCAGAGGGAAGACAGCCCCTCCAGAGCTCCGAGGACAGAGCCCATGCTGACTTGACAAAGGGACATGTTTTCAGGAGAGCAGATGTGCCCTGCATTTCTGAGAAGGGTGTGAGCACCAACAAGACTTCAGATCTTGTGTGTCCAGAAAAGCAGCTCCCTGACTCACCTGAGCTCCCGCGTCTGGCCCAGCCCTTCGGGAGGTGGACACTCAGCCACTCTCCACCGGTGAAGGCGGTGTCTGTCCCCAAGGGGGGGAAGTAGTGGGGATGCTGGCAGGGCCACTTCTGACGCAAAGTCGAGCTTTGCCTTCCGTTGTAGTATCATTCCAGTTATTTTCCTCTCCTGGGGTAGCTTTCTTGGGGTTGGGGATGGAGGACGGGGTGGGGGGGTGTTAGCATTCGTGAGCTGTGTTGGATTAAGTGCCGTGTACCTATAACTGAGGTAAGGTTGTTCTGCCCCTGCTGGGACTCAGCTGCCTCCTGTCGGCCCACTATTTCTCTTCTTCCCATTCAACTACCACCTCTCCTTCTGTAGTGCCTTACCTTTCCCTCACCCCTAAGCCAAACTCTCGTTAGGTCATCTTTTGCAAGTGGACAAGTCATTGCAATAGAGCTATATTTTATGACCAAGAAGTTCTCTGCTAGAAGTGAAGACGTCCCTATAGATCAGGCAGTTGGCTTCCATCTGGGACTTGGTCCCTTTCATCTGTGGAAACTTCCCTTTGTTAGGATGGGGCAGGCGAGGCTCTTCGGGTTGTGGGATGGTTCTCCTTCATTTGAGACTCAGCTAAGTCACCCCAGTATCTTGTCAAAACTTTACCCTGCATATAGGCTCTCGTATCCTCTACTCCTCCCCAGAGAACTTGACACCTTCTTCATCTGTTTGTCCCACTCCAAATTTGGTGCTTTCTCATACCATATGCTATGTCTGGAATGTAGCCTCCCCCTCGCTTCTCTAACTGTCCAAGTCTCCTCTTGTTAGCTCCACCGAGTTCCAGAAATCCCAGCCCCTCAAGGGATGCCTGGCAGTCCCTTTGGGAAGGAAAATTGGTTATCCCTCCCAATTCCAAACATAGCGTGTGACTTACAAATTGATTGCTTGACTTGCCACTCTTTCGTTAACTTTAAAGATCATAAAGTCAGACCCCGAAGGAGACCTTGGAATAATCAGCATCCCTCAGGCCGCCACGATGGTTGCTGGGGTGTAACAATGCTACTTAAGTTGAGAGCAAGCACGGGTTGGACAAACCTGGCCTTAAATCCCAATTCTACCACAGAATGACCTTGAGAAATTTATTTAACATATTTAAGCTTATGCTACTTCGTCTGTAGAATGGGAAAGATACTATTATCCACTTTATGAGATTATTGTGACAATCAAAAGAGGTAATGTATCCAAAGCTCCTGGCATATTGTTCGTGGTCAGTGAAAATTTTTATGAGCACCATCCTATTTATTCACTGCTATCTGTATCACTCTGGCTGTGTTGTATACAGATGTGCTTGTGTTCGAGCGAAGGTTCCTGAGTTGTTTGTTTGGCCCAGCACCAGGGACTATGGACTGCAGGTTTTTGTCCCTCCAAAATTCGTATGTGGAAACCCTAATCACGAATGTGATGGCAATGTGGCCTTTGGGAAGTAATTAGGGCATGACAATGGAGCCCTCGTGTTGGGGTTAGAGTCCTTAGAAGAGGAGACACTCAAGATTTTGCTTTCCTCTCTCCCTCCACCATGTGAGGACACAGTGAGAAGACAGCCCTCTGCAAACCGGGGAGAGGTTCCTCACTAAGAACCCAATCTGTCTGCACCCTGATCTCTGACTTCAGCCTCCAGAACTGTAAGGAAAAAATGTTTTCTGTTTAAGTACCCTCTCTGTGATCTATGTTTCAGCGGCTCACAGCTGACCCACACCTAGGTGTGCCCACATGGCCTTCAGACTAGGGAAGCCTGTGAATGCCCTTGGTAAGTAGTCTTACCACTGGGAGTTGGCTCTCCAAGGTCTTTCCATGCTGTGCAAACTTTTTTTTGCTACATTTTGGCTTGGCCAAATTCTGCACATACCATGAGAGATGGAAGGAGACAAAAGTGCAAAGTGTTCTCAAGCGATTTATGTCACCATCTTGAACAATGGTTCTAAGCTTTGCGGGAGGGCAGATCACAGACGCCTTTAGAGAATCTGGTAGGAACTGTGAACTGTTTTCCCGGGGAAATGCACATGCCAACCACACACTGTATATAATTTCTGAGCTTTCGGGAGCCTCTAGAATTCTTCCATGGATACCCTGAGAGTACCCATGGATACCCTGAGAGTACCCATGGATATCTAGTTAAAAAAAAAAAGTCTTTGCTCTGGAACCTAGAATATCAGAAAAATTAAGAAAGCTAAGAGAGCAGACTTATCTCCAGGATCCAGGAAGTTCACCTGGCTTATTAATGCAAGCATGTCAGAAGTCTGGGTAACTCTGCTCAGCTTCCTTATCCCCTTCATCTGGACAACAGTGGCCCAAGCTATCTGCTGGTGTCTCTGAGGGCTGCCTTCCTTTGTTCCAACTCACAGCTCTTGGCAGAGAAAAGGCACCAGGCCAATGAACCCCCTCCCTGCACATGAGCTACCTGCGCTGTCTTTCTCCCAACCCCCAGCTTTCTCTGACCAATGCCTATCCAGCTTTTAGTCCTTCTAGAGTGGCCTTCATCTGGTCTCCCCAGAAAAGATTTGTCTTGCACCTGTATACAGTAGGCAATCTTTCAATCTATTCTTGCCTCCCAGGATTAGCTGGAAATTGCTCTCTATCCTCGGTAGAAATAATAAAAACAAAACAAAAAAAGATATCAGGACCCGGCGCCGGAACTGCATAATAAAACGATGCGTCCACATCACCCTCATACAGCATTAGGTGCCCCTCGTCAGGCACCACGATGAATAGCCTGCAATATTCAAAATCCACTTTCCAAGGCTGGCCCTACCTTCCTGCCTCCACCACAGCGGAGTGAAGTCATTTGACTTCCAGTTTGGAACTTCCAGCAAGAATTCAAGCTTGAGGGTGTCTGGGTGGCTCAGTTGGTTAAGCAACTGCCTTCGGCTCAAGTCATGATCCCAGAGTCCCGGGATCGAGTCCCACATCGGGCTCCCAGCTCCATGGGGAGTCCGCTTCTCACTCTGACCTTCTCATGCACTCTCTCACTCTCTCTCTTTCCTAATAAATAAATAAATAAAATCTTTAAAAAAAAAAAAAGAATTCAAGCTTGATCCAAAACCACTGAACTCTCAGACTTCCAAGGAAAACAGCTCATCACTGAATTAAAGACACTGTTGGGTTGGTTGGAACCAAAAAAAGGGAGAGCAGCCTTCTCCTTAATAGAGGGGAAGCAGCCTTTTGGAGGGAGGGAAACAAAGCAACAAGTGAGTGTCAGATTTCAAACCCCAGCACCCTGGAAAGCTGAGCAAATGATACTTTTAGAGTGGCTTCAGAGCAGCCTGAGATTTGCCCTCTGAGCAAGCGATCTTTAAACTTCAGTCTCATTATTTAAAAAACATTGTAACAGCCCTGGCCTGCAGAGGAAACATTTATTTGGTAAGAATAGGACCACAGGTGGGGAAAAAATGGGCACAGATATACTTTTGCATTTTACCTTAACCCGGGTATAAACCAGTATTTTCCTGAGTTATAAGAAATTAGAAACAAATTGATGTAAGTAAAAGGCTGAAAGTTCCCAAATGCCTTTCTATATTAAATAAAGGTTTGAATGGAGTATTGGAGAGAATATTTTGAATTTAAGGGTAAAAGTTTGATTTTTTTAACTTAATAAACATTTACATGACGCTTCTTCTGTCCCCTGGATCCCTTCAAAGGCTTTGCAAACATTAATTGATGCAATCCTCATAACAGCCCTATGAGGGCTCTAGTATTACTATACCCATTTCACAGACAAGAACACTGAGACACAGAGCTTCCAGTCATACAGCCTTTAAGCGGCCAATGTAAGAATATCAGGTAATAAGTTTGTGCTGTTGGAAGCTTATACCTGCATGGGACTAGTTCAATGCTGGGAAGATTTAACCATATTATAAGTAATATGCAATTGAAAGAGGTAAGAGGTAAAAGTGATATCTTTTCTTTGGAGGTACTTGGAATACTATCCTCCGGAAAGAATAAGACCTCAAATAACAACCATAAAAAGGACAATCAGCTAAGCGAATTTCTCCCATTATGCCTTTCTTTCTTTTCCCACACCTCCCTCCCTCCCTCCCTCCCTCCCTCCCGCCCACCATTCTTTCTTTCCTACCTTCCTTCCTTTCTGGGACATGTACTGGGCATGCACTTCTCACCAAGCATTGTCCCAGGTTGTGGGGATCAGCAGAGAACGAGGTAGCCCTTTTGCACTTACGTTCCGGGGCAGGGAGAGAGACATTAAAAGCAGGGAACTCTACAATATAACTTCAGAAATGTTCTGAAGAAAACGAACCACACTAAGGGGGAGAGAGTGGTATTGGGATGAAGAAGTGACACTATCAGAGAGACCTTAATGGAGTGAGCAGCAGAGCCATGCAGGTATTGAGCGCTGAGGGAACAGCAGACGGAAAGCCTCTATGATGCAGCAGGACTGTGCTCAGCATCTGGGAGTGGCCGTGAGGAGACCAGTGTGGCAAGGACAGAGGAAATGAGGTGACAGTCGTGGGAAAAGAGGCCAGAGAGTGGCCCAGTTAGAGCATGGCCTTGGGAAGGTTTGGACAAGGTATGAAGGGATGTATTTACATTTGAAAAGATCACTCTGGCTGCCACCAGGGAGGGCAGAAGATAGGAGCAGAAGACCAGCTGGAGGGTTACACGAGAGTAGAAGGAAGGTGGTGGGGGTAGACAGAATAATGACCTCCAACGATTTCCACTGGGACTGTGGAACCTTACATGGCAAGGGGACATTGGCAGACTGAACAGAGGTGAGCATTGATGGAACCATCCAGGGACAGACCCAGGGAGCCTCCACTCCAGGTGGGAGGAGAGGAGTGGCAGGGGACTGAACAGAGGGAACGTGACCGCTTGGGTTCAGACCCAATTACATAATTTCTCTAAGATGAGATTCTGCCTCTGGAACCCGAAAGTAACAGTGCCTTGCCCATCCAGATGTCCTGAGGGCAAAAGGAGACAATCCATGTGGAGCCCTTGGCACGGCACTCTCACCACTGCTGAGTGGCAGCATTTCTATGAAAGGAGCCCATTGCAGCAGGTAAGAGCATTGCCGGGATAGGGTGCTCAGCTCAGCTCAGCATATTTCATAGATGGGGGACCCTGGGCAAGGTACTTACCTTCCCAGTGCCTCAACTGAGTAACCCGAGGCCAATAATATCTACCTGATGGGGTACCTGGAAAGGTCTGTGTTGGCTTTTATTATTCTGGGGATGAGGCTGCTAAATAATGCATGCCTTTTAAAAAGATATAATTAGTATTGACTCCAGATCATAGGAATCACGAAATACGAAATGAAAATCTAAAGGATCGTTTCGCCACATAAATAGCAAGTCTTTGTAATCAGGTATTTAAATGACTCATAATTTTGTCTAATCAACATGCAACAAAAAGATGATGTCATGTTAAGCTCCCGCACGGTGAGTGAAGATGCTCTGAGCTTTGCCTTCAGGGGCATTTCCTGATGCTCTGAGTCCCATTACGCACTCAGGCAGCAAGAGCCTCCCCAGCAACTTCAACCTTGGATGGGGCTGCTTGGAGGAAATCACAATGAGTCTGCAAGATGCCAATGTAGTCTGGGGGAATTAAAATCCTCTGCCTGTTAGTCGGCTCTGATTTTCACCTCCCACCCCCCTTCCTTGCCCAATTTGATGGTAGACCTCCGAGTCACTCTACCTGGAACCGAGGGCCAGGCACTTTGGCATTTAATGGTGTTTGGAAAACACTCAAGTCATTTGTGCCAAAAAAAGAGGCAACAATATTATTTTCACTGGGCAGGGTATTTGGCTCAGCGGTTTTGACACACACACAAATGGCCCTTTTATGGGTAAAACGATGACCCCCCGAGCTCTGAAATCTGAAGAGCTAAGTGCTAAGTGTGTGGCATTTCCTTAAATGCCTCTTGAAAGGACTCCTGGGACAGTAATGAATGTTCACTTGACATATCTTATCAGAGAAGTCAGAGAGAGGCTGCCTGCCTCTCCACCCAGGGTTGGTGGTGTCAGTGACAACTGGGGGAGCTTCCAGCCTGAGTGTGGCACGAGGCATGGGATGGGCCGGGGTGTAATCGGGAAGCACCCGGCCTCCACCACAACCGGTCCCTGTGTTGACATCGAACCCCTGACCAAGCCGTACGCTGTGTCTGCTTGGACACAGGGCTTGTCTTCATGGTGGGGTCTGCGGACAGAAACACAGACATCGTGGCTGAAATGCAGATTCTCAGCTAGCCTGACACCTTCTGAGTCAAACTCTGTGTTTTTGTAAGATCCCTTGGGGATTTATGTGCATGTTCAAGTTTGAGAAGTGTCGGTCTAGGGCCCGCTGGTCTTCACGTGACAGTGCAGGAGACTCGGGATGCTTTAAAATAATATCCCTCCCTGAGACCCACTCCAGAACGACTCTATGGAGATCTGTTTTCAAATTTCCTAGGTGATTTTATTGTGCAGCTAGAATTGAGCAGCACTGATCAAGAATCTCCTTGATGATGGTGATGATGGTGACAAGGACAGCAATGATGGCAGGGTGACAGCACTTCCGCATGTCAGACTCTTCCTATCACTGTGTTCACTCACCACAGTCCTAGGAAGGGGTACTATATTTTTCCACTTCAGAGATTAAGAATTAAGAAACTAAGATCATAGACGGCAAATTTGGCAGAGACAACATTTGTTTCTTTAACCTCTTCACAAATCACTGAGCCTCTCCCACCCTGACTTTACCAGAATCTCTGAGGGGGGGAGGGAGGGCTAGGGATTTGTATACCAGTCAATCTTTTTCATACAAAAGTATAATATGTGAGAACCATGTTTTATCCACTCCCAAAGTGGCTTCTTTAATTCAGGACCTTGAAAATTGAGAAGAATCCAAGTACTCTGGGAAGCTATGTGCTTGCTCAGCAGTCATCTTGGACATCATGGACAAGACTGCTTAGATACATAGTTGTTCATAATTTACACTATGCAGATATAAGTCCTAAGTAGCCACATTCCCTCCTCCAATAACTGGTCAGATCTTCTAATTGTAGATGGCCCCAGTTTTAGTTCAGGTTTTATCCCTTGGTTCCACATGATCCATGACTCAGTTTTTCTTTTCCCAGTTATTAGTCATCCATCCCCTCACCTGTTTATCCATCCACCCATCCATTCATCCATCCATTCATTCACTCATCCATCCATCCATCCATCCATCCACTCACTCATCCATCCACCCTCTACTAAACACCTTCCTTTGTGGCACTGACATTGGGATGCAGAGTTGAGTAGGGTACAACCATCAAAGGGGAACAAAAACTTTAATAGGCCTTTACAGAACAATGAATAAAGTTTAGAGACAGGGATAAGTCAAAGATGCACTGGGGGTGAAGAGGAGAATGCCTATTCCTGGGAGCTGGGGAAGAATGCCGGGGCAGGAGGTGGTGGTGGTTCCCATGGAGGATTCTCAGAGGAGATGAAATAAGAATTGAACTGTAAAGTTTGCATAAATCCCCAGTAGGGAGGAGAATGGGACATAAGAAAAGGAAAGAGGCTGGGCAAGGCCAGGAGGCAAGAAAGAGCACAGTCCTGTTTTGGAGAGGGATGTGCAAGGTGCAGGGACATGGAAGATGGCACTGGGGGCATGAGGCAGGCACCAGGTCACAGCTCTGCTCAGCATGTCACCCGTTCTCCTACAGGTGACAGGGAGCCCCCAAAGGGTGTAAGCAAGGAAGTTAATTTGGAAAGATCACTGGGGCTATTTATTGAGGACAGATTGTTGTGTGAAGACTGTAAGCAGGGAGGCTATTTTCTCTTCAGTCCTGAAGAGAGATGGTAAGCTCCTCAATTGAAAATAATAATTTTGGGGTGCCTGGGTGGCTCAGCGAGTTAAAGCCTCTGCCTTTGGCTCAGGTCATGGTCTCAGGGTCCTGAGATCGAGCCCCGCATCGGGCTCTCTGCTCAGCAGGGAGCCTGCTTCCCCCACTCTCTCCGCCTACTTGTGATCTCAATCTCTCTGTCAAATAAATAAATAAATAAATAAATAAATAAATAAATAAAATCTTAAAAAAAAAAAGAAAATAGTAATTTTGACAACTGTAGTGGGTTGAACAATCCAGAAAAGATACCTCTAAATTCTAACCCTCAATATCTTATTTGGAAATAGGGTCTTGGCAGATGATTAAGTTAAGGATCTTTCAATGAGATCATCCTGGATTGAGGATGGGCCCTAAACTCAATGACTAATGTCTTTATAAGAGAACACAAAGGGAGATTTGGGACACACAGACCCAGAGGGGAGAAGGCCACGTAAAGACAGAGGCAGAGATGGGACTCTGAACACCACGGAATCCACCAGCCACAAGAAGGAAGGAGAGAGGCATGGAACAGATTCTCCCTGGGATCCTCCGGAAGGAAGAGACCCTGCTCAGGCTTCTGACCTCCAGATCCGAGAGAGAGCACATTGTTACTATTTTATATCCCCCAGTATGGAGTATGGTGTTAGGTTGGGCCTGGCAAACTGACACAGTAACTAACATTGGCTCCTTACTCTATGCAGGGAGGGGTGAGCGCTTCACCGGTGTTTGTTCTCTCCCAACAATTGCACCAGGTGGGTTCTAGTCCTGGCATTCCCACCTATCGCATGGGAAAACTGAGGCACAGGGAGGAAGATAGGTACTTTACCCAGGGTTACAAACCCGTGGGTGGCCTTGCAGGGCTTTTCTCACAGGCAGTCTGGGAGGAGAACCTGGGGCCTCAGGCCTCTGGCCTAATGTGGGAGAGATGGAGAGGAAGGAACAGACTTGAGCGGGTGGGAAGAATTACTAGAACGCAGCTATTCACTGGGCATCAGGAAGGTGGGCAGGAGGGATTGAGCCTTCAGGATTTCAGGTGCGGGGGTGCCTCCATCCTCTGAGTTGACCTCAGCCTCTATTTCCCATGCTACCCTGCCCCCGAGGACATGCTAACCTGTCCACCTCTCTAGTCCCACTCCCTGCACCTGCTTCTCAAAGAATCCTTCTTGGCTCTCCCCAAATAGGCCATACTGCTTGACTTCCTGGACAGTGGTCTCCATGCCTCCTTCTCTCTCTTAGCTCTGGTTGCATGTTCTCTCTCTCTCTCTCTTTTTTTTAATTATTTATTTGAGGCGGGGAAGGGCAGAAGGAGAGGATCTTCAAAGCAGACTCCCTGTTGAGCAGAGAGCCCAACATGGGGCTCAGCCCTATGACCCATGAGATCATGACCTGAGCTGAAAGCAAGATGTTCAAGTGATGGAGCCACCCAGGCGCCCCATCTCGCTGTATGTTCTTACAGTTCTGAGCTCTCCCTGGGCACTTCTCCTGACCCCAGAATCCCAATGTTTATACTGGTTTCTGCTCTCAGTCTCCCTGGCCCTTTCCTCCCCTGTCCCCATCCTCCCGCCAAATGAGAAGGAATAGCATCCATGTGAAGGGCTGGTAGGAAAACCACATCTGCCAAGGCCAAAGATCACTCCCTCTGCATTGTTTTCCTATTTTGCTTTGTAAAATTTCTCATTCTCTGAGTTCAAGTGACAAAAAAGCATTTGAAAGTACTTTTCGCTTCTTTGTAATAATTTAGGGTTTTTTTCCTGGTTTGCAGTGAGTGAGTTACACTAGTTTGGGTCCAGTGATAAAGCACGCAGTCTGCTATGTGACTGCCATACGGAGGGGTACATTGCTATTTCAAGAAATTGCCAGCCCCTACAGTTCCCTCTGTGGGTTGGGATGGAAAAATCTGCCAGTGGCCATAATCGATCAATAAATGTAAAGCTGGGTATTAGTATCATTCTACAGGTCTAGCATTAAAATAGACTTTTACTGTGGAGCCTGGGTGGTTCAGTTGGTTGGGCATCTGATTCTTGACTTCGGCTCAGGTCATGACCTCGGGGGTCTGGGATCCAGCAGTGTCAGGCTCTCTGCTCAGCGGGGAGTTTGCTTGAGGTTCTCTCCCCCTGCTCACATTCATTCTCTCTCTCTCACTCTCTCTCTCAAATAAGTAAATAAATAAAATCTTTTAAAAAAATAATAAAGTAGACTTTGACTATACCCTGAGAGGAAATTTCACCGGAAGGCTCAGGATATCAAATAGACAAATGTTTTAAATAAAAAATAGACACTTAGACTTATTACCCAAGTGTCACTATATTTCCACTGACCAAAGTTCATCGCCGAAAGAGGAACCATTCTGGAGATATAATTATGTAAAGAGATAATGAGAAATCCAAAGTATTGAAAACTTCCCTGAAATACTTTGGAAACCTCTCTGGGAAGCACACGGGTTTATAGGATAGAATGCTATGTTTTACATTGTTCATTTTTGTCCTCAGACATCATTTCGCAACATTCCACAAAGTGAAATTGTCAACATTCCTGACATATTCATCTGTTTTTAAGCATTCAGATTGTTTGTAGAAAAGCAATAATCTTATTTGGGAAGAAATTTGCCAAGTATCTTATTGGTTTGCCGGTAATTTAAAATACCATAAGATTATATTTTCCCTCAATTACAATACTATTTCCTATATAGCCTATTTTGTATTCAAATATACCTAAGACATTAAGTATTTATTTAAATTGTTTCTAGGTCTTCATATTAAGTTCATTTTGCCTCACGTTGACTTTTATTCCTTATGGCATAGAAATAGAACATAGTAAGCAACAATCAACTGAATATTGCCTCTGGAGTGGTCTTTAATGAATACAAACCTTCATTCAAACAACAGACAATCCAAAAGGGGATAGTTGGAACTTGCTTACACTCCTTCAATGCACATGTTGAGACAACTGTACCCTGACACAAAATCAGAGATTGGAGATAATTTGCACTTTGAGTAGAAAAGCAAACTTTAAAAACTAAGAAAAATGTGACACTTGAAAAACTCCCAATGAGTTACTAAGGAAAAAAAAATCGGTGAATGTGCATTAGAAGGATCAGAAAGATAGATCTCTTTTACTGGTTCATTCAATAGTATTTAACAAGCACCTACCATATACTGGGCACAGTGTGAGTTTCTGGCTTACAGTAAGTGAGTTTCTGGGTGAGTAAAAGGAAACTATTCCATCCAGAGCATACGGGTCTTCTTTTTAACCCTCCTTTATTGGACTTCAGGGAAGACAGAGCCTGGAGAAGTCCACAAAATAAAGTCTTTCAAATCAGAGCTAGTTCAATCCCTGTACTTCAGTCACCAGGGTTCTTTTGGGGGACAAACCACATAAACAGTCTGAATCTCAGTGTCCTCATCTACAGAATGGGAATAATAACAATTTGTAAGGCTGTTGTGCCGATTACACAAAACACTGGTGCTCTACCAAAAAAAGTGCTCTACACAAAGCCATAATTTCTAAACAATCAAGAAGATTATAACAAATATTAAGCTTTTTTTCTGTCTCAGTTGCTGTTCTGTCTCTTCCCCATTTCCTCTTCACTCCTTCCTTGTGACCACTGTCAAACCGCTCACTTAATTTTGGTGAACGAGCCTACTTAGCCTGAATTCCACAAAGCAATGGGGAAATTGTTCCCTCTGTGTTTAACTGCAAAGTACTGTGTCTTAGTGTAAAAATAGCCAACACAAAAAACTGCAGAATATATGATTCCTTTTATATGACATCCTGGAAAGGGCAGAACTATAGTGACAAACATCAGATCAGTGAGTGATAGGGGCTGAACGTGGAGAGAGGGGACGGATGGTGAAGGGGGCCCAAGGGAGCACTTTGTGAGGATGGAAATGTTCTGTATCTTGATTTTGGAGGTGATTACACACCTGGATACATTTGTCAGCTCTCATTGACCTGTACACTCGAAAAGAGTGAATTTTACCGTAGGTAAATTATACTTCAATAAAACTGACTTTAAAAAAGAAGATTGTAGCCTGGGACCTTCAAAGCTTCCTTTAAGAAAAAAACAATCTATAAGCAGTACAGGAAGTTAGGGGTGCCCTTGGGAATACTCTTGTATGAAACTATAACAAAAACAGACATTTGATAATCTTCCTAAGAGAGGTGCAAAGTTCTCTGGGAATTCAGAGGCAAAAGAAACATCTACCCAGGGATACTAAGACATATTTCATGGAAGAGGCTGCATTTAAACTGAGTCTGAAGACTGTAGTTTACCCCTTTTTTCTTCCTCTCTACTAACTGTGATCAATAACTTAGACTATAGCTTCTGTTTATAAATTGCTTGCAAGATTTATTATAGGTTTGATTCATTTTCTGTTCTAAAAGTTCATATATTGTGATGCATTTGCCAGCAATTAAGTGATTCACATTATCTTCCCCTTTAAAAAACAATCACAATTTTGAGGCTATTTTCTGAGTTTGTGGCATTTAGGAAATTGGTTTTTACATGTCCATTTATAAAATGTTTTTCCACCATATGAAATGAGGAGAAGTATAATGTCATTAGAAGACACAGCATGGCCAAGGTAAGAGGTTGGAATGGGGTCCAAAAACTGGGTTCTGAAACTCATAAGTGGCTCTACAAATCAAGAAGAAGATTAATAATCCAAAAGTAAAGGTGAGGAAAACTATGAAAAGAAAATTTAGGAGAGAAAATACAGGGGGCTCTTAAATGTATGAAAAGATGTTCACTCTCAATGTAATTAGCAAAATGGTAACTTTTCTTAATATATGCTTCTATGAATCAGTGAGACATAAGATCAACATCCAGTTTAAAAAAAAAAAAAAAGCAAACAAAACAAAAGGCATTTGGTGGCTCAGTTGACTAAGTTTCTGCCTTTGGCTGGGGCCACGATCTCAGGGCCTTGGGATCGAGCCCTGCATTGGGTTCCCTGCTCAGCTTCTGCCTCTTCCTCCACCACCTCCCCCACCCCACTCATGCTCTCTCCCTCTCTCTCTCTCTCTAATAAATAAATAAAATCTTAAAAAAAAAATAAAAGAACAAAGGAAACGAATAGACAGTTCTTAGGACAGAAAATACAAATAGTGCCCTACAACATATGAAAAGATGCTTAAACGCACTCGTACTAAGAGAAAGGCAAATTTAAGCTGCACTGTTTTGGGGCACCTGGGTGGCTTAAGTGTTGGTTGGTTGGTTGGTTGGTTGGTTAAGCGTCTGCCTTCAGCTTAGGTCATGATCTCAGGGTCCTGTGATCGAGCCCCACATCAGGCTCTCTGCTCAGTGGACGGCCTGCTTCTCCCTCTCCTTCTGCCCTTCCCCCCCATTCATGCTCTCTCTCACTGTCTTTCTCAACTAAATAAATAAGATTTTTAAAGAAAAAATCTGCACTGTTTCAAACTCATCACCCTGGCAAAGGTTACTGAATTTGTTAACAGCAATGTAGGACAATCCACTGCTGCTGGGTCAAGCTTTATAGAGAAGCATTCGACAATGGCTATTAAAACTACAAATAACTTTGACCCAGCAATCCCACTTCCATGAATTTTATCCTACTGATCACCCATGTGCAAAATGACATGTATGCCACGTTACTCACTGCAGAATAGCAAATAAATGCCCCTCGGTAGGACTGGCTTTTTCTATATCAGGTAATAAAATATGCCTCCACCGTAAGAGAGAATAAGAAAGTTCTTTATATATGATAAGGAGCCATCATCAAGATGTATTAGAAACAAAAAGTAAAAATGTGAAGAGGGGACCAGAGGTTAACATGTAGGTTAAAGAAGGGGAGGAGGTCGTGTTAGAGAATGTCTATGAATATTGGCTTTTATATATCTGGACTATCTCTGGGAAGATATGCAGGCAAATGGTAACAGACTTGTCTACTGGGAACCTCAGAGAAGTGGAAGGGTGGAAGACTTTTAAGGTACTAATCTTCATGCCTTTTGAATTTCAGCATGTGAATATACTACGTACTCAAAAATAAATCAAACTTTAAAATAAATAAAAATCAAAATCGATAAACCAAGGGGGAAAAGAGAGAAATCTAGGACCTTCAGTTCCCTCTACCATTATGTTTTATGACCGCAGAGAAGTCCCTTCCTTTCTTTAAGTGGGCTTTCCCCATATATAATATAAAAATAAATGAATATTTAATATCAGTTATTCACAAGAGCTTTATAGAAAAGTAAGCAGGGTAAGAGGACAAGGAAGGGTGGAGGTGGGGGTTGGATGCTATTTTGAGTCACACTGTCAGGGAAGGGAGCTTCTTAGAAATCCAGAATCTTGGGCTTCACCCCAGATATCCAGAATCAGAATCTCTAGTATAACAAGATCCCCAGATAATTACTATGCACATGGAAGTTTGAGACAGCTGGTCCAGCTAATTGCTACTCATGGTCACTTTGAATGCGACCTTCTTCCAGAAGTCTTCTCTCCCTCTGCCTTTATTCTACCTAGTCCACACCGAAAGCTTTTGTCTGGTCTCCCATTATTCTATGTCTTTCCCTCCATATTTTTTGCCACATTAACAATTTTCTGGATTCTCCTGTCACCCCCACCAGAAGACTTGCACTGCTGTCTCACAGGACCCAGCATAGAGCCTGAAAATATGTAATAGGTGTAAATAAATGTTTCTTTGACAAATGAAGAAATGAATGGATGAACCAGGCCAAATTAAAGTATGGGGAAAAGTTTGGTTTAGTTATCTTTGTTCTCTTAGACTTAGATCTTTCTCCCTTTGGTTCAACCACCCACCCCTCAAGAAAGCGCAAGGGCACCCTTGGAAATAGCCATTCTCCCCATCCTCCCACACACCAAGAGCTGCAGGCATTTTAACAAATATGGGTCTTCAAGGTCTTTGCTTGCCTACGGATTCAGCACAGATTAGACATAAAAGCTTTGGGTTCAAATGACATTTTTGAAGGGCCAGAAATTCCCTAGAAATTCTAGCTTCGTCCTGCTTGATGGGATGGGTTTCCCAAATTGACACAACTTCTTTATTTTGCAGCTCCGAGTGCTGCAAAATTCCAGCCACACAGAGGAAGCCGGCTGTAGGAAAAGCCCAAGCACGTGGGGGTATCAGAAACGATTTACCACCGCGTGAGCGTGTGACTTCCAGGAGTGAAAGGAAAGGAACGCTAGCCAAATCACAGCATGGCGGGAGTTCCCTCCAGAGGCTGGCCACAGTGATGGCAAGAAAAGCAAACAAAAGAAACATTCTTTCTACTTGGGAGAGAAACAAAGACCCTACTGAGAAAACTGAAGTGAGCAGTAGAACTGTAAAATCAACAGAAATGGGGGCTGTCTGGGGGGAGGCATCTGGTTTCAATGTAAACATCCTTAAAATGTTTCAAGAATGAATGTACATTTGAATAATTTATTATTAAACTTTTTTTTTTTTTTTTACCATGGATATTTAGGAAAGATTCAGAACTGAAGACACCCTTGTGTATGCCCGATTCAACTATAGCTCCTACTCAGTTTAGAACTTTTCAGAGTAGAAAACATTTGAGAGCAAATGGAACGGGATTGCCTGTGCGAATCCAGGACTGCCTAGCTGGGTGAAGGTATATTTTGAAAGACTCGCCCGAACAAAGCACAGCAAGCAGATGGTATAATTTGCCCAGGAAGCCAGGGTAAGGGTGCGGCGGGGCTGCAAGAGCCTCTGTCTGCTCAGGTTTCCGTCTGGAGTTTCCTCAACAGGAAGGAAACTTGTCTTGAACTGCACTTGCTGCCTCTGATCATGAACATAATACCTAAAGTTATGAAAGATGCTCTAGAAAAAAGGTTGCAAATTGGGGCACCTGGGTGGCTCAGTGGGTTAAAGCCGCTGCCTTCAGGTCATGATCTCAGGGTCCTGGGATCGAGCCCCACATCGGACTCTCTGCTCAGCAGGGAGCCTGCTTCCCCCTCTCTCTCTGCCTGCCTCTCTGCCTACTTGTGATCTCTCTCCTCTCTGTCAAATAAATAAATAAAATCTTTAAAAAAAAAAAAAAAAAAAAGGTTGCAAATTAATGATCCAGGCATGTACTGTTTGGGCCCCACTAGATCTTAAAAAAGAATGCCTTCGACTGGTTGCCAGCATTTAAAAAATTTCTCCATGGCAACAACTGGCCGGATCAGAGTAGAATCTATTTGTTAATCATCTTTAGAAAAGACACACATTCCAACACACACACACGTGCACAAACACACACGTTCGCACACACTAAGCTGGTTCTGAGGATGAGAAAGAAATAAGTTTTGTCTCTACCGATTGGCCACCTTTGGTCATTTTAATTTTAGGTACCTTACTTGTTATTTCATGCTTTTTCTTTTCCATACGGTAATAGAAATTCTCCTTCCTTCCCTGCTTTCCTTCTTCCTTCCTCCCTTCCTTGCCTTCCCTCCTTCCTTCCTTTCCTTCCTTTCTTTTCTTTTCTTCTCCTCCTCCTCCTTCTATTTTCTTTACCTTATACTACTTTTGCAGAATTATATGAACATTACATTTTCACGTATATTTGCTTTTTTTTCCTTCTTTAATGAGGAACCAAACATGCCGGTGTTGGGAAGCATTCTCATGAGCCATCTTTGTCTCAAATAAGGGAAGTGAGAGTGTTTCCTTGGCATTTCTTATTTCATGCGACTCCTTCAACTCCCTGTCTGCCCGTTCTTAAATATAGCCCTCCGGTGGTTTCCTACAATCTTGATTTCTGGCTTCTTCTTGATAAATCATGAGGTCTGGCAAAATTGGCTATACGGAAATCATTGTTCCTGGACTCATGTAGGTTCAAGAGCACAATTTTCATCACTCATGGGAGCAATAAAGCCATGTCAACGATGTCTACCAGGCTGGGGCTGTTCAGGCTCTGAATGCCAAGGACAGCTAGGAAGTAAAGTCCATGGTCTTCAACATAGATATCTTTGATATTAACCAAGGGTCCTGAACATCTCAAGAAGAAAACAGGAGGTTGAGTATGAGCAACTCGGGAACAGGGGCAGAACTTGTTGGTCTCTGAATTACCAAATCCTAATTGCAGCGCTCAGCCCTGGTGCCTTATGTCGAATTAGCATTCCGAAAATGTTGCTCAAATTTAGAAGATGGAGATCACAGGTATAATTCTAGACAACAGCAAAATGGTCCTGAATCTTTCTACAAGATTACCTAATACCTTAACTTTTATAATGAAAATATTTCTGTGAAATTGCAAGTTCTGAAAACTTCCAATTCCTAGAAAATATTCTGTGGGGGTTTTTTTTCCAACCTATGAAAACCCATTTGCACTTACCAGAAAATTCACATATAGCTGACCTTACAAATCATAAAGCTCATAATTTTCAGGTAGGGAAACAAGCCCCACAAAAGAAAAAGACTTGTCCCAGAACTGGCAGTCTGGATGGGAACCAGATCTCTTGATTCCTAGTGCAGGGATTGTTTTTCAGTTCCAGGGATTTGCCCAAGCCCGGGTAAGTGGTTCTAATATGGCAGGGCACATGACCAATTTCAATAGTCTATTGGAGAAATGTGGACATGCCCTGCTCCATACGATGAAAGGCCCGGGCACCTCTGAAAGGCTATCAGGCTGACTCCTGCAAAAGTTAACGGGCAGCCCAGGGGGATGGAGATGGAAATACAAGAGCTGTTCCTATCTCCTCTTTTTTTTTTTTTTTAAGATTTTATTTATCTGAGAAAAGAGTGAGAGAGAAAGCACAAGCAGGGGAGGAGGGCAGAGGGAGAGGAAGAGGGAGAAGCAGGCTCCCCACTGAGCAGGGCACCAGACACAGGACTCCATCCCGGGACACTGGGATCATGACCTGAGCCGAAGGCAAATGCCCAACTGACTGAGCCACCCAGGCGTCCTGTATCACCTCATGCTTAAAGCAGATGGCCCAGTGGTCCTGGGAGCCACAAGGGGAAACACATCCTACCCCAACATCAAACTATAACTCCCAAGTCCAGAGCACAAATGTGTAAATGTAGTCAGCACATGACACATTACAGTACGTGAAGTCAGTCATCTGACTTATAAAACATCATGACACTGCTTCTAATACAATGGAATGAGGATCACATGCTATTTGAGGTAGGAAAAAAAGCAAAGGTCAACTGGGATTGCTGTTTTGTAGACCCCTTTACCCCAATTTTTCTTATTCTTCTTCCTATAGTAACTACTTACCTACAGACTCTAGGGCCCTACTGGGAATAAGGACTTGGGCGGGTGATATGCCCCCCAAGGGCAAAAGGGCAGCCCAATTCACCGGGTCCAAATGGAAAGAGTGCAGGGGTTGAGTACCTTTGCCATGGCTCATATTGTTCCTCCTTCACCTGCTTGGTCATTCCATTAGAGTGAGAAAAACAGAACCCTACTTCATTCCAAGTGATGAATCAAGTAAGTGCCCTAGAATAAATTGTGTCAATAAGAAAATGTCCTTCTGAACAGCATAAAAAGCAGCTTGAGCTGGTAAATATTTTAGTGAAATTGGTCAGAAGAATAAGTTCTGCCTGATCCATTTTGTGGTCTTTAAAATTATGGAGTCCTTAGTATTTTAGAAATGGGAACAACGATACTTCCTTACTCACTATTTGTTAATGCCTACCAGATAGCCAGTGTTTAGTAAAATTATGTTTCATTACTCAGAAATATTGTTTTGTGACATGCAAGTGACTAGCAAGAAGGACTGTTTCTTTGGCTCTTTTTATAATTTTGCATCATCATGTAGGATTTTATATCAAATTCAGCACAAACTCCAAGCCATCATAACCCAGGCATATTTGTTAGCCATTAGAAATGGAATAGAAAAAAAAAAAAAAGAAATGGAATAGAGTATATTTTTAAAAAACATTTCTAGAGTAAAGTATCAATTTAAGAAGGCATTTTTTTCATCAGGAATAAATAATGATTTTTTAAAAGTAACATATAATGTATTATTTGCCCCCGGGGTACAGGTCTATGAATCATCAGGCAAGAAGGCATTTTTGATGAAAGATCCAATACTAGAGAGTAACTGAAAATTAGTGTAGTAGCTTGACATGAACCACTTGTATGACAAGTGCGAAAAGAACCGAGGCTGGTGCCCTTTTAGATAGCTGCAAAGTACGGAACTAGATGATTATGTATTCAGTCCAGATGCCATTAACAAGGGGAAAAAACCCATGAAAATAATGGCTTTTAGCAGTAGTAGTAATAATTATGGTACCTCCACATCAGCTTTCAGAGTCCTCCACAATATGGCAGTAGCTTATGCTCCCGGTGAGATTTCCCACCACTCTGTAAATATGCTCCGATCCTACTAGACTGTGGCTTTGGTTTCCTCATCTGCAAAATGAGGAAAATAACAGAACTACCTCATAGGGCTGCTGTGATGATGAAGTGAGATACTAGATCTCAAAGGCTTACAACAGGCCTCCCTTCAACCCCCAGGGAATATTATTGGTGCTTCTTTTTACTGGGCTAGCCCACTAGATAAATCTATGACATGGGAACCCTTTGATATGGTTCTCATAATTACTAATGAATAATGATTAATAATGAAGAAGTCAACTTATTTCTGGTAACTCTGCCCTAAAGATTGAATTAAATTAAATTATTAAATATTAGCTTATGTGATCAAGCACCTACTTTGTAGCTTGTATTTTGTTTCATTTTTTCCATTTATTTGGGGGCTTCCCGTGCCCTGTAGGTAACTAATGTACCAGGTGGGGGTGGGGGGAAGACACTCTTCTGCGCGTTCTAAAATAGAATCATCTGGCCAGCTGCTCCAAGTGGCGCCAATTTCCCTCCAAGCCCACTGGCATTCCCAAATTCATTATCGGAACACGGTTCAAAGACCAGTAGTTCAAGGCAGATAGGACATCCTGGAACTAAGAGCAGAGTGGATTTTTTGCTGTCATCTCTTTCTCACTGGCTGACGCTCTAAGTGGTTGTCATTCCCTGGTGCAGAAGGAGAACACCATAAAAGGCAAGGTTGGAAGGGGCCATTCAGCAGTCTGAAGTGTTCCTCGGGGCTGTGAACCCTCTTGGGAAGGAGCCTCACGCCCCCTGGCAAAGACCGCAGCCTGCTCCAGGGCAGACTGATGCAGGAACAAAGCACGCATTGTTACCTCCCAGCCCGGGCTACACAGGCTGATAAAATGACGTAGTACACCTTTAATGGGGTGAGGGGAGTTGGCTTCCCTGGAACGATTTGGACAGAGTCATAACACAAATAAACTGTATTCTGAGGTCTGAATTTACAAAGCCCACAGCCAAGCTGCGTGGTCACCACTGGGGCACCCCAGACTATTGTGTAAGTCAACTGTGGGAGCCAAGGGGTGCTGGCGGCTAAGAGACGCCTTTGAAACCCTTCCCGGCGGCCTTTACTGTCTGCCGCTTTTTCTACACGTGTTTATTGTTCATAGAATTGACGATTTTTGCTCCTTTTTATTGTTGCTAAAAATATGGCAGCTGAGTACCATTTTGGATAACGTGGAGCGGGATTTAGGAAGACAGGAGAGAGTGTGAGTGCATATTCTGATTGGTGCAGTTCCTGTCCATCCCTTCTTGGGGTTGAGTGTGTGCATGTCTGCAAACACACACGCACGCACACGCACGCACGTACGTGCATGCGTCCACTAGAGCTGATTCCAGAGATCAGGCAGCAAAGAAGTGACGTAGCATTCACTGCAGCCAAGTCAAGTCAGAGAGGTAGTAAGAACTGTGAACAATGAGCCCCGTTTTTCAATGGAGCCCGTGCCTATAATTGGTAATGGCGGTGGGCTCAAGGATTTGGGTCTGCCCTCCTGCCATTTTATGAAAGGTAGCTCCTACCTCCCAAGAACTGGGGATCTGAATAGGATCCCAAAGGAAACCTGCATGCCCTGATGGGATTTGATTTAAATGCTGATTAAGCTGTCAGAAAAGTTACTTGGTGCCTAAGCTGAGAGGAAGGGCTGTGGGATCTAGAAATGATTCGGAGTGAGGGTACACAGGCCTTAATGGGAGCTCAGGGAGAAAGTGCCTTAGCCTTTGCAAGATATTTTTCTTTATCTTCATGATCCGGAAATATGGTCATTCATTTTGCCTAGAGTGTGACAACCACATTCTTGGTTTCAGCCCAGAAAATTGTCTTTTTCAAAGCCTTTAGAATTATTCCTGTTCTGGTTATTCTTTCTAACTTAAAAATACCTATTATTTTTCCAATCCATGAGTATAGACTGTTTTTCCATTTCTTTGAATCCTCTTCAATTTCTTTTGTAAGTGTTATACAGTTTTTAGAGGACAGATCTTTTACCTCTTTGGTCAGGTTTATTCCTAGGTATGTTATGGTTTTTGGTGCAGTTGTAAATGAGATCGATTCCTTGATTTATGTTTCTGCTGCTTCATTATTGGTGTATAGAAATGCAATAGATTTCTGTACACTGATTTTATATCCTGCGACTTTGTTGAATTTGTCTATCAGTTCTAGTAATTTTTGGGTGGAGTCTTTCAGATTTCTACATAGAGTATCATGTCATCTGTGAATAATGAAAGTTTGACTTCTTTCTTGCCAATTTGGATGCCTTTTATTTATTTTTGTTGGGTGATTGCTGAAGCTAGGACTTCCAGTGCTATGTTAAATAACAATGGTGAGAGGGGACATCCCTGTATTGTTCCTGACTGTAGAGGAAAAACTCTTCGGTTTTTCCCCCATTGAGGATATTAGTTGCGGGTCTTTTGTATATGGCCTTTATGATGTTGAAGTATGTTCCCTCTATCCCTACTTTGTTGAGGATTTTTATTACGAATGGATGCTGTATTTTGTCAAATACTTTTTCTGCATCTATTAAGAGGATCATGTGGTTTCTTAGCCTTTCTTTAATTAATGTGGTGTATCATGTTGATTGATTTGAGAATATTGAACCAACCACCCCTGCAGCCCAGGAATAAATCTCACTTAACTGTGGTGAATAATACTTTTAATGTACTGTTGGATTCAATTTGCTAGTAACTTGTTGAAAATTTTTGCACCCATGTTCATCAGGGATATTGGCCTGTAATTCTCCTTTTTAGTGGGATCTTTGTCTACTTTTGCAATCAGGGTAATGCTGGCCTTGTAGAATGAGTTTGGAAGTTTTCCTTCCATTTCTATTTTTTGGAACAGTTTGGGAAGAATCGATATTGACTCTTCTTTAAATGTCTGGTAGAATTCCCCTGGGAAGCTATCTAGCCCTGGACTTGGGTTTGTTGGGAGATTTTTGATTACTGATTCCATTTCTTTGCTGGCTATGGGTCTGTTCAAACACTGTTAAAATGTTTCTATTACCAGGGCGCCTGGGTGGCTCAGTGGGTTAAAGCCTCTGCCTTCGGCTCAGGTCATGATCTCAGGGTCCTGGGATGGAGCCCCGCATCGGACTCTCTGCTCAGTGGGGAGCCTGCTCCCCCCCTTGCCCCCCTGCTTACTTGTGATCTCTCTCTCTCTGTCAAATAAATAAATAAAATATTTTTAAAAAATAAAAAAAAATGTTTATACTACCTAAAGCAGTCTACACGTTTAATATAATCCCTATCAAAATACCACCAGCATTTTTCACAGAGCTAGAACAAACAATCCTAAAATTTGTATGGAACCACAAAAGGACTCAAATAGCTGAAGCAATCCTGAAAAAGAAGAGCAGAGCTGGTGGCATCACAATTCTGGACTTCAATCTATACTACAAAGTTGTAGTCATCATAACAGTATGGTACTGACACAAAAAAAGATACATAGATCAATGGAACAGAACAGAAAACCCAGAAATGAACCCACAACTACCTGGTCAATTAATCTTCAACAAAGCAGGAAAGAACGTCCAATGGAAAAAGGCAGACTGTTTAATAAATGGTGCTGGGAAAATTGTACAGCTACATGTGAAAGAATGAAACTGGGCCACTTTCTTTTACCATTAACAAAAATTAATTCAAAATGGATGAAAGACCTAAATGTGAGATGGGAAACCATCAAAATCCTTGAGGAAAACATAGGCAGCAACCTCTTTGACTTTGGCTACAGCAACTTCTTACTAGACACACCTCTGGAGGCAAAGAAAACAAAAGCAAAAATGAATTTTTGAGACGTCAGCAAGATAAAAGGCTTCTGCACAGCAAAGGAAACAATCAACAAAACTAAAAGATAACTTATGGAATGGGAGAAGATATTTGCAAATGACATAGCTGATAAAGGGCTAGTATCCAGAATCTATAAAGAACTTCTCAAACTCAATGCCCAGAAAACAAATAATCCAGTTAAGAAGCAAGCAGAAGACATTAACAGACATTTCTCCAAAGAAGACATATAGATGACTAGCAGACACATGAAAAGTGCTCAACATCACTCATCATCAGGCAAATACAAATCAAAACCAGAATGAGATATCACCTCACACCTGTCAGAACAGCTAAAATTATCAGTACAGAAAACAACAGATGTTAGTGAGGATATGGAGAAAGGGGAACCCTCTTACATTGTTGGAAGGAATGCAAGCTGGTACAGTCACTCTGGAAAATAGTATGGAGTTTTCTCAAAAAGTTAAAAATAGAACTACTGTGAGACCAGTAATTGCACTACTAGGTATTTATCTAAAGGATACAAAAATACTGATTCAAAGGGACACATGCACCCCAGTGTTTACAGCAACATTGTCCACAATAACCAAACTACAGAAAAGAACCCAAATATCTATCAACTGATGAACGGATAAAGAAGATGTATATATGCAATGGAATATTATTCAGCTATCAAAAAGGGTGAAATCTTGCCATTTGCAACAACATGGATGGAGCTAGAATGTATTAGGCTAAGCAAAGTCAGTCAGAAAAAGATAAATCCCATATGATTTCACTCGAATATGGAATTTAAGAAATCAAACGGATGAACATAGGGGAAGGGGAGAAAAAAAGAAAGGAAGGCAAACCATAAGGGACTTTTTTTTTTTAAGAGAGAGAGAGAATGCACAAGCTGGGGATGGGAGGGGGGAAGAAGAGGGGAGAGAGAGAATCTTAAGCAGGCTCCATGCTCAGTGCGGAGCTTGACACGGGCTCGATCTCACTACCCTGAGATCATGACCTGAGCTGAAATCAAGAGTCACAGGCTTAACTGACTGAGCCACCCAGGTGCCCCAGGAGATTCTTAACTATAAATAACAAAATGAGGGCTTCTGGAGGGGAGGTGGGCAGGGGATGGGCTAGATGGGTGATGGGTATTAAGGAGGGCACTTGTGATGAGCACTGAATCAATCACTAAATTCTACACCTGAAACCAAACCAAACCAAACAAAAAACCCATTGCTTTTGGGTTGGAATTCCATTCCCTGCCCTCCCTATCTAAACATATCTTCCCTGCCAGTTGCCTACCTTTTTCCTTTTCCTTTGCATTCCAAGGGAGAGTTCTAATTTATCTTCTCCAGTAATATGTTCAGACCTCCACTGGCTCAGTTCAGTTATTTACTACCTCTAATAAGGATTTTCTATATATGTGTATATATATATATATATATATATAGAGAGAGAGAGAGAGAGAGAGAGAGAGAGAGAGAGAAATGCACATCATAAACAACCATAATGCAAGGCAGAAAGTCTTCCTTGCCTTAAGGAAGGCTTAAATTTCAAAAGATTTTTTGAATCCTGTACATTTTTTTTTTTGAAATTTTCTTCTGGTTCCTATAATAGACAATTTTCAGAGGTTTCATTTTCTGATAAATTTTTAAGATTGAATTTCCTTTTTGGGGAGTCTGTAGCAATTTGTTTCACTAGTTCCAAGTAGTCTTTTCTATTGTTTTTTTCAGTATGATTATGTAAATAAGGTCAGCTCCCCTTAGACTTCGTGTCAACAGTCACGCATGGCATGAAGTTGGCATTGTCAATGCCTACCCTTCACGTCTGTGATGACCTCACTCCTACAGCTGGAGGACAGGTGGAAGAACAGCTTCTATGCAAACCCAGATTCTAAAGCAGCTCCCCTGAGGGGGCATCTCCTCCTACTCCCATTGTCTGATTCTTTGAGCCTTTCACTTGATATATCTGAGAAACGACAACTCTGGCATATAGATGGCTTCTGCCATAAATCTTACCTTTTGGAGCCACCTGAGTGTGGAACTTATGGAATTACACTTCCCAGGATGCAATGAAGCATTACAAATGCTTCGAGGGGGAGGAAAAAAGTCTCTCTCTTTTTTCCATCCTGTTGGTTTTGGGGAGTTGTTGAGGTTGGGTGGATAAAGAAGGAAGGGTGAATAGGAAGGAGCTGGGTGGCTACCTTAAAAGGAAGCAGCCTCTCAGAAGGAAAAGAAGGGGCACTCAGCTTTCTGGCTGGAGGAAACCAATGGTTTCTTCAAAAGGAAGAGTCTAGGGCCCCTGGGTGGCGCAGTTGGTTGAGCAACTGCCTTCGGCTCAGGTCATGGTCCCGGAGTCCCGGGATCGAGTCCCACATCGGGCTCCCAGCTCCATGGGGAGTCTGCTTCTCACTCTGACCTGCTCTCTCTCACTCTCTCTCTTTCCTAATAAATAAATAAATCTTTAAAAAAAAAAAAAAGGAAGAGTCTAGGAGGTCATGAAAAGCCTTTCCCCCACTCCATTCACCTCTGCTCTTCCCTCAGGGAGATTCCTCCTAGGTCTTGCAATAGCCTGTTCAACAATTATACTGTTCAGGGCTGTGGTGAGCATTCCTTCTTGTTTCTGAGTCTTTCTGGGCATTTTAGGAGTGAGTAGGGAGGGCTGAACAAGGGTACAATCCAATGCCATGACTCTGCTGTCCACACATGCCTTTTAATCTTCTCTACCCAAATGTGACAAGTAAAAACAAGAACAAAAATAGAACCTAAGTTAACCATGCAAGGGGCCAGCATATGCTTATGTGGTATGGGTCAAAGAAATATGTAATCCCACATACACATTAGAAATGCCCTGGAAACTGGAAACAAATCTAAATGGAAATGGTCATAATCCGTGTGGGAACCATAGAGAGAACAAACAAATGAGTGGACCCACGTGCTAAACAAGAAATAAAAAGCTAACTTTGTCTTTTGTTGGAATTCACTGATCAATTCATTGAGCACCTACGATGTGCCAAGCAATATGCTATGTGCTGGAGTTGGAGATGAAAATCCAAGCAAGATGCGGTGCCTGTCTCAAAGTGTGTGTCCATGTGGTTTACTATATGCACATACACAACTACTGTACAAGGTAGAAAGTGTTAATTGCCTTCAGAGAGCTCTTCAAACTCTCCAGCAGCTTTCTTCTCACTTGGAATAAAAAAAACCAAACTCCTTCTGCTGAGACAATTCGATGGGAAAATAAAGCATTTGAATAAATGATGCTGGAACCAGTATCTGCACCTCTATCCTACTTTACTGTATATACAAAAATTAATTCAAGACAAATCTTAGAGGTAAACCTAAAAGCTAAAACCATAATACTCCTAATACTTCCATGACTTTGGAGGAGAAACGATATGTCTTATACAGGGCACAAAAAGTACTAACCATAAAAGAAAAAAATGAAAAATCAGATATCTAATGAAAAATCTCTGCCCATGAAAAGGTACCATTAAGAAAATAAATTGACAATGGGGCACCTGGGTAGCTCAATCGGTTAGGCCTCTGACTCTTGATTTCGGCTCAGGTCATGATCTCAGGCTCTTGAAACTGAACCCCACCTTGGGTTCCATGCTCAGAAGGGAGTTTGCTTCTCTCCTTCTCCCTCTGCCTCTACCCCATCCACACACGTTCTCTCTCTCTCAAATAAATGAATACATGAATGAGTGAATAAATAAATAAATCCTTTAAAAAATAAATAGGCAAACTTCAGACTGGTCTAAATATTAGATAGGTAGATAGATTGGTAGCTAGCTAGCTAGATCAATAGAGAGATAGATCGATCAATCTATTAAAGGGCTTTTGTCAGAATATATGCTTTTTTAGCACTTACAAACAATAAAAAGATAGCCCAATTTTAAAAGACTGAGCAAAACTCATGAATATAAACTTCACAAAACATGGATATGCAGATGCCAAAAAAACCCTCAGAATGATAATGAGCTCAATATTAGTTAGTGGATAAATGTAAATCATAACCACAATGAGGAGCATTTCCAACTACTTAGAATGTTTAGAACAAAACAAACATGCTAGACAATACCAAGTGTTGGTGAGCAGGTAGAACAACTGGAATTCTTAGACATTGCTGTAGGAGTGTAAAATGACACCAACGCTTGGGAAAACTGACAGTTTCATATAAAGTTAAACATATACCACCCTATAATGCACCAGTTCCACTCCCACATAAGTACCTAAGAAACACAAAAGCATATATCCACAAAAAGACTCGTTCAAGCATATTCATGGCCAAACTCAGAAATAAAGAACATACTGATGGTTGCCAGAGGTGGAGGGGAGAGGGGAGAGGATAGGGGAAATGGGTGAAGGTACCTCATTACCTTCTAAAGGTACTAAAAAAGAAAAGAGAATATTCGTGGCAATTTTATTCAAAAAAGAAAAAAACAAGAAACCTCCTGAATGGCCGTCAACAGGACCACGGATAAACTAACTGTGATATATATACAGTGGAATACTAGTTGACAATGAACTCTCGATATAGCACTATGTGAGGGAATCTCTAAAACATCACACTTGATGTGAAAGAAACCAGACTCAAAAGCAGGCATGCTGCACAATTCCTTTTTTTTTTTCCTAAAGATTTTATTTATTTATTTGACAGAGAGAGAGATGACAAGTAGGCAGAGAGGCAGGCAGAGAGAGAGGAGGAAGCAGGCTCCCCGCTGAGCAGAGAGCCTGATGCGGGGCTCGATCCCAGGACCCTGAGATCATGACCTGGGCTGAAGGCAGAGGCTTTAACCCACTGAGCCACGCAGGCGCCCCTGCACAATTCCTTTTTAATGAAGTTCAGGAATAGTGATAAAAGTCAGAACCCTGGTTGTCTCTGGGCTGGGTGGGGAGTTGACTGGAAAATGTCAGAAGGAACTGAGATGATAGAAATGTTCTGTATCTGGTTCTGAGTGGTGACTATAGGGTATGTGTAACTGCCAAAACCCTTCAACACGTGTACTTGAGACCCAGACATTTCATTAGACGTAAATTATATCTCAATTTTTAAAAATTTTAAAAAGAAAAAAAAATTAAAAATAAATAAAAAATTTAAAAAAAAAAAATCCCTTAAATTGTTTTATGAGGCCCTGTGTGGCCCTGCTGCATCCATCACTCTCCACCTAATTCTCTCCACTCTGGCGAGGCAGGCCTTTTTGCTGTTGCTAGAACACACCGAATGGTCTCCTAATGCAGAGACCACGCCCTGCTGTGTCACTGTCTGGAAAGCTCTTCTCCCAGGTAGCTACATGGTTTATGTCTCCACCTCCATCAGATCTCTGCACAAATGCCGCCTTACCCCAGAGAAGCCTCTGCACCATCCTGTAGAAAATCACGATTGCTACGACCATCCCTCCCTAACCTCCTTTTGTCACAGATCACGTCAGCATCTGACATAGAAAAAAACTCATTATCCCTTTGCTGACTGCCTGTCTCTTTTCCCTGCAATAAAAGCTTTTTGACAGCAAGGACATTGTTTTGCTCACTGCTATTTCCCAAGCAGGCAGAACAGTCTCTGGCTGGCAGTAAACACGCAGTAAGTAGTTTGAATGAATAAATGAACGAACGAATGAATGAATGAATGGAGGGTGATGGCACATCTGATGAAAAATATCATAGCAGACTGATGTACTTATTTTTGATTAGACTTCTCTTCCCAATGGCCAGCCACAACACTTGCATTCTAACACACAAACAAGATGACTAGCAGATGTGTTTCGGGAAAAATAAACAACCTACTTCAAAGAACTCCACAATATTTTCAAGGGCCTGCATGGCCAGCCATGACAAGCCCTTTAAGATGAGAAGTCATAAAAAAAAAAAAAAAAAAGATGAGAAGTCATAGAGCAACGTGATAGATGACACTGTCCTTTGTGTTCAGCGTGGGGAGCTCCAGGGATGGATGGGTCCCTGGGAGGGACCATGTTCTGCAGTCCTCCCTCCTGGCCCTGCAGAGGGTCAGGCAGAGAGTTTCTGAGATGCCATCATTTGCATTCCAGAATCACAACCATTCAAGACTAGAGACCTGAAAGTTCTTCTTACAATTGTCCAATACACACTAAAACCAGGGGAAACAACTCCCACACTTGAGTTACCGCAGGACTGGACTGGAGTCTGGCTCTGGGTTCAAGGACCAATTCTGTCACTGATCAGTGGTGTGACCATAAGCCATCAGCTAAAATCTTGGAGCTTCATCTCCCTCAATTAGGAAAGAGGGGAGAACCCTAAATTGCTTTCCAACTCTGAAATTTTTTGAATTTGTGAACTCTATACCCATAAATGAGGAAGAGTTCAACTTCTTATGGGTAAAGCCTTTAATCGTGATGTCTATATTTTTTTTAAAAATAGGCTTATTACCGGGGCGCCTGGGTGGCTCAGTGGATTAAAGCCTCTGCCTTTGGCTCAGGTCACGATCTCAGGGTCCTGGGATGGAGCCCCACATCGGGCTCTCTGCTCAGCAGGGAGCCTGCTTCCCCCCCTCTCTCTGCATGCCTTTCCGCCTGCTTGTGCTCTCTCTCTCTGTCAAATAAATAAAATATTAAAAAATTTAAAAAATAAAAATAAGCTTATTACAAATGAGTTTGCTATTCCTTTTTTTAAATTTATTTTTATTTTTTCAATTTTTATTATGTTATGTTAGTAACCATACAGTGCTTCATTAGTTTTTGATGTAGTGTGCCATGATTCATTGTTTGCATATAACAGGCTTTTTTTTTAATTTTTAAAAGATTTTATTTACTTATTAGAAAGAGAGAGAGAGAGAGAGAGAGATTGAGCTAAGCAGGGAGCCCAATGCAGAGCTTGATCTCAGAACCCCAGGATCATGACCGGGACCAAAGGCAGATGCTTAACTGCTTTAACTGCCTTAAGATGCCCCAGACTTGGGAGCGAAAGTTTGCTATTTCTTTATAAAACTGATGGCATTCTCTAAAACACAAGGCCTGGCTTCCCTTTCTCCATCCTTTTTGGAGCACTGACATAAGTACACAGATGTAACCACCTGCATTTCCGTAAATGTGTTCCAATGCTCAGACATGGTCTAAGTCAACAATCTGACCATGTGAATTAATGAAATCTGTCCATGTCAGCCAAGTCTGGTGTTCTTTATGAATGGATGTTTTCACAGCAGATTTTTTTTTCCATTTCTAGCTCTGTTGCCTATAAGCAACATGACTTTGGTGTAGACAAAAGCCCTCTGAGCCTATCTACATAGAGATCATCTATAAAACAGATCATTTCAGTCTTTCCTTACTTACAAGTCATTGTGAGAGTCAACTATATGGGAAAGCTTAGTAAAAGATACTGTGTGAATATGATAGTATTATCATAGTACGCCACTTTGAAAGCCAACCTAATCCCAAACGGAAATGCTAGGAGTTCTGGAAGAATGTTTGAACCTCTGGGTACTTGGAATAGAGAGTAGATCTACTCTCTCCCATCACTGGTCTCCCACCATTCCCAGTACACATGGAGAGAACAGGGGTGTTGTAGGGGTAAAAAAAAAAAAAAAAAGAAAAGAAAAAGAAATTTTTGAGTCTGTGAAGCCAAAGTCCACGTCCCAGTTCGCAGACTTATTAGCTGTGTGACTTTGGGACAGTTAATCACTCTGGGCCCGTGTAAAGGTTTGTTTGAGCTATCTTAACTCTTTGGAGGTAAAATGTAGAATGCTTTATTTTCGTAGCAACTGTTCTCTGTTGACTTGCCTGGATAGCTGACTCCCTTAATGGTAAATCAGTCAGATCCTAATGCTTTCCAGGAATTCTGTTCTTATAAGTGGAACACTTTTAAAAGTTATTTTCCAATTGTTCAATGCTAGTATAATAGAAATACAATGGATGTTTAGATATCGACCTTTTATCCTGAGACCTTGTTAAATTCACTGAGTTGCTTTTTTTGTAGATTTCTTAATTTTCTATATAAACAACCATTATTCTGTGAAGAAAGACAGTTTTATGCTTCTTTTCCCAGCTGTATGTCTTTTATTTCTGATCCTTCTTCAAGAATGGGGGCACACATCAAGTCCTCCGTGGCAGCTCTTGTTTCTCTGAACTCTAAGTTCTCAGCAATAGGCTCTGGGGCAATTGCTGAAAAATGAAAGGAAGATCCTACTTGACATTTTACCCCACTGTGCCCTTACCTTTAAAATGGGAATAGTAATTCTTCCTCCCAGGTATGCTGTGGGCGAAACACATTATGTAAAGAAATGCTTGGCAAATGCAGTCAATTGCATACAATTGGTGCTTAATAAATGAGTATTCCTTTTTGGCAATGCTAGTATCAGGGGCTACACAGAGAGACAGCAATGGCAGCAGTATCGGCCTTCCGTTTAAAGACTGATTATATGATTGTCCGTGCCTCTTGCCGTCTGGAAGACACGATCAAGATTTTCCATACTGAGACACCAATGCCATGGTCTACAAGTTGCTGTCCATCTCCTTGGTCTCAGACTCTTTTGGTTCCAACACCTACAAGTTGTAAAGGCTTTGAGAAAACATCGAATAAAACCTTACAACTGGATGGAGACCATCTATTTTGAGTTTAGTAATCATGTTTGAATGGGGTTCTTTAATTTGGTTCTTTTTTTTCTTTTTTAAGATTTTATTTATTTATTTGACAGTAAGAAAGAGATCACAAGTAGGCAGAGAGGCAGGCAGAGAGAGATGGGGAAGCAGACTCCCCGCTGAGCAGAAAGCCCGATGCGGGGCTCGATCCCAGGACCCTGGGATCATGACCTGAACCGAAGGCAGAGGCTTTACCCACTGAGCCACCCAGGTGCCCTAATTTGGTTCTTTGAAAGCACATGCTTTGGAACTCTATGGGTAAACTACTTACAGATTTGCTAAACAATGTAGGGTCAAAATTCACTAATTATAATGTGTGTTAACTAGCTATTATTCTGAACTAGTTATTATTCTTGTTGGATCATCAACTACTCTTACTGTGAGGTCAGTAAACGTACCTAGCTAAAATTAGCAAAGCCCCAGTTCTAGCGCTGGTCCTGTTTTCCTTGGACCTTTCATTTTTATGTGCCTGGCTGCCTTCTTTTTGTCTGTGGCAGGACTCCTGGCATGCTTCGATTCCCTTTACGGCGGCGGCGGCAGCTGCCTCTAACATTTCATTTACCTCTGCCTCTTTTCAAACACACGCTTGGCAGAGTAAGTGACACTTCTCTGCAGAATCAAGGCAGACCTTATCCTTGGCCACGTGGTCATGGAGTCAATAAATCTTAGCTGCGCTGTCACAGGACAAATGGATTTACTGGCCACTCCTTTATAAGTTGTGATGACCACTCAGGCTACCCCGGATGCTGGTCCTATATGTGGGTCACACTGACCCCTGGTCCTTCTGTCTTTTCCACCACATCTCTGTAAGCCATTCTGATCGGATGGTTCCCAGGACCCCTTTGATGCCTTCTGTCCAGAACAGTGATCCCTAACCTTCCTCTTGTTTCTCTTAGGATTTAGGATGAGAAAGAATGTCTCTGGGCAAAGACCTTCCCAAATGATGTCTCCTGGGAGATAAAAAGAATCTTTGGCTATGTTGTCTTCCTTCCTAATCAATTTTCAAATGCTTTCTAGTCCTCCCCCAATGGTGTTAAAGATTAGAATTTGCTGATATGCAAAAGATATGGCTAAACTGGGCGGCTCCTCAGTTCTTTTGGGCGACTTAACTCTTTTCTGCCAACTGCGCACGGGTCGCACTTTCATACCAAGAGTTTAGAGGTGGTCTAAGGGGAAAGATGCATCAGGAGATGGTGGTCAAACCCTTTCATTTATACAGTGAACGTGGCTGTGTGTCACTACCTTCCACTAAAATTGAAGAAAAGGGAAGTCATCTCACTTGGACAAGTGCTTGGCTTGGGCGACTATTATAAAAGTCTCATAACGTCTAGACCACTGTTGGAACATGTCTTCCAACACATTAGCAACTCATTCAATTTAAATTTAAGTGACCAATTTCTGTCATGTTCATAGTCACTATAGAAAAAAGAGACTGCTTCTGCAGAAGGCGTTTATACGTACATTCACAAATGTGTATGTGTTTATAACCATTTTTTCCCCCAAAGGACCAGAACCCTGGGACTTATTTTCCATACAGACAGATAAAGGCAAGACAAAAACACAGGGATTTTAACCTTGCTTACACCTTGAAGAAGTCTGATCCTTGAGGCTGGGATGATTGGTGATTTTCCGGATTCCTGGAATCAGTGCAAATTTGGCCCCTCGTCCTTGAGCAGGCAACTTTCTCACAGTGGGAAATGACCTCACCATAGACTAAAGATAACCACCATGGGAGAAACGCCTACTTGGCTTTCTTCTCCACATTTGGCCCCATTCCTTAACATCTGAGAGCCAGAGAGATGGCCTGTCCTCTGAAGCCTGTTACACACAAACAGAAAGCTAACCCAAGTTGCTGTCCTGAAACTGCAGGGGGAAAAAATGAGTCTTCATCCTGCTTCCCTTCTTCCCACTGTCAGCATGATGACAAGGTGCACGAAGGCCAACTTGCCACTGATGCTTTGAATAAAGCCAACAAACATTCCAAGAAAAATCCATTAAGTGAAAATCAGCTTCTACACCATCCTTTCCCTGTCCCCTAGACACACAAAAGCATCTTTATAAAGGGTAGAACAGAATGAGGGGAACAAATTTCTTAAACATGCAACAGGAATTTCAGTTTAAAAAATCATTCGTTTATTCTATACTTAACTTGCTGTGTGACTACAGGCATTTCACTGGGCCTTTCTGTGCCCAAGTCGACAGCTTGAAAAATGGAAATCCTTGGATTCATTCCTCATGGCTCCCTGCGGGACATGATTTGAGCTGGGATTTTTGTCCCAAGAAGCTGCCTTTTAATTGAAACTCACCAGATGCAGGAAGCCCTTGGACCCACAGCTTTCAACAACCCTCAGACACCATGGTCTCTAAGTATGCAAATGGGCACATGTGCACAATGTTTCCTTCCTTGCAGCACTAAGAGATCATAAATGATGGTGAACCCAAACTGTATTTGAGTTGGAGTTGCCGGAGAGCAGGGTCAGTGTGAGCCACAAAGAAACTCCAGGACAAAGCCCATGGATCTAGTGTCCAGGGCAATATCCAAACCCTGAGGGTGATGCTTGCCAGAGTCAAGAGAAAAGCACAGAGAGCTGGCAAGAAATACTCTCTCAACTATGCTTGGAGAGCAAGGTTAAGTTCTCATTTGCCTCGTTTTGACCAACCTAGTATTTGAAAAAGAGAATTGCTATTATTTCTCTATATTCTTTGAAAAACAGCTTGGCCCACGAGAGTCTCATACTTGGTAAGCTGCTTTGCTCCCTATTTCGACTGAGCAATGTCAATATGTTTGTCAAAAAGGCTTCCCTCTATTTCTCCAGGGATGGGAATGGCTGAGTTCACTGCAGTAGGGCCTTGTGATTACAGTAGATGGGTCCTCTTTCCATCTGCTGAAAATACTTTTGGCCACTTTGCAAAATAACCTAAGCCCTTGGGAACACTAACACATTGGAAATTGTAGGAAACTTAGCTTCCCTTTTCTTCCCCTGGGGTAATTAGTTGGTTCCAGCACACAGATCATTGCTAAAGATGTCAGTGACTCAAGGGTATGAAATGTCATGGAAACTGTTTGATAAGAACCTCTTACATCTTTATACATTCTAAAGAACTCTTCTCTAGATATCAAGCTATTAAAACTTCTAGACCAGGTTGTCCAATAGAATTGCCCGCAATGAGAGGTACCTGTGGCACAGTCAGTTAAGCATCAAACTTGGTTTCAGCTCAGGTCGTGATCTCAGGGTGGTAAGATCAAGCCCCACGTCAGGCTCTGAGCTCAGCAGGGAGTCTGCATGGGATTCTCTCTCCCTCACCCTCTGCCCTCTCCACCAAAAATAAATAAATAAATCTTAAAAAAAAAAAAAAAAAGAATTGCTTGCACTGAGGGAAATACTCTATATCTATACTATCCACATGGTAGACACTAGCCACACATCACTATTGAGCATTTGAGATGTGTCTAGTGTGACTGAGGAGCTTAAATTTTAACATTATTTAATTGTAATTTATTTAAATTTAAATAGACCCATGTGCCTAATGGCTATAGCACAGTCCTGTTAGGTTAAATATTCAATTTGTAATTTATTCACCTTTTACTAGCTACAAGATGCCAGTTATGATGCATTGCTTGTGTTAGTCCAGACTGATTCCCCAGGATATAGCTGAAAGGAAAAATGATTCTTAAACGTTAAGAAAAAGATTCTTAAAACGTTTAAAGCCACTATACAAAGAGGAGATAATTGAGTAGGAGGGATACCTTAAGTGAAATGAAAACAAAATGGACTCTAGACTCTGCCAAGAAAAAGAGAAGTAAGTTGTAATTATGGTTCCTCCCTTGGGCTTTCATTAAGTCAAGGTTAAATCATCTAGAATCTGTTTTAGCTGTTCTTTAACGGAACTACTCAAATGTGGCTGCATCTCCCCTATGCAATGGTGCGTTCACCATTGGATGTATATCAAGGCTACCCAGAACCATCTTCTAGTCTCCTAGGAGCCTTCTTTTGTGGTGCAAAAGAATTTATGATTCTGGCTAAGTGGCAGATGGCAGCAACTTTCCATTCCCTGCAGCATCAAAAGCAAAAATCTTTCCTCCATGCGGTTGCACAATCACTATCTGTGGGAGCAGTTAAAAGAAAAAAGAATCCCCTGATGATTTCCAGATTGATCCCCAAATTATGTTAAATGCCATGATTAAAATTAAGGACAAATTTACATAAAGTTTTCTTCTCCGGGGGATAAAAGAACCGTAGGGCTATAAACTGTCAACCTTGAAAGGGACTCAGGCTAGTTCAATGTCATTCCACAAATGAGGAAATGACCTTAGACAGTAACTGAAAGCAAAGCAAGGATGAAGGATGGCAGGTGGGGAAAGAAAGGCACACTTGATAAGTTTCTGCTTTGTACATGCTAGGGTATTTACACACATACCACACTCTGTTCTCCTCCCGCCTTGCCATCAAGTCGGACACAGCATTTCACACTTATCATGCAGGATCTACTCACCCTAAAGCATTGTTGACCAGTGCCAAATTTCCTGAAGCTTCTCTAGGAGAGAGGAAGTAAGAGCTTCCACCACGCACCACACTCTGAACAACCTAATAAAATGTTCCTTGGCCATTTCCCTTCTCCCCAAGTTCCTTCTGTAGCCAAGCCAATGGGAAAACAGACCAGGGGGTATGTTTCCCCTCAACCCTTTCCTAAGGTGTACCTAAATCATTCTGCTCCTGTGTCTCAGCTTCCAATTCCTTCTAAATCCCTACCACCCCCTTTTAAACACAGCATCAACCAGAGCATTCTTTTATAAACCCTTCAAGAGATTCCCACCCCACTTAGGATAAAATCCAAACCTCTTACCCAAGGGCGCCTGGGTGGCTCAGTTGGTTGAGCAACTGCCTTTGGCTCAGGTCATGATCCTTGAGTTCCAAACCTCTTACCCAAGCGTCCACACATAACTAGGCTCTGCTCACCTTTCAGCCCTCTCGTACTGCCATTCATCCCTCACTCTACTCACTCCTGCTCAGTTGAACTCCCTGGAAAATTCAGCAAACACACCTGGCTCATCCCAGCTGCATGGTCCTTGCACTTCAGCAACCTCTGCCCAGAACATTCTTCAACTCTGAGTTTTGCATGGCTTGCTGCAATGACCCAGAGAGAAGCCTTCTCTGAGCATCCTGTCTAGATGGACATCTCCTGCCCCCACCCCACTACCCCTTCTCTAACCTTCCCCTTGCTCTATTTGTCTCCCTAGCACTCATCATTGCAACATTATATCGGTTTTCTTTTCGATTATTTGCTTATTATCTACCTCCCTCAACTAGAAGGTAAACTTCGTAAACCAGGGTCTTCGTCTGCCCTATTCACTGATCATGTGTTGAAGGAATAAGTGAAAGCAATGTAGTTCCATCCTAACTCTTCCAAACTTGCAATCCCACCATCCACCCATCTGATAAGCAAACAAAAAGTCTTCTAATGACTACCATCCACCTCCCCCTCTTTGATGACGGCCGCCAGTTATAAATAAAATCTAAGTTTCTCCTAAGAGGTGTGTCATTAATCATCACACAGACCTTGTCAGAAAGCTATTATCATATGCACAGGACATGGAGGAGCTGGTGAGGGTATTATGGAGCTGAGCTGCTCAGGGTCGCACGGGGCTCCCCAGGTTGATGCTAAAGCTGGTGCTGTCTCCATCACACCATCCTACGCTACCAGTCTTCTGAAGCAACGCACCCAAGAGCTTTGGGGGAAACACAGGGCAAAGAACACATGGAAGGATCATTGCTCTTATGTGTAGTCTTTCACTTCTGTCAATCTGCACGTTGGTCTTTGCATAGCATCGAATCCCACGCACAGTGAAGCAGGTACCCTAAAGTTGCTCTGAGGAAGTCTAGGCTGATAGAAATCTTCCTGTCTCATTGTCCTTTGTGCCAACTGGCTTCTGCTGAAGGCGCCAAGGTGCTGGGCTTCCCAAAGCACAGACCTGGCTGCACATCTGCCCAGGATGTCATTTGTAGCACCATCTGCAGTCCCCACTCAGCCCTATAGCCGGGACAAGAATCAAACCCAAGGTCATCACACACCTTGGCACTGAGGCCAAAACAAGACCGAGCTCTTCCTCTCTCTTCTCTCCTAATGCCTGTCACACCTGTGGATGGCATGTGTGCTGCCCCCAGGTGTTAAGCTCAACTTTAACTCCCTTCGGAATACATGGAAGAGTAGGACATGATTAAACCATGTATCATAAAAATTTTTCACAGTCTCCAGTATTTAATTACCATTAGTGACAAATTAAATGTAACAGAACTGACACTTGAGGCCCACCGTGATGAAGGATTATTAGACAGTCTAATAATGCAAAGATACGAATATCCTCATTTATAATTTCACTGTAATTTAAAAATTCAGGCCACCATTCTTTCTACTGAATACAACAAGAGTGATTGCATTGGGGCAACAAATCATTTCTTTTCTTTATTGTTGGGAGAGAGAGAAAATGGAAAGGAAAAGATAAGGGTTAGCTCTGCTGAAAACTAAGCTACTCCAAGATGTTTGAGAATGATATTATCTGACACAGGAAAGAGAGGAAACACGTCCGATATAAGCTGGTTCGTTCACACAGCCTTACTAACTTCATTATTCATTGGCAGTAGAGGCACAGATGGGACTGTTAGAAAAACAAGTCCCGAATTAAGACACCAATTCCTCCATAATTACTTTAAAACAGTTCAGCATAGACAGTGTGTGTGTCTGTATGTATATGCATACAGGAGTTAACTTTAATATGCACCCTGGGTGTGGTTAGTTAACATCTGCAGTACCTAATAAAAAGTCATATTCCAGAAAGGTGGGTTAGCATTTGATGATCCCTAATTGGAAATCACAGGCAAGCACCTCAGGAATAGCTATCTAAATCTGCACCAAATGATTTGCATCAAGGATGTTACACTTTTCTCCTCCATTGGTAAATGAGTACTAGTCAAGATATGTGGTTGGTTAGAGAAGTCACCGACATCCCCACCTTTGCATAGGTAGGGTGTAAAATCTAGTGAGCCCAGGAGCCTGACCTTTGGAAATGACTGAGTCCCCCTTTCTCTTTTCTGAAGCATCCTATGGGGAGAGAAAAGGGTGATTCCTCTTCCTGAAGGACTCTGTATGTGTACACTAACTCCGAAAAGACGATGAATGTGTTTAAAGATACAGTGATTTCTAAAAATCGTCTTAGATTTCTTAAGCCAGATTCATAGTCTCAGAAGTATACTATTGGCAAAAACATGGCAGTTTGCCAAAGACCAACTGTAGAAGAATTTACCACTTTATCAAACACAGAAGGTTAGTGTATTTTCCTGACCAGTCTTTGATTCATGAGTACGCCTGGTGATGCAGCCCCAGGCAACGTTCTAGAATAGGTCGACATTATGCAATAGCCTTATAAAACCAGCAGGGAGGAACCTGCCAACTTCTAGAAATGGTTCATCACCTCACAAAGGTAATTGGCCTAATATAATGCGTATGTTGTGTCTCAAGTCCAACTTCTGGCCAACATCCACAGCAGGACATTTATGAATTCGGGCTTTATTTGCACTTTGTGAAAGTCTGTCATTTATGACCTTATGCGAGATTTTACTCATGGATTCCTGCTATGAATTATTAGGCGCCTGATGTCTATGCCTCCATTCCTTTGTGCAGGCTGTTCCCTTTTATTGTGATTCCTTTCCCCCATCCATGCTCCCTTCTTTCACCAAGACCCCCCACTCATCTTTTGCTACTCAGCTCCAAAATCTCCTTGCCAAGGTGGTTTCTGTCTCCTCAGGACTGTGACCACTTGAGGGAACTTCTTCTTTCAAGAGATAATTATGGGATGCCTGCTGTATGCAAACACTGTGACAGACTCTAGGAACTCAGCAGCGAGCAAGACAGGGAGAGCTCACATGCTTTTATTAATTTGGAAGAAAACCAAGCTTAACATAATTTCAGATCACATCATAGCATTCTTACGTACAAATTTACCTGCAAATTCATCTTTTTAGGAAATAAAGGATCCCAGGGGACAGAAATGTATTTTTTTCTTTTTTTTCGAACAGAAATGTATTTTCCGGTCGCTCAATTGCACAGACAGATTACAGGACCTCCAAAGATGCCACGCTCCAGCCAGGGGCCTACCTTGCATTCTGGGTCAATCTGTCTCCTCATGTTTTGGGCAGAATAGCCAAACTGCATGCATACACTTTTAACTGATCCTCAGTTTAAGCTGAGGTCTATCCTACAGCTATGAAAGCAGAATCACGGTCTCCTCTGCTAAACGGCTGATGCAATAGATTGTATCATATTCATCCCCTCAATCAAAAGCCAGCTGTGGAAGAGATCCCATCTTCAAGATGCCTGTAACGACACTGGCCTGGTTCAAGCTTGTGATCACTGGTACTTCTGTTTTCAAAGAATTACGCCCACATTTGAAATGTTGGAAAAGTATGTGTCCACTCTAAGTCCCCAGCCAGTCAGTTTGGGACACATTAAGTTGGAGGTGCCTCCTGGAGGTCCAGGTGGCCACGTCAGGTTAGCATTAATGCACCGAGAGCGTTAATGGAGCCTGCTTCTGGAACATTCATCAATTGGCCGTGTCACCTTTGATAGAGGGACAATCCAATGGCATGAAATACGTCGCAGTAATAAAAATCTTGAAAGCATCCTCACAGAAACTAAAATATTCCAATGGGATTTGAAAAAAGTGGCAGCCAACAGAGACCAAAATAAACCCCTTTAGGCCTCTCTCAGTTCAACATATTAAAATATCCCAAGACCTTTCTCAGCACATATATTATTCAAAGGTCAAAAACTTCCTTGTGCAAATACCTAAAATATCTACAGGATGTTTCAGCGAAATGCCACATTAAATTATTTCTCCACTACAGTTTGTGGCATAGGTTCCAGAATGAGGAGAGGGGGATGAGCCTGACCCGTGGATGAGCCACCGCATTTGGCCAGCTCTTGGAGGTCTTCCCCTTAGCCAGGAAAAAAAAAATCACTGAATAATGTAGCCTTTGGCTAACATTATGTATCTTTGCATTGGTGACGTTAATTAAAACAAGGCTCTATCAGGTAGGATTCTTGAAGGTGTGAGTGAAAGGAAAACCGAACCCCTCAAAGTTTGACCCCTCGCAACCACCAAGTGCAGAGGCAGACTTGCCGGGGGCACAACTGACTTTAGGGCATTACTGCTGCCATTGGGACAAAACTATTCTCAGCTTCTTGCCACCTCTTTCTTCTGGGTGCTATGATCATTTTCCATCTGCATGTGGTAGCAAGATGCGACTGCTCTGTTTCAAATCCTCTCAAAGACACTGGTTAACTATGAACCAGAAGGCAAGGCAAGCCGCTAAACCGCTCTGTGCCTGGGTCCATGTCTGTAGAATGGGGATGAGTCAAGAAAGTACTTCATACTCAGAAAATGCTTAATGGCAATAAATGTTGTTATCATAACGCAGTTTCCTGTTAACAATGAGGAACATCTGTTTTTCCTGTGAGAGAGTACTAAAAGGGTATCCTAGAGGGGCACCTGGGCGGCTCGGTTGGTTAAGCGACTGCCTTCGGCTCGGGTCATGATCCCGGAGTCCCAGGATTGAGTCCCATATCAGACTCCCAGCTCTGCGGGAAGTCTGCTTCTCCCTCTGACCTTCTCCCCTCTCACTCTCTCTTTCTCTCTCTCAAATAAATAAAATCTTAAAAAAAAAAAAAAAAAGGGTATCCTAGAACTACCAAATCTGCCAGACCTTAGTACTCTCTTAGAATCATACCCTTGATTCTAAGGAAGCTTTTTGGCCCAACATTTTAATTGGCTAATAAAAGCTGTAGGAGCCAGAGACTCAAGAGAGACAAGTTGATACTCTGTGTGTTTGAATCCCTGAATAGAAAACCCTTTGCAGGGGCTTATGTAGTCTTTTGCTGGGATGGATATCCAGGCGGCTGACCCAAAAGGGTGACCTGGAAATAACCGCTTGAACTTTTTAAAAGAACATGCAGTGTTTGGGGGTAGACTGTGTTCCCCTCGCAGGGAATGAGTTGCCAAACGTGAAGTTGGGTCACCCAAAGAGAAAGTGCAGATTTCAAACTTCGCTTATTTGCAAGTTGCTTCTGAATGCTTAAACATTAACTACAAGGCAGTAAAGATATGACAACTGGGTAATTTGAGAAAGAGGTTGTGGTTTGAGCCCCTCACTGTCATTTTGCCTTTCACGTCCTAAGCTTCAACACCAGTAAAATGGGCTACTGCACATCAAATCTTGAATAAGACTCATTCTAGATTATTGTCATCGCTACCTCCCTGACCATCACCCACTGGCCCTACAACTCTATTCTCTGCTCCCTTGCAGAGAGAATAAACAAAGTTTCTGGATGACATATGGGATAATAGAATTTTTGAATGTTGGTAATGGAAGAGACCCTAAAAATGATCTCATGCGGGTGCCTGGGTGGCTCAGTGGGTTAAAGCCTCTGCCTTCGGCTCAGGTCATGATCTCAGGGTCCTGGGATCAAGCCCTGCATCGGGCTCTTTGCTCAACAGGGAGCCTGCTTCCCCCTCTCCCTCTCTCTCTGCCTGCCTCTCTGCCTACTTGTGATCTCTCTCCTCTCTGTCAAATAAATAAAATCTTTAAAAAAATGATCTCATTCAACTTCTTCAGTTGATGAGTGAGGAAACTGGAATCCGGGGAAAAGTTGAGTGATTTGTTCAGAGTCAAATGATTAAAATCGCAGGATCATCTCATCTCAGGGTTCATGCCATACCAGTCATAAACATGAAATCCCCCGCTGAGTTATGGTCTTATACTCACAGCAACCCTGTGGAGTTGACAGGGCAAATACCTTCATGGGAGACTTACGGCATATGCCCAAATACCTTGAACACATTCACCAGCATGGGTTTGGTGAAGAAAGGGAGAGGGAAAAGGGAGGTTGGAAGCCACAGGGCAAGCAAGCAAGAACAATTTAAATATCGCAAATAAAACATACCCTGTCTGGTCAGCAAGATTACTCATCTGTTAACCTAAAATGTCTGTGCTGCGGTGAATATATTCCAAAGTGCTCTTTTACTCTCTGGGATGGTTCAGTGGGGTGGGCAGGTGAAATCTCAAGAAACTTCTAGACTGTGATAATGGAAATGTTCTACATCTCACTGCTCGATACAATACCTAAGAGACACCTGTGACCACTGAATGCCTGAAATCTGGCTAGTGTTACTGAGGAGCTGAATTTTTAATTTTATTTACTTTCAACTAATTTAAATTTAGCTAGCCACATGTGCCTGGTAGCTACTGCATCGGACTACACAGCTCTAGATGGATAAAGCTGCCGAAAACCTTACTTGACCTGACCTATGAGCTTGTGTGTGTGTGGTTTTTTTTTGGGGGGGGGGGGGAAGGGAGGTACCTAAAGGTGTGTCATAATGAATGCTGAAATCAAATCCCCCAGAAAAGGTATATGTGGCAGCACCAAAAATAAATGTATGAATCAGGATTCCTAGTGGCAAACAACGCTCATTGAAGCACAAAAGGGACGTATCAAAGGCCATCAGGTCACTCACAAAGCCTCTGGAAGGCCAGACAACCGGGCTTGGAGACTACGTGGCCAGGGTCAGAGCCCAGTCCCACTGGAGAGCTGGTCTGGAGGAGACCACAGCCCCAAGGTTGGACTCAGCAGGGCCACCTGCCCAGCGGACTCCACAGACGGTGGGTCCTAGGTTGCCTCCCCAGGGTCCCCTGCTACGGCTGCTGGGGGACACTGGATGGATCTGCTGCCACCATCAGCAGTTGGCTACTGTAGAGTGACTGTTGCTTTCCACTTCAGGCTTCTGCCTCCAAGTCCAGGGGGAGGGCAGCTCCCTGGGAGTAAACCCAGGTCACATATCCGTGCTCTAGCGGCAAGGGAGCCGGAAGAGGAAAAGCCCGGCTTCCACAGAGGGAGGCAAACCCTAAGCTGCAGAATTCCCCCAAACGGAAATAAACATCTGTTACGACTGCCTTCTGGGGAGGAAGATGAATGTCTTCCAGGCACCAGGCCTCCCGGAGGACGGGTGGCTCTACAGACAGAACGGAAGACCCGGGGATCTGGGGAATGCGGTAGTTCAACTGCTGGCATGTGAGGTGCCATCTACTACCATGGAGAAGAGAGAACATGCCAGAGGATTATGGGGAGGTGAGTTAGCAGGAAGAATTCTGAGAGACAGTCAAGGGTTTTAGAGTAGCTGCTATAATAAGAGAGGTTTTTGTGAAGTGTGATATTTCCTTTGGCTACATTTCTTTGGACTCCAATAAAGACATTCCTTTCTCAGACTTTTTTGGAGTTGTGTGTGTGTTGTATGATGGGGATGATTGTACAAATGTAGTTCTTGCTTTTTAAGTGTACTCCTGAACATGGATCTTTTCCTTTATGCGCACCTCTATGCCATTATTACTTTTAAATGATTTCACTTATTTTAGAGAGAGTGTGTGTGTGTGTAAGTGGGATGAAGGGCAGACGGTGAGGGGAAAAGAATCTCAAGCAGACACCACGCCGAACACAGAGCCTGACTTGGGGCTCGATCCCATGACCCTGATCAGGAAAATGACCTGAGCCGAAACCAAGAGTCGGTCGCTCTTGGCTGAGCCACCCAGGCGCCTGCATAGTAGTCCACTGCACGAATACACCATATTTTATTTAACCAACCCCCTACTGACGATCGGTTAGATTATTTACAGTTTTACAGTTTTTTTTCTTCTGAATCGTGCTACAACAAGCATCCCTGTACATATAAGACTGTGTACTTGCCCCGTCATACATTCAGGTAAAATTCCTAGAGAAAGAGTTGCTATATTTGTGGCTAACCACATCTAACAGGTTGATTTGCATTTTTAAGTAATTCTCAAAGGTAGTAATAATTTATTTTTCCCTTTGGGGCTGGGGCTGGGATGAGATGAGGAAGGCACTTTACCCTGGGCTCAAAAAAAAATTTTTTAAGATTTTATTTATTTATTTGACAGAGAGGAGAGAGATCACAAGTAGGCAGAGAGGCAGGCAGAGAGAGAGGGGAAAGCAGGCTCCCTGTTGAGCAGAGCCTGACGCGGGGCTCGATCCCAGAACCCTGAGATCATGACCCGAGCCGAAGGCAGAGGCTTTAACCCACTGAGCCACCCAAGTGCCCCTTGGGCTCAAAATTTAAGGAGGTATTTTAAAAATTCAGTAATTAAGACAAATACTATCTTAGTGCAATATTTTAAAAAATCAAAGTGAATGCACAGAAGCCCATGATGAACAAAATAACAGAATTGTAAATAAAGGCAGAATCAGTATTACTGATTCTTCTTTTACCTCAGGCTCTGAGGCAATATGGTTTGGCCTAGCACTGTTCCCACCAATATGTTCTAGGGAACTTCAGACATTTATAAATCCTTATACTATTTGCCATTTTGATAGGGAAAAAAATGCTATCTCATTTTAATTTTCATTTCTTTGATATTGAAGTTGAGCATCTTATATGTTTATTGGCCATTCATATTTCTCCTTTAATGAGCTGGCCTGTTCATACTGATTCCTTACTTTTTCTACCTAGAGATTCATATTTTATCGATTTGTACATAATAAATATTAATTACAGAGTTTTAGAATAGAATTATATATTATTAGATATCCTGAGACATATAAATATATATTAAGGATAGTAACCCTTTGCTATCACATGTTTTGCAAATATCTTCCTGGTTTTCACTTTCCTTTTAACGTTATTTTTTTCCATTTATTGTTGAAATGTTTATATAGCCCGATTTGTCGATCTTTCTTTTTTTAATTCCTGTTTTTCACCTGCAGAAAGATTATTCCATGGTGACGGAAAATGAAGTCAAAATTTTGAGTTTGAAAGCCTGGATACCACTCCCTAGCCTCCTTGTAGCATAATCTCCATGTGCTTTATTTCTAACATGGATATAACAATACGACATCCTTCACAGAGTTCTGCAAAAATTAAATGAAAAATAAAAAATGCTTAGAACAGCACCACACACATAGTAAGTACTCAGTAAATGTTAGCTCTCCCTATATGCTGACTATATACACACACTGGATATTCTATCTGTTCCATTTTTCTGTGTGTTCCAGCTCTAGGACCACAGTGTTTTAATTACCATGGATTTATATAGTGCCTTTTATCTGGTTAAGCAAGCTCCCTTCTCATTTTTCTTGGTTTTTCACATTTTTCTTGGCTGTCCTCATTCATTTATACACACAAACGAATTTTAAAAGCTATTTGTCAAGTACCACCAAATCCCACTGGGATTTTTTTAACTGAAATTGTATTAAATTTATATATTATTTTAGGGAAGCGTGACCTCTTTACAATATGATACCATCTTCCTGCCCAGGAACATGGTGTTTCTCTTTACTTAGTCAAGTCTTCTTTTTACTTTTCTAGCAAGCGTTACAGTTTTCTTACCATACACATCATGCACATTCCTAGTTTACTTGGTATTTTAAATTTTTATTGCTATCGTGTTATTACTAGCAATTACATATTCGGGTAAATGGCTGGCGTCTGTATGTTTGCTTTGTGTCCAGCCTTTGTTTTGAGCCCTTTTATTTGTTTATCCAAAATGAACATCTAATCATGTCACTCACGAGCCTAAAATCCTGCAACCCTCCAGGATGGAGTTCGCATTTCTGGATCCGACTAGCATTCATTTTTTTTTTTTTTTCATATACAAATACGTGTTGAGAGCCTCTTCCGCGTCAGGTGCCGTGGAGCACTAGCGGTCCACCAGCAGACAGACAAAAACCCCCGCCACGAAGAAGCCCACGTTCGGGAGGAATTTGTGCTCTGTATCAGCATCTCCTCTGTTTCTTCCCACGAGCTGTGCACTTCAGTTACACTGCATTAGTTGCACTTCTACATGTCTTCCTGTTGGACACCTCTTTCTTTCCCTTGCTCTTTTTCCACTTGTCATCCTGAAATGCTCCTTTTAGACCCTCATGACTCATGTCAAGTTTGGTCTACTCTTGGCAACTTTCCCTGATCTCCCATGAAGAGTTTGGAGGTCTCCTTTCCACGGCTCACTGACCTCAGGGCTGACTTCTTCACTGAAACATAATTGCTCTATTGGTCCGTGAGTTCCCGAGGGCAAGGGGATGGCTCTTGATCTTCATTTCGCTACCTGGTGACATGGTATCAGGTGATGTTCAATAAATTTATTGAAGGCAAAAATGTATTGGGTTGGTTGGGGGCACAGCACAATCCCCCCCATGTGTCACGGTAAGTGGCCACACAGGTTGGCTCCGGACAGTGCTTGGGCAGTCACAGTTAGATTTACGGGAGGGAGATCACCAAGGCTGAGTGCATAGGCATGGCTGCCCTGGAGGAGGTGGACCTGTAGGTGGACACTGAAGGAGCTTGAAACTTCTGTTAGCTCTTTCACCCTACTCCTTCTCCTCCCCTACACAAAAGGGTCTAGGTTCAAGGAAAAGACCCCTCCCACATCCACATTTAAAAAGGGGGTGCTACAGGTAGATCCAGTCTGAAGTCACTGACGAGGCCATGTTTTGTAGGGATGAAGCTGTAGGACAAGGTGCATCAACAAACTTATGTGTTAGAATCCCAGTCCTTGCTCTTGCCTATCTGGTCCTCCTTATGAGGGCCGGTGTTGGCTGTACGGATCCCTATCAGGTGTGGGTTCCCTGTCAGAACAGGAAGGAGGTAGAGCGAGACTTTCCGACAACAAAGTTCTCATCAGGAAATGTGTCGTGCTCCATGAGCAGCCTAGTTCACTTAAACTCAACATTGGAGTATGGGCCTCGGGAGTAGTAAAGTGCCTACCATACCAGTGTCATTCCAGAGAGGCGGTCTAGTGTAATGACCAAGTACCTGGCCTGGGGATCCAGACTGCCTGGTTCCAAACCCTTGTGTTTTCACTTGTTAGCTATGTGAGACCTAGGGCATTAAGTCAGGTTGAAAGTGAGTGGCCCTAAAGAGGAAAATCTTTGATGGAGGCCAAAAGGTCATTTCACGAAGATCAATATATCGCAACAGCTTGCAAGTACACCTGGTATAGAGCGCAAAGTGTTTAAGGGCTTGAGACAAACTACCTGGGTTCAAATCCCAGCTTCTCCACTTAGTAGCTGTGTAACCTTGGGCAGATGACTTGACCTATGTGGGTCTCAGTTGTTGTATCTCTAAAATAGGGATGCTAATAGCAGCTACTCCATAGAGCTACTGTGAAGATTAGAAGGGTTTAGGCAAACTGAGTGCTTGGACCACTGCATGGCACAGACTGTGTAGTTAAACGTTTGTTAGCTGTCAGCATATTATGGTTCCAAGATCACATTGTATCTGGTACTGTTTTAGCAGACTGAGAAAGTATGTCGGTAAGAGTTTTGCTATTTTCCTGGCAGAGTCACATGTAAAAAGCACAAAATTTCTGCCCTAGGCAAGGCCTCTGGGACCCGGACCTCATGAAATTTGTGCAAAATGAAGAGCAAACACCCGCCAACGCACACCTCATAGAGGATAGGGCATTAGCTGGAAAGAGGACTCATTTACGGATCAAGGCAGGTTTCAAAGGGATATCAAACCACAAATACACCTTCAGACCTTCTGAGCAACAGCTCACCTGGAGGCTTCGGAGAGCTCGCATTGGAGAGAACAAGGATTCCTTTCTGGGGACCAAGGAGCCCCACCCTGCAGGAGAGACAGCCCTCCACGTGCACATCATCCCAGTGGGAAAGGAGAAAGGTGGCCTTGGCCTCTGGTCAGGGGGGATCTGATGCCAGCATTTATTTCTAGGGACAAGTAAGTCTGTTCCCAGAGCTGCGGTGGGCAGGAATTTGGAATGGCGGGGCAGCCCCCCTACAGCACAAGTTAGGCTATTATACTTCCCTTTCGTCCTTTAAGTCAGAACCCGATGACTTGAGGGACAGAGAGGTGGAAAGGATATTGTCATTACAAATGTTACCATGACTCAGCGAATCCAAAAAGTGAGGAAAGGCTGACTGGAGAGAAGCAGCACATGGCAGGCAGCTCCCGGCTTTTCACTGAGGTCCTGGATGCTGCGGGCTTTGTGGAACTGGAATTGACACCTGGCAATCTGACTACCTCCTGTCCCCCACTCCCCTCCCCACAGGCAACTGATATTTCTTAGGTGTGTTTCCAGGGATACAATGCATACAGAAGAAAATCTATGCATGAATGTATGTGTGCATGCGTATCTTCCTTTTAAATGTTAGCTTTTATCATTTTACAGTATAGTTTAGAGATCGTTCACCATCCTTATACAAAGAATTCCCTTTTTTCCCACCTGAATGGCAATCCACTGTATGTATAAATTGTAATTTAACTAATCCGTCCCTGATCAAATGACATTTGAGTCATTTCCTATCTTTTATTATTACATATAATGCTATAGTAAGCCATTTTGCAAATAGGTCATTTTGCATTGGTGTGACTATATTTGTAAGATAAATTCCTCAAAGTGTTAATCAATGGGTCAAAGCATAGGCTAATGCATTTGGAATCCAACAATGATAGGGATTCATTGAAAGTTATTGGCCAAAGAATGCATATACAGATAGTATTTTAAGAAAGTGACTTCATATATAACTAATTAGATACAATAGATTATGAAAGATGGTGGAATATAGGGTTATGCTAAGATCATTAATGAAAATGACCAGGACAGCCAACATTTTGGGCATAATGGAGTATTTTCTCACCCATAAAGATTATATCCTTCCCATCTCCAATACCATATAGGCTTTCAAATAGATCTCACCCAAACAATGGAGAAAAGAACAGAGAGGAAGAAAAGCTTCCTCAGGGGCACCTGGGTGGCTCAGTGGGTTGAGACTCTGCCTTCAGCTCAGGTCACATTCTAAGGGTCCTGGGATCGAGCCCCACATAGAGCTCTCTGCTCAGTGGGGAGCCCACTTCCCCCCCTCTCTCTGCCTGCCTCTCTGCCTACTTGTGATCTCTCTTTCTGTCAACTAAATAAAAATCTTTAAAAAAAAAAAAAGAAAAAAGAAAATTTCCTCAGTGGAAAATTACTTTAAGGAACCACAGAGACAAGAAACATCATCAGATGGTGCCATTAATAGAAACAGAAAATTCTAGAGGTAGAGTTGCCCTATCAGCTAACGGGTCCCAGAACATACTAGCCCCCAAAAGGAGAAAATCTCTGATCTCCATATTATCTGAGAAAAAGTTAACAACAACAATAATGATAATAATAATAATCTGGGAGAAACGATAAGGTGAAAAAATATAGATTTACCTTCACTTTTTGGAGTTGGAAGATAACCTGGAGTTAGAATATTTGACTAAGGTTTGAAACGAAAGAGTTTCCAATAAAAAATTATCCCTGCAGGCTTTGCCCTCAGAACCTGCCATCTCAGATTTGAACCATGCCCTATGCTGCTCCGCTGTCATTTGGCAATGACAGTGTGAAGGTAGATCAAGGTCCTGTTGATGCCTCCCCAGTATGAGCTCAGCCTGCAGATGCCCAGCTCCTTGGTAATGTAAGACAGATGCCAAACCAGCTCAACTTACTGATTAGCTGGGAACTCCTTTAAGGGAAGCATATTTTGGCTAGACTCCCATAATTCAACCATCCATTTAACCTTTTAAATGAAAAAAAGACAAGTATAACAGGGCCAAAGCAATATGTGGGGGGCGATGACAGGCAATTCTTTAGGAGGATAAAGGATCTTGGCCCAGTAAAAACACAAGCCTGTCTACATTCTGCTCTACCTCTTGGGAAGTAGGCTCTAAAGTATTTAGTGTGGTGTGTGTGTGTGTGTGTGTGTGTCTGCGCACGCACACGCATGCCTCTGTGTGTGTGTGTGCGCGCGCATGCATGCGCCACAATAAAACGCCACCTGGTAAGGGACTTGATCTGTTTTGCTCACTGGTATATCCTATATCCCCAGTGGTTAGAATAATTCCAGGCACATAGTAGGTACTCTGTAAACATTGGTTGAAAGAAAGTGCATTTACTGTGAGTGAGTGAATGAAATTAACAAATCCACAGTATGCACGTGTCCTTGCTTGTATTTGTGGATGTCATTACATAACAAATCATATCTACACATGGATATCAATGTGTCTCATGTTTTTCACTTCTGAAATGACATTAAGTCACTTTGTAAATGGCTCCTAATGAGCCCTATATCTTTTGCTAACTCCTCGTTACCAACTCCTCAAATATTAGTATTCTCCTGAACCCCATCTCTTGCCTTCTCGGTCTCTCAGAGAAATCTCACTTGAGGTTTCCAATCTCAACTATACATGCATGACTTCCAGAACTCTCTCCAGCCTAGACTTCCATCAACTTCCAGATCTGGGTATCTACCTAGTGTCTCAACATCTGCACTCGGATATCTCAGAGATGCTCCACAATCAGTGTGTCCCCAGCTAAATGTACGACCTGGCCCCTTTCAGATCTAGTCCTTCTCACTCTCGAATTTTCCTACAAAAATTAAAGAACAAAAATAAAGAGTATTATTTTTAGTAGCTATCATGCTTATTGTGTAACTGTCATTCTCCATTCTATAGTAAGTTCTAGTTCTACATTCTAGTCCAGAGCTTCCTGACTGATGTGCGAAGGTATGCCACAACTGAGTTATAGCTTGGTGCCCAAGATAACAATCTTTTCGGCACATGGGGAATCTGGGAAGAACCTAGGGATGCTGATCACACCACAAGCCAGGGGCCTTAGGGGTAAGCATCCTCAGTTGTTAACCTGTTTTCTATGCGCCTTATCAAGAGGGTTCAAAATCATTGATCTTGCCTTCAGTCCTCAAAATCTCATTAATTCTCACACATTTCATCAACACCATAGCTAGCACTTGTATTAGGATCCCGCATACAGTAAGATCCTAAGTGCCAGGGGAATCATCAGATAATACACAAATGCCTCAGCATTTAGGGAATTGATGGATGCTGTTGTAGAGTCTAGAAAATGGGCAAGACCTTAACTACCTTTCTGTCTTAGTCTGTTTAGGCTCCTCTTAAAAAAGAAATGCCATAGAATGGGTAGCTTCTCAATAGCAGAAGTTTATTGCTCTTTATTGCACTTCTAGAGGTTGAGATGTCCAAGATCAAGGCGCCAGCAGATCTAGTGTCTGGTAAGGGCCCACTTTCTCAGAGATGGCTGTCTTCCCTCTGTAACTATGCAAGGCTGAAGGAGTGGGGAAGGTTTCTCTGGCTGCTTGTATAATCCCATTCACCAGGGCTCTGCCCAAATTACCTAATGACCTCCCAAAGGTTCTGACTTCTAATACCATCCTGTTAGGGTCAGGTTTTCAACCTATGAATTTGGAGCAGCCACAGACATTCAGACCATAGCAATGTCTCTGTCTCTCATGTATAGGCAAAGACATCAAGATCTAAGGTAAAGTTACTTATCTTGGATAATACTAAGATTCTGGAAAGTTCCCATTCCTATGTGCTCCTGCTCCCAATATTACAACCTGCTGACCTACTGGAGACTTCTCTGAAATCTAAACTTTTCTTCAGAATGAACACAGTGATTGTCTTATCCTAAACACTTAACACTTAACACTCAAACAAAACATGCTTTGGCCTTTCCGTGCTAACTAACAGAGCTTTATTGTGTTTGTTCCTTGATATCTAATTTCCAGACTGAATCAGTGATGAATTAAGTAATTTTCGAAAGGTTTATTTTTATGAGATGATTAAATTCCAGCATTTGGCCTTGAATTTGGAAAAATGAATGTTTTTATTTTACCCCAGCTCGTATATTTTTTTCCTTGCCAGAACTATGCATTTCTGCCTGTTTCAACTCTAGAAGTGCAAAAAATCATTTTGAAATAGTTTATTTTACATTTAAGGATGTAAAGAGAGATCTGGTAAATACAAAAGTCAAGTAAGTGAGAGGAAATACCATTTGAACAGGGACCACACATTGATCCCAAAGCCTGGGGTGGGGAAGTTCAGGCTTCCGGGGAGAAGGAAAACATGGTCCTACGAGAACATTTCTCAAGTCCTGAAAACTCAGGCATTTAGAAGTATATGTCGAAGTTACACTGAGAAGTATTCAGGACTAACACCATCCACATGCAGACAGTAAACTTTCAACAGTATAATATAAATCAACTCCGTAGACAGCAACATGAGTAAAGAACACCTCATAGAAGCTGGGAAGGGCATTGCAAACATTTTTTGAAAAGCAGAATCAGACCTATAAATACAGAGAACAAACTGGTTGCCAGAGGGGAGGAGAGTAGGGGTTTGGGCAAAATGGGTGAAGGGGAATGGGAGATGCAGACCCCAGATATGGAAGGAGTAAGTCACAGGAAAAAAAAAAAGGCATCACTTCTTGGCCTTTTGACCAAGTGTAAAAAAAAAGGCACAGCATAAAGAATACAGTCAATGCTATTATAAGAGTGATGTAATGGGACAGATGTAGCTCCACCTGTGACGACCAGAGCATAATGCATGAACCTGGCATATTGCTAAGTTGTACACCTGAAACTAATGTAACATTGAGTGTCAACTATACTCAAATAAAAAATAATAATAATAAAGTTAAAACTAACTTAAAATAAAAAATAAGGTAATAATGCCTAGCAGAGATGAGTCTTCAGGATGTTCAGTCAAGGTGCACAAATCAGGCGTACCTGAGTGGCTCAGTTGGTTAAGCATCTGCCTTTGGCTCAGGTCATGATCCCAGGGTCCTGGAATTGAGTCTCATATTGGGATCCCTGCTCAGTGGGAAGCTTGCTTCTCCCTCTGCCTGATGCTCCCCCTGCTTGTGTGCTCTCTCTCTCTCTCTCTCTGTCAAATAAATAAAATCTTTAAAAAAAAAAAAGATGCACAAATGAGGGGGAATGAAGAGTCCAGAGCACCTACATGTCTGTATGGCCTCTCTCTTTCCATTTCTTTCCTTTTATGTCCGTTCCTTTCCTTCTTTTAATCTTTCATTCACTTCCCCTAAACTCTTTTTTTTTTTTTCCTCTAAACTCTTTCTTGTTAGCTTTGGTGCTCTGGTCCGTCTGAATTTATTCCTATGACTTCACACAAGGCATTCAATGCAATTCATCAATTGAGACATCAGACCTAACAGAAACTGGTGCTTCTCTCCTGAGGGCTCAGGCCGCCCAATCTGCAAGCTCCCCTCAGTGAAAATCTTTTTAGGACAGGTTCCTGCTGAGTGTGGGAGCCTAACCAGAGATCACACACAACCTACAAAAGCCTACTTCCACCTTTCTATAATTGTTTCTGTTTTTCAAAGGAAGAAGACCTCTGTAGCTTCTAGTGCTATCTTTATATGATGACTCACCTGCCTTTCTGGCCTGTACTTTTCCTGTTTCAGTCAGTCTTGCATCTCCAACTGCTTTTGCTGTTTCTTCAGATGATGTCTGGTACATGGCTGTTCTCTACCCCGCACACAGTCCTGGCATAAATGAGGTAATTCTGTGGCTTGTTACCCTAGTCTCTCTCGAGCTACTCAGATCTTGGCTCTTTGGTCTCATGGGCCTGGGACCTCCTGGACCCTGGCCAGACTGACCACAGAGAGAGGACACAAGCTGCCTCAGTGTCACTCCTGAATTAGACCCAGAATCAAACAGGCTACCCTGGTAGGGTCCTTGCAGTGTTGGGAAGAAGCCCAGGAGTCCAAAAGCCTCAAGCGGTTGTCTTCATGAATACCTTCTTCTCCAGCCACCACCATTTCATGTCCTGCTTTCCAGATTCCACCAGGCCAAGAGTCTTAACTATTACCCAAAGTCTTGCCAACCGTCTCTCTTCAGGAACCAGGACTTTTTCTTATGATTGGCCTGCCACACTGGATCAATATTACTGGATCTTATTACCAGCCCAAATTCAGGCCTAGTTTGCCCTGAAACTGAATAGTGGCTATCTGACAACCAGACGTCCAGTCCTTTAGCCAAGCCAGCTCTGCCAGGCTGACTCCCCATAACCTCGTCCTTCTTCCCTTTCCCAGCATATGGCTATGATGCCAGCACCACCAGTGGCCAAACCAATGTTTACATTGGCCAATTGATTTTCTAGATGTACAATATGAGGCCATCTGTCTCATTCCCAGGCCATTGGTTATGCCTATCTGCCCGAACTGTTTCTGTTTTTCAAAGGTAGAACGGATTTTGATGGGGCAATGTGAATTATTTTGGTTTTCTTGGCTACCACTAAAAACATGCTCCTTTCCCCTTGCCCTGACTAAAGGCTTCACTCATGACCTAATTTTCTCCTTGGAGGGTGGAAGGGGTTTTCCCAGGTCCCTGTCAGCATACAATTGCCAGATTTAGCAAGTAAAATGCAGAAATCCTATTTATATTTGAATTTCAGACGAATAACACAATTTTTAGCATAAGTATATCCCACATAATATTTGGGACATACTTACACTAAAAAGTTATTTGTTGTTCATCTGAAATTCAAATGTAGCTGGGCATTCTATATGTTACCTAGTAACCCCTATGCCAGTCTAATGAGTGGGATCCAGATAACGGATAACCAAACTATCCTCACTGAGTCTTGACATAGAATTTATATGTCCAGTGGGTACCAAATGGCTAACAGAAACCATGAGTTTCTGCTTCACATGTTTTTGATCCTCGATTACATTATAAACATAAGAAGACATATTAAGACTTTCTTGGGAATGATGTGACTAACACAGAGGGGAGAGAACTGACAAGTGGAGTTATCACAATAAAAACCTTTCCTTTCCCTTTTTACACAAGTCTCACTCCTAAGTTACATCATGGAATAATTTGGGCTTATTTAAAATCCTACTTGTGCCTTGGCTGACACAACAATTGCTCACATAGGAAAACACTCAGACAGTTCAGCGATTTCCCAGCTGCAGATGATAAAATGTTCTAGACATTCCAGTCAACCTGGCAGGAAAGTCCAGGCCCAGTGGCATCCGAAAAACACATAGAAATCACATGGGCACCATCGACGTGGTAATAAATAGAAAAAGAGTACATCTACTTAACAAAGCTCGTTAAAATCGGCATGCTGAGATGTATTATCCTAAGGAGCGTTGGCAGAGAAGTGACGCAGTGATGTCCTGTTTGAGACATTTTTAATCTTCTGGGTAATGACACAGAAATGGAAGAAGAGGTATGCTGTCCTCTAGGAGCTTACATTCTCCACAGAACCCACCTCTGCCCCAGCGGGGATGGGAAGGCATTGTGCCCCACTATTTATATGCCTATAGAAGAGAGAGGTCTCCCTCTCGTCTCTCCATGAACACAGAGCTTTGAAGGAATATTTCACATCCCATCCCCTCCTCACTGCACGGGCTTCTCTGCCTGCCTGCTGAGATTGAACCGGTCTGGCCTCTTGCTGTCCTTTGGACCTGCTAGAACTCCACTGGGGCCTGGGCTCTGCTCTTAGCCCCTGTGATAACCATACCTATATCAGGCCCCATAGTCCAGGAATGCCTCTTCTAAGCCAATATCCCCAAACTCTGAATTTTAGCATAACAAGTTTAGTATTACATTTTGCTTCTTATGCTTTTTCTCGTTGACTCAGAATGGAAGTGAGATTAGAGCTCCCAACCCAACTCATTCTTCAACCTCATCAAAAGAAGCTTTCTGAACTCTATGACTCAGAGTATGGCTTAAGATATGAGTAAAGGTAGAACCTCTATAACCATGCTGAGGGTTTAAGTACCATGACGAGGTGAATTCTTTATCTGGAGATAGCATTAGGAGAGCCTTTCTGAAGGAGATACGTTTTTTAACCAAAATGAAATGGATATAATAGGAATGAGCTGATGAATGGCCATTTCTGAAGAAAATACAAGGCCCAGACAAAAGACAGGGGCTGGGTTGGGTTACATTTAGAGAAACGGATGGAAAGCAGAGTAGCTGCCTGGAAATGGAGGGCTCATGGGTAGAAATAGAGTGAGTGAGGTTGTGGGCCTGGGATTGGAACAGCCATGAGCTGGTTTTATGGGAAAACTGCCCATTACGACTTAGCCTCCATCTCCTGGAACCAAACTTGGCTCTGTGCAGGGAGAAGTAAATGATAATTTAGCCCTGAGCCACTTGTGTTCTAAGCTGTCATTTTGCCTCCTTACTACCACTCACCGGAGTTTCCCTAAGTCCAAAGACCTCTTTGACTGGAACACAACTGTACATTTCCAAATCCTTTAGTTCTTAGTATTCTTATCTGGAAAGCAGACCTATGTCATGAGGTTAATGTAAAGATTAGAACTCACATAAATAAAATATCCTATATAGCACCTGGGACCCAGAAGTTATTCAAAAATGTCACTTTTAATCCTTTTTTTTTTTTTTTTTGAAAAAATATACATCAGGGCACCTGGGTGGCTCAGTTGGTTAAGTGTCTGTCTTCGGCTCAGGTCATGATCCCAGGGTCCTGGGATGAAGTCCCACATCAGGCTCCTTGCTCAGCCGGGAGCCTGCTTCTCCCTCTCCCTCTGCTTCCCACTCATGCTTGCTCTCTCTCTCTCTCTCTCTCTCTCTCCCTCTAGTGCTCTCTCCTTCAAATGAATAAATATTTTTTAAAAAGAAGAAGAGTATACATCAGTGGAACAGCATAGACTTAGAGTCCAGTTGACCTTGGATGCTGCCATAGACATGGCTCCCCATGAAGTAGATGCCAAGATGGAGATTTGAGTGCAGGAAGTTTGTTGGATGCTGCACAGGACAGTAAGAGGCCGTGGAGAGGAGCCTAACTGCAATGCAGTCACCATACATGCAGCCAGTCTTTGGGGGCACTCTAATGCTCCAATGGCCC